>JARHVA010004904.1:0-382500 GCA_037957365.1 Torreya grandis
CATGTTATTGACAGTTAACACATTTATTTATATAATCATAATTTTCTTGGTTGAGGGTGGGCCAATAGTATCCAAGGTAAAGGATACGTTTAGGGATATCTAAACCACTAATGTTTATCCCATAGATTTCATCATATGTGTCCTTGATAGCATGAAAAGCTTTATGACTATGTAGACAATAGATAAAGAGGCTTTCAAAATTGTGTGTGTAAAGGATTCCCCCTAGTATGGTATAACAAGAGGTACTCTAAACAAAGTCTCTTCAAGAATTCATAGAGAGGTTGGGAGGAATAATGTCAAGGTTGAGGTAGTTGAAGGTTTTCTTGTACCATATGCTTAATGGAGATTCTTCCACACTAAAAATGGTAGGAAGGTCAAAATGGTTATAAGAGGGTGTGATATAGTAGTGGATGGTGACAAAGAGTTTAGAATTAGTAGGTGTGGGTGGGATTTGTGAATCAAAACAATCCATTATATTCATGAACTTATTGGTAGATCGTGGAATAAATTGGATAAGGTAATGATCAAATGATGTTAAGAGTATATCTACTAGCTATTTATAGTTTTACAATACATCATTCTTACATTGGTAAGATCTATTAACCTGGTTGACCACAAGTGAGGAATCACCAAAGACACTAATGGTCTTAATTCCAAAGGCTAGAGTGTTTTAGAGACCTATTACTAGGGCTTTATACTCAGCCATATTACTGGTACACTTGAAATCAATTTTGAAGGAAAGGGGAAGAGGTTCATCATTGAGGGGAATGAAAATAACTTTGACACCCCCACCATACTAGAATTTTGAGCCATCAAATAACATGGTCATTTGATAGGTGGGGTCTTCCTAAGAAAGAGTCATGATAGACTCATTCAAAAATGCAAGAGAAGCTGTTGGTTGTTTGGTAGAGGAGCTTCAGCCACTTGGTTGGTAATGATTTTCCCTTTAATCAAATTTTGCTAGAGAAACTCAAGGTCAAACTTAGCTAAAAGCATGAGCCACTTAGCCATACGTTGGTTTTGGTATGGTTTAGAGTGCATGTACTTGAGTGGGTCAGTGTTAGTGATGATAAAATTTTTGTGATTGAAAATGTAATGAAGTTTGGAAACCATAAATACTAAGGTGAGATAAGTATTTTTATAATGGGTATACCAAGTTTCATACTTTATAAGTGTTTGACTTATATAGTAGACAATTTGACCTTTGTTTTATTCATCAAGGTGAGTGAGCATTTCCCCTAAGGAATGGTTAGTGGTGGATATATAAAGGTAGAAGGGTTGGTCCTCTTTAAGAGGGGTAAGAATAGGTGGAGAAAGAATGTACTCTTTAAGTGAATCAAAGGCTTGTTGGAAATCCTTATCCACTTAAAATATATATCTTTCCTAAGAAGATGGTGAAAGGATTTAAATCTATCTGATAACTAAGAGATGAAGAGATGAATGGATTAGAGCTTCCCTTGTAGGATATGGAGTTACTTAAGGTGTGTTTGAGGTGTCATCTCCAAAATTTCTCTAACTTTGGCAAGGTCTACTTCAATTCCTCAAAGAGAAATAATAAATCCAAGAATATTTTTAGATAGGACCCCAAAAATACATTTCTTGGGGTTGAGTCAGACATGGAAATGGATTAGGCAATCAAAGATTATTGTGAGAACATCTAGATGATCCTTGTAGTGTTTGGATTTCCCAAAGAGATCATCTACATAGTCCTCTATAATTTTATGGATGAGATCATGGAAGATGTAGGACATCGCACATTGGTAGGTTGCTACAGTGTTCTTTATACCAAATGGCATGACCCTGTAGTATAAGTTTCCCTAAGGGGTAATGAAAGAAGTCTTATGTTGATCCTTGGGGGCAATCAAGTTGGTTGATGATAGGCAAAGGGACGTCATCCTTTGGGCAAGGAAGGTTGAGGTCATGAAATTCAATACAGAGATTAAGTCTACCTATAGGTTTGGTAATGGGAATGATATTGAAAACCCATTGGGTATAGTTAATGGATTGAATGAAATCGATAGAAAAGAGACGTTGAAGCTCTTATTTGACTAGAAGGGTGATTTGAGGGTGCATCCTATGAAGATTTTGCCAAACAAGCTTAGCATTGGGATGGATGATGATGTTTTAGAGAGATATGGAAGGATAAATTCTATGTATATCCTGATAGGACAAAGCAAATTCTATGCTTTGGTCATGATGGAAAGAAGGCTAATCTTGTTGCTCTATGGAATCTAAGGATTGGCTAATCTTGACAATATGATGGTTATCCTGAGTACCCAAGTTGACATCAATAATGGATTCATTAAACATGGTTTGGTTCTCAAGAGGAATGGATTTTTGGATAGAAGAATTCCTCACATTGAGGTAGGTGAGAATGGAATCATCATCCTAATGTTGGATGGTATTGATAGTAGGATAATCATTTTCTAACATTTTAGGATGAATGAGAGGAAGGGTTTTAGTTTAGCTATCCTTTTGATAGGTCAGGGGGCCTAAACTAATAATATTAACTAAAAAAAAATTAGGAGGAATGATTTTAAAATCATCAAACTTCAAAGGAGATTGGGTTGGTGAGGATGGAACATCCTCCTCAATGGTGGTGATGGGTTTAGGTGAATTGGTGGGTTCTTCTGGTGGTATGAACC
The DNA here is from genome assembly GCA_037957365.1 of Torreya grandis. Taxonomy (NCBI): domain Eukaryota; kingdom Viridiplantae; phylum Streptophyta; class Pinopsida; order Cupressales; family Taxaceae; genus Torreya; species Torreya grandis. Next base: position 2,646 of record JARHVA010004904.1, read on the forward strand.
CAAGACTAAATATCTCACAAGGTTTTTGGGAATTGATGGAAGGTAACTCATGAGGTCCATGTTCATAATGGCCAAGGCCAAATCCCTTCTAAGCACACCTATGAAGGTATAATTTGGAAAATATTAGTTTGTTGAGATGAGAAAAGTTAGAGGTAAATGGTCAGGTGGTAGAGGTAGTGGTGGAAGCAAGAAGTGGATGATCAAGTCCCCCATAGATTAAGTTATTTTTATGGTTGGGAGGCCCAAAAGGAATGATGGTTTCAATGTTAGGTTCATAATTAGGATCATGGTTGAGGTTCCCATACTCTTTAGGAGTAAGGAAAGCATCCAAGGCTAAAATACAATATTCCCCCAGTGAGAGATGTTAGAACATGGGATCCAAGAGGTCTTTTATGGGGATCTAAGAAGAAGGGATAGATGATATAATTAAATCTTCATCGATGGTAGGGGTGGAATTATTGTTGGTTGGTGGTGGGGTGGATGAAGGAGGAATAAAAAATCCATTGGATTGATATTTCATGGTGCAATATGTGAAAGGATGAGGGTCAAATTTTATGGTAACAACTTGAACCTCATGTTCAAACTTGACAAATCGATGCAAGGTGGATGGGACATAACTCATAGTAGAGATCCAAGGGAATCCAAGTAAGACATTGTATTAGAACTCATCTTATACAACATAAAAGAGTTATATAATTGTGTGAGGTCTCAAGTGGATGTGGTGTATGACTGTCCCTACAGTAGTGTCCATAGTATCATTAAAGGAGTGGAGGACCATTGTAGTTTATGACATGATATTATTTGGAAATTGGAGTTGGTCATAATTATGAGAGGAGATAATGTTAATACTATCTCCTCCATCAATCTTCACGATTTTTATGTGGGTTTTATTGATCTATGCAGTAATGAAGAGGGGAGGATTGGGATCTTCAGAATGAACATGAGGTGTTTTTGAATCCTGGAATGTGGCAAAGGTAAAAATTTAAAGGGATTCGACAAAGGATACAATAGGTTGAGGGTCTTCTAATTGAACCTATATTTATTTCAAGGCCTCTATCAATGTTTAGAGATGATAGGGTCAGGTGTTGATTAGTTTTTAAAGGTTCATCTTCACTGGTGTCTAGTGAAGTTATTTTAACACTACTCACTGGATAGATTCAGAAGGGTTGAAGGGAAAGGCACCCAAAATGGATATTTTGGGTTTTGGTAAAGGAGAAGATAAAGGTGAGGGTGATTGTTTTAGGTTAGAAGGTTTATGGATGGAAGGATATGTCTATTTTATGGACACTTTGGATTTTCCCTTATCTTTTTGTTGGGCCCAAGATCAGGTAACATATGGATGATGTGGATGAGGGGAAGTGTTGGGATAGAAGGTTGCTTCAGTTCCTCCTCACTTTCAAATGAGAGTGGAGGAGTAGGTAATTATTATATGGGTTCATTTTCTGGTTGGATTGGTAATGGGCACAAGGGAGGTTCATCTAATAATAGATCATCCTCATCCTATAGTTTATGGATAAGTGCTTGGAGAGATTTGTAATTCTCCATGTCATATCCAAGTGTCCTATAGTATGATCAGATTAAACTTTAAATGAACTAATATGGTTTAGGACTTTAAGGTTTGAAAGTTTTAATAGGTGGTAGGCTTAAATAAGAAGTTTTCTACAACCTTTGTAAAATGGTTGAATAAGATTTGAGTAAAGGTGTTGAGGGTGCTGTGTTTTTGGTTTTAGGAATGGGAGCCTTCTTAGGAATAGGATTCACCATGGAAGTTATAGGTGGTGGAATGGTTTTGGTAGGTGGTTTTGGTTGAGATTTTTTAGTTATGGTTGGTTTTGAGGTGGATGGTGAAGGTTTGGTGATAGGTGGGAAGGTAGAGGTAGATAGGCTAGTTAAGAATTATGGGGAGTTTGATGATTTGGTGGGGGTAGGTAAAGGTAGAATGAAAGGAGAAAGTTTAGTTTGGGTAGTTATGGGAGGGTTTACCTTCTTGGTACAAGGATGAGTTCCTAGGCTTATAGAAGGATGGGGTCGTAAGATATATGGTAGGAGGGAAGGAGGTGGTATAGCTCTGGTTCAAGGTAGGAGTTTAGGTGGTTCCACCTTCTTAGTTGGTTTGGTTTGGGTTTTCTTTGGTAGACTCAATGGGGTTAAGTCTAACTTCAAATATGGGTAAGCAATGCTAGGTGTAAGAATTATTCCTAGATTCTTGATAGGTTTAGTTAGAGAGGCGTAAGGTGATTTGAAAATTTTAGATGGAGCTGGTTTAAATGGTTCCCCTATGGTTTTATAGAGAGAAGTGTTTGATGAAGGTATTGAAGTGATGATAGGTTTGATGGTGGATGAAAGTGAGGTTGAAGGTTCATGTTTGTTTTGATAGGGGATCCCAAGATAATGCTAAAAGGTGTATCTATCTAGATTGGGTTTAGAAGTGAACTCTAGACTTTGGACCAATCTAGAAAAAGGATTGTAAATGGGTTTGATCCTTTGGTCATTGGTTTCAAATATTAATCCCATGGGTTGAGGTGAGGGAATGGTTTCTTCACCTTTGTTCCTAGTGGAAGGTTCCAAGATTTGGGAGGATGTTTCCTCCATGTAGGGAGAAGATAAGGTGACCTCTTCTTGTAGAATGGTTCTCAAAGAGAGAATGGGTGGTTCTATGATAGAGGAGGAAGGTGTGATGGCCTCAAGTGAAGGAATGGAGATGGTTGTTTCCTTTGTTTGGGTGTCCAAAGTAACAAAGGTTAATTCCACCACTTTAATGAGTGGAGTGGAGTAAGAGGTAGTTGAAGCAATAGTTTCCTCCTTTGGTATTTCTATCAAAGGAGATGTGGGTAGGTTCATGGTCTCATCAAGTAAAGAAAGAGGGGTGGTTGCTTCCTCTATTTGGGTGTCTAAAGGAATAGAGGGTGAGTCCACCACTTCAATGAGTGGAATGGTGGATGAGGTAGTTGAGTCAATGGTCTCCTCAATGATAGGCTCATTGATAATGACATTGACTGTATGGACCTCACGAGCATGAGATGATTCTTGTTTATCATCATCATAATTGGTAGGAGGGGAGTGACTGGGGAAAGGTTTATAAAAGATGTCAAGGAATTGATTTGAGGGTGTATTGCGATTATCAAATACAAGTTCTCCCTTATCAATCATGTTTTGGAAAATATTTTTAAAGGTGTTACACCTACTAACATCATGTCTACTAACATGATGGAAATAACATAGATCATTCTCATTGTTCTGACTAGGTGTAGGGAGAGAAACATAAAATTATTAGGGAGATTTTATGGAAGGAAGTTGTATGATGTTGTATTTGAGAAATTTGTCCCAAACTAAAGCATAAGACTCCCCTATTGAAGTATATTATTTTGGGGCAGCTCAATTTTGATTTCAATTTTGTTGAGCAGAAGAGTTAGATGAGTTAGTTTGGTTGGGTTGGTTGACAGTTGGTGGTAGTGCAGTTTCTCAAGATATAATCAAATCTTGATTGCCCCCAAGGATCAGCATAAGAATTGTTTCATCACCCCATGGGGAACCTTTTTCTATAGGGTCATGCCATTTAGTCTGAAGAACACTGTAGCAACCTACCAGCATGCGATGACCTACATCTTCCATAATCTCATCCATAAAATTATAGAGGACTATGTAGATGATCTCTTTCCAAATACTACAAGGATCATCTAGACATTCTCACAATCATCTTCAATTGCCTAATCCATTTCCATGTCTGACTCAACCCCAAGAAATGTATTTTGGGGTCCCATCTTGAAAGCTTCTTGGATTTATCATCTCTTCAAGGAATCGATGTAGACCCTACCAAAGTTAGAGAAATTTTGGAGATGCCACTTCCAACCCACCTTAATCAACTCCACAACTTGTAGGGGAAGCTCCAATCCATTTGTCACTTCATCTTTAAGTTATCAAATAGATGTCAACCCTTTCACCAGCTTCTCAAGAAAGAAATATATTTTAAGTGGACTAAGGATTGCCAACAAGCCTTTGATTCACTCAAAGAGTACTTTCTTTCTCCACCCATTCTTACCCTTCCTAAAGAGGACCAACCCTTTTACCTTTATATATATATATATATATATATATATATATATATATATATATATATATATATATATATATATATATATATATATATATATATATATATATATATATATATATATCACTAACCATTCCTTAGGGGTAATGCTCGCTCACCATGATGAACAAAACAAAGAGTAAGTTTTCAACTTTATAATTTGAACACTTATAGAGTATGAAACTTGGTACACCCATTCCTAAAATCTTTGCCTCACCTTAGTCTTTGTGGCTTCCAAACTTCATCATTACCTTCTCAATCACAAAACTTTCATCATCACTAACACTGACCTACTCAAGTAAATGCACTCTAAACCATACTAAAACTAGTGTATGGTTAAGTGGCTCATGTTTTTAGCTAAGTTTGGCCTTGTGTTCCTCTAGTAGAAGTTGATTAAAGGGTAACTCATTGCCAACCAATTGGATGAAGATCCTCTACTAGATAACCAACCACTTCCTCTTACATTTTTAGATGATTCCATTGCAACTCTTTCTCAAGAGGACCCCACCTATCAAATAACCATGTTATTTGATGGCTCAAAATGTTAGCATGGTGGGGGTGCTAGAATTATTCTCATTCCCCTCAATGGTTAATGTCTTCCCCTTTCCTTCAAACTTTATTTTGAGTGTACCAACGATGTCGTTGAGTATGAATCCCTAGTAATAAGTTTCTAAACCACTCTAGCCTTGGGAATTAAGACCATTAGTGTCTTTGGTGATTCCCAACTTGTGGTCAACTAGGTTAATAAATCCTACCAATGTAAGAATGATGTCTTGCAAAAGTAAAAATAGCTAGTAGATGTACTCTTAACATCATTTGATCATTACCTTATCTAGTCTATTTTATGATCTACCAAAAAGTTCATGGATACAATGGGTTCCCTTTATTCATAAATCCCATCCATGCCTACCAATTCTAAACTCTTTGTCACCATCCATCACTTTATCACACCCTCTTATATCTATTTTAACCTCCCTCAACTACCTCAACCTCAACATCATTCCTCCCAATCTCTCTAGGAATTCCTAAAGAGCCTTTGTTTAGAGTACCTCTCATTATACCATACTAGTGGGAGTCCTTTATAAGCATAATTTCGATGGCATCCTTCTCTATTATTTACATAGTCATGAAGCTTCCCATGCTATCAAGGAAATGCATGATAGAATCTATGGGGGACACTTTATTGGTTTAGTTATCACTAAACGTATCCTTTACTTTAGCTACTATTGGCCCACCCTCAACCAAGATTGTTGTGATTATGTAAAGAAGCATGTTAAATGTCAATAGAATGCCAATTTACATCATGCACCTTCCCACAGCCTTCAATTATCCAAGGACTATTGGCACTTCTCACAATGGGGACTTGATCTCATTGGGGAAATCAATCCTCATTCTTCACAGTGGCACTAATCCATCATCACCGCCACCAAGTATTTCACCAAATGGGTGGAGGCCATTCCTCTCATCTCAAATAAAGTTGACAAGATAGTTTCGTTCATCAAACATCATATCATCTATTATTTTAGTGTTCCCCATAAGATCATCACCGATAATGGTAAATATTTTAAAAACAAGTAAGTCCAAGGTTTTTGTGATGCATTTGGCATCAAGTTAAGCTTTTCCTCACCTTATCATAAATAAGCAAATGGATAGATGAAAACCTCTAACAAAACCCTCAACAAAATTTTAACCAAAGTAGTCATTGTTTCATGTCTAGATTGTCACTTGAACATCCCTTTTGCTTTATGGGCCTATCACACTAGCTTTTGAACCTCTATGGGTGCTACCCCTTTCTCTCTAGTCTTTGGAGTAAAAGTATTCTTGCCTCTCAAAGTCTAGATTCCTTCTCTTTCATATCCTTTCAAGACATCATTTCTAAAAGTGACTATTGTCAAGAATGTCTAGCATGACTTGAGCTACTTGATGATCATTACCTAGTAACACTTAACCATCTTCATGTCTACCAAGAGAGAATCAAGCGTGCCTATAACAAGCACCTAATATAATTATAATTCAATATCAGAGACCTTATCCTAAATAAAAATCAATATGTAACCAATATGGAGAAAAATAAAAGAGGCAGGTTTGCTTTCAATTGGCTTGGACCCTACATCATAACCCACAAGTATGGATCAGGAGCTTACCATTTTTCCTCTCTCGAAGGCAAACTAGAACTTTAACCTCTCAATTATTTGCATCTACATCCTTTATTTTGTTAAATAAAGATCAAACTCACCTTTTTTATAACTTAATCTCATCCTTTGATTTACAAGACTTTCACCTTAACTTACCTATCCCCATCCTTTTTAGGACAATCGATTACACCATAGAACCATTTCATTAACCATCATAGTCATAGCCTAATATTAAATATGGGTACCATGGCTCTACCCATAGCATGGTTGTCATGGATACTTTTCATCTCTAATTAGACAAAATCAAATGGTCATTGTCTCTCAAAACCACCCCTTTCACCTATTATTAACCTTTTTGTGCCAAAGTTTTTGCCCTCATAAAGGTAAACCTCTAAGCCTATTAGACTTATCCATGTCTAAACCTAACATCAAAATAATTTGGGATACCAAAATATCACTTGGGTCACATGTCTCTATAATTATACATTGTTCCCTTGAAGGACATCTACCCAAAACTAAATTGCTTATAAGATAGATTGTTCCCTTGAAGGACATCTACCAAATAAACAAACCCAAACTTAGACCACTCCCTTGAAGGATGGATAGGTCAAATTTGTTAAAATCAATCATTTGAAGCTTCCTACATCGACCAAATTCACAAACTTATCAAAATAAAAGTAACAAAATACTCTATATCAAAATTATAATAAGTTATCCCAAGAAAGTTGCAATCAACTTTCATATCTAGCATTCATAGACTTCTTGCATCGATCATTCTACACCTTACATGAAGACATGGAATTGTCTATTAAGGTTCTTAGGTCACCTATAAAAGGGGAAAACTAACCCATATAAGGTTACCTTACCTATCAACCCATTAACCTTTCACCTACCACCTACCTCCCCCTTATACCATCTACAAATCAAGGGATTATGATCTTACTTGACACAATGTGATCAAGGTACCTTTTTATCAACCAAAAAATGATACTAAAAAGTATTTTAAAGGCTTATGTTCCTTAATCCAATCTAACTTTGGTTTTGTTTTTCATTACCAATGAAAAAACATCACACTTTTTCTTTATCCTTATCATTGGTTCATATAGATGTATGTCTCGTGATTCTTATCTCTTTTCCTACATCTAGTTTGTTGATCTAACTTACTTTATGTGCCTTTATTAAACTTTAATATCATATTTAACACATCACATATCCATGATCATAAACATCATAACCATCAACAAAATTACTGTAAATCATAACATCATAACCATATTTAATACATCACACATCCATCATCAATGAAATTATCACATCATATCATAAACCACATCAATAAACATAATCAAACCATCCATATTCATCCACATCAATAACCATAATCAAACCATCCATAATCATAAACATCATATCCATGAACAAAATAAAATATCATCCATGATTGTCACATGCCTAACCTACTGAGTCCACATCTCATAAGCATAAAGTATAAAACATGAAAACATGTACACCATAAATCATCATGAACATCCATCACATTTGTATATAAACCACATTTATATATCATCATGATCATCATATACATCATGTCATCAAAATAAATAATACATGTAAAAATGCATATATATCTCTCAAATCATGTACATCTTGTTGCATCAACATGTAAGCTGGTATCAAAATCATGTACATCTATATCTATACATCACATCATATAATATCATTCTCTTAGGTCACCACTACCACTATCCCCACCTACAATACCACTACCATCTAGTTCTGGTCCTCCTGGGATGCCTATCTATCCACCCACCAAAGTGACACACTAACCTGAAGTCATCACAGCTACCTTGCCTATTAAAATGGATATGTACTCACCCCATTAGGATTTCTTAAGACACTATGCCAACACTATGGCCTCATAATACCTCAACTCCTTAATTGTAACCAAGTAGCATGCCATAGGGATGGTACCTAGTGGTCCTACTAGTGTTGTTGTTGCTCTTCCCCTTTCTCTCAAGTTGTCCCTCTCCTGGGTCACCAAGCTTAGTGAGGTCCTAGCCTAATCCCTCTCACCTATCACAGTGGAAACCTAACATTATAAAGTCACAATCTAACCCTACAATGTGGCCACATATCCCTGTAACACTATAATTTATGCCTATGTAGTAGTTAGTGTTTCTCCTACTTGTCCATCCAAGCCACCACCATGTACCTATACCTGTGCACCCCCACAAGCTAGATCCACATCCATGGCATATCGACCCCCATCATCCCACCCAAAATCAATCATTGCATAGAGGACCTGGTACCATGTCGCATAGTTGTTAAGAAAATTGGCATCATCAACACCTGCTCTAATAGGTATCTCCTCATGATCTAGGACCACCTCCTCTAGTTGTAGCTCAAGTAACAAAAACTCAGCATCCTCCCTCTTGTACCTCAAGAATGGACCTAGAATCCCCTATACTAGGCCAAACTACCTCTAAACTCTATCAAATGGGATGAGCTTAGTCTCACCCTCTCTCCTTCCATAGATCCATCTCCAGATCTATAATGACAATGTATGATAGTTATAGAGGGACCACTTAAGAAATCCAACATACAAGCTCCAAACAACATCATGCATAACAAAGCCTTCTAATGCATCCCTAAACTAGTCAATATCTATCACACCTCTTCCATCTCTTGTGAGGGCATAGTCACCCCTCCACTACATGAAACCCACTTTGAAATCCATCTGGGCATAGCCCTCCCATGGTAGCCCTAACGGTCTTAGAACCTTAATGTGTTCATATTCCAAATAATGGAGCACAAACCCCATGCTAATCCCACATCACTGATGAGCTCAAAATCCCCATAGTTCCACGTATATCTGAACCAACAAAAATAGTGCCCACCTAAACACTATCCTACCAAACAACATCTCCACCAACAATCCCATTATCAGATAAGGAAACCACCCACTACTCAAATTTGGCAATGCAAAATAAGAAACTACCATCATCATCATAGTCATCAAATGTATTTCATATCGATCCCTATGGTACAATGGCCCATAACCAAAACCATGTGCATGCCACTTGGCAAGGGCCCGATCCTCACCATACAGAAGCTTCATCTGCTCATCCCTCTCCTTGCTCTCAATATGGTATATTGGTTCCCCCCGAATGAGCATCCATGTAATCCTATGAACATCCTTTAGTAGGATGGTCACCTCTCATGTTGACAAGAGGAAGGTGTTCATGGCTAGATCCCATGTCTTGATAAGGGCCATGATCATCACCACATCTTGTGGTAAGCGATGACAGTGTCTCATAGTTCTAAGGCTAACCTCCTCCATTTGTGTCCAATCATCCCCAATCATCCCTCCATGGATTTCCACAAGGATCTTAGGAACCTAATCCCTCATCTGGATCTGATCTCATGCTTGTAAAAATTCAAGTTAACACACACACTTAGTTTTCCATTAACATTGTTCATTTTCATTCATTTCATTCATTCTACCTATATCAACCTCTTTATCAACCTAAACCCACCTAAATCAACCTATTCCAATACTACCCTAACCCAAAAAAATTTCAATACCTACCCTAACCCATCAAATCAAACATATAATGCTTTTATCAAAAAACATCTACCCTAACCCACAAAATTTTCAACACCTTCCCTAAACCTATCAAACCAACACCTAAATCTAATCAAAAACCATTTCAACACATCACTCCTACTTTAAAATTGCCCTATCCTAACTTACACTTGGAATTTTAACTACTCTAACCCTCTAAAACATTTTAAACCATTTTTCCTATATCTTTTTTAAAACACACCTTCCCCAATCACTTCACTGTCGATGATCACTATGACCGCCAACAGTCAAGTGAATTTTTTGCTTTAATAGTTGACTATCGATGGTCAAGTCTAACCATCAACGATCGACTCAAATCATTGAGGATCAATATGTGTGATCACCAACAACAAAACAACTAACCTTACCTTCTTAAAACCCAACAAAACAACAAAATTCAGCAAATCAATTACCTATTTCTATCTTATACCCTACCCCCAACCCAAATACTCTTTCAATTTTGAATTTCATCAACTAATTTTTCAAATCACAAACAAAACCTAAATCTAGGTCAAACTCCCCCAAAACCCTACCAAAATAACCACAAACTTCCTAAATTCAACTTCAAAACAATCAAATTCACTAATCTATCAATTTAAAACACCACCTACCTCATTCCTTGACCACTATCGAGGATGAAGCCCATGTCCTGTTGCTTGACCGCATCCTCATCCACCCTACATCCTCATTCCCATTAGATCACCTCAATACATGCCTCTAACCAATCAACAATCACCAAGTCAGAAAAACACTCAGTCAACCATCTCACATAAAATACCCAAATCACCAAACACATGGAAAGCATGAGAGTCAACAAGCTAAAAGTGAAAATAATTTTTGTTTTTCACTTTTTATCCTCTGGCCTTTTAAGGTTTCCCCCTGAAAAGTGACTTTTGATGCTCAATGTTGGGAACCCTAACCATCAACAATTAGGAAACCCACATTTTAAAATTTTTAGGCACCCACACCTAAGTGCCAAACTTTTGAATATTACCCTTCTCCAACCAACCATTAGACCACACCCACCTCGACATTGGCCATTTTTTGGCCCAAATTTTTTCAAACTCTGCAACAACCTTGCTTGGTCTTTTTGATTGCACCAACCAACCTCACCATGTTGACCATTTAAACTTGCACCACTTCATGCACAACCAAACCATTTATGTTTTTCAAGGGAGCACTTCCTATCTTAGATACCTATGAAAACATCGATCCTATCTATAAGACTTGATAATAATAACCCGATTAGATATGCCTAATGTTGTGGCCCGATTACCCCATCACTAGTCCTAGAACTGACCTTATTTTTACCAACATTGATAGCCTTGGTCTATGTGTGATATTACCTATTGCACTTAGTCATATTTTGTGTGCATGTTTATGCTTCAAATACCCAACCACCCTTGTCATCAACCTCATGACTCACCATACACTACTTATCAAACCCTGACTTGATTTTAATTACACTTCATCAACTTCTGGTTTGAGTGGGAACACCTCCTCCCATACTCAGAGCAACTAGACCTTTGACCAGTAATCTATTTTTGTTTTGTAATTTTTTGATTTAAAGTCACATGACAAAAAGGGAAAATGTAGACACTAGAAAACCACACATGACAGTTCTAGATGTCGAAATGTCTTAGGACCCCCTAGGGACCACCTAACCCTTCTTGACCCACTAACCAATCCATTGGACCCTGAGTCTATTTAGCTACTAAGCTAACTAACTCACTAACTTACTAACTAACCCTTAACCCAAGCCCTTTTAACCCTCCTTAACTCATTTTTCTCTAGACACTCAACTGTCGATGGTCAACTTGACCACCGATGGTTAGGTTGACTGTCAATGGTCAAGTCTTCTTCATTCTTACACAAATACTAGTTGTGTGCAAGCTAACATAGTACAATTAAATATGTTTGCCTTTCCTGTTGCTAAAGAACTCCCAAGCATCAAAATCAACAAGCCAACCTCCTAGGGAACCTTGTATCCTCCATCTCTCTTTACCTATAAAAGGAGGGGAGTAGGAGGTAAAATAGATCCATCAATCAATCACAAGAGCATTCTAGCATACAAGTATTCAAGCTTCCATTCATCCAGTCTTCTTCCAACAATTTAGAAACTATAACAGAGATCTGAACCTCTGCTAAAATTGCTCTCAAGGTAAATTACTATTACCCTGTCAAAATTGCTCTAGCCATCAACCATTGGCCATTTAACAAGCAACAGGTATATTTTTACTTCAATTTTGTTATTCTATTTTTTTACCCCTCTTCCCCATCAAAATTTTTTTGCATCTTACTTTCTAACTCCTAGACCCTTAACAAAATGTTACTTGATCACCGATCCATTCTGCAAACTCATTTTCTAAACACTTCCAAAATCTACAAGCAACCACCAACAATTAGCACAACCACTGATGATCACTTCCAACTGTCGACGGTTATCCAACCATCGATGATCAGCTTAACCACCGATGGTCACCTTGACTGTCAATGGTCACTATGGTAAGAAATAATAGCAAGTTATTTCTAACCCCTTACCCTCAACTAAATCTGAATTTCTATGTCCTTGCCTATTTTACAAACCCTTGTCTAATTTTATGAACTTGATCTGATCTATTTTAGCACTAGTATTGACCTAGTATTGCTATATTTAATTATTTTCTCTATCAAGCATTCATTTTCTTCTTGTATTTCATTTCAGTTACTTTTTGATATTTGATGCAAGTAGTTTCATTTTATCTCTTTCAGCTTAATCGTTATCAAAGAGTGTATTAATAGCCTCTTAGTAAGCTCACTCTAGATAGTTAACCTAATTATCTTTCTAACAACCCCTTTTGTTAGTGTTTTATTATCTACGGTCATCCTTCCAAGGCAAAAAGGATCTCTCCATACTCATCTGGATCACATGTGCATAACAACCAAGTTCTTATACCACACCCTTATTACTAATTTCTTATCTTCTTCCTTAATTAAGAAATGAGCAGAAATTAAGAGAAACATTAGGTCTTTCAGAGAAGGCACAAAATTTATGCTCAAAATAGGCACTGCTAAGTCTTTTGAAAAGGGCATAAAAGCTAGACTTTGAAAAAAACAAGATAAGAGATTTAATCTAACAAATTTGAAACACTTTGGCATAAACTACGCATTCAAATTTAAACATGAACTTGGTCACTTGGTATAAGGCATGAAATAATAGGCACATGGAAGATAGGCTATTTTACCTAAATCTAGGCACAAACAATAGTTTCCAAATTGAATAAAGAATCAACCTAAGTTACACAACCCAAAATAGAGAGATTGATGTCTAGGCCAAAATTACACAAGGCATAGGCAGAAATCAATCAATGTTTGGATTTGAGCTTGGCAAGGCTAATTTCAAACTCAAATTAGGAAAACAAGGTTCCTTTAAACAAATAGAAAGCTAGACAAGAATGAATGACATAACATTACTAGAAAAAGATCCAAAGGGCACACATGGTTTGGGTTTCAAAATAGGAATTTGGACACAAGGCAAACAAATCTTTGAAACAATTTGAGTAACGTAACGATGTTATCACGCTCTAAAGATATGATCAATGGTTTGTTTCAAGACTTAAAGGTAAAAGGTTTGAAATGAATTGATCATCATAATGACACCATTTTCAATCAAATAACACACACACACACACAAGATTTATCAAATGACTAAGGCAAAGATATGATGTCAAGTGGGCAGTGTAATGCCTCCTTAAACAATGGAGTGATGTATAGACATGACTCATTTTTGACATGGTATGACAAATAAAAATAAGTATTTTAGACTCAAAACCATGTAAAAAAAGATAAAAATGACACGATCACCTAAGTGTAACATCCTAAATCCTAAAACTAACAAGGTTGCATAATATTGTCAAATTCCATCAATATACTCATTCTTGAGAGGATTTTAATTGTTAATACAAAAATTAAAATCACATGAAAAGTAGGGTATTTCAGGCCCCCTCTTCTCTCAAGATTTTATACTATGGTATGAAACTTTGGGATACTCTCCCTACATTAGTAGTATTTTGATGGCAAGTGGGGTTATTATAAACTATTAAGTTTTATGCATTTTTAGATGGTGCCAACTGTGACTAACACAAGAGATGATCACGTCAATTGGATCCACATCAACCAACTTGTTGTGAAAAGGTCTTGCCTTTTTCACAACCACTATATCCATCATTTGCTCAGTGTAGTGCAATGTCCAAGTTAATCATACATTCTGAGGGCAATAGTCATTAATGAAAGTAGTTTAACCAGTTAAACTATCATTCTATTGATTCACCAACTCAATTTGTATACCCCATCATGGAGTGGGCTTGAAACGATGCTAGGAGATGAATTCTTGGATCAACATTTTTCTAGAGAACCCATGAGGAGGTGATGAACTCCCGCTCACAAGCCAAAATGCATAAAAATAAAGATAAGGGAGAAGACTTTAAGGTCATTTTGGGGCCACCCAAACCATACAAGTTTGGAGAGGGCCTTAGTGACTTTATTTTCATGTTTTAGACTAAAAAAATCAAGGCAAAGAATGAGTGATTTTGGTCATCCAAGTTCCTTAAAGGGGATGGGGGAGAGCATACACGCATCACTCATTTTGCTCAAAACAAAAAACTTTCAACAAAAAAGCATAAAACAAACTCTTAGAAGTATGTAACGAAGTGTGAAAGTTTATTTTATTGCACCAAAATGAGATGTGTTGTGAAATTTTTGGGCCCCTTGGTATTTGTTTTATTTTAAAACTTTACAAAACTTCTTTAAAAACAACTAAGGCATGAAAAAGAACTAAATTCATTTTAAGCATCAAAGACAAAGTGTGCAAGATTTAACCATTTTCAAACTTGGCTTTTTCCATCTTAAAACCTACAATTTGTTAGAGGGTTTTCCTGCTTAGAATACTAAAAATGAATGAAAAAACAATGTTTTGAAATGAACTCTTGGGTTTCTCTATTTTTGTCTCAAATAAATCGATGTCAACCCATGCAGGGATTGATGTCAATTTTGTTAGGTCGACGTCGGTCGATCCACATGGATCGACATCAATCAATAAAAATTGATGTCGATTCTTGCAAAAAATTAGAAAAACACAATATGTTTTGACAAAAAGGATGATTAGCAAAAAAATCCTAAAATCAAATATCTCTATGGATATAGTAGGAAAACATTTAAATAGACAATATGCAAGTTTTTTGAACACAAAATAAAAACTAAAAAACTCAAGAAAAACTCGTTAGTCACATTTTCTACCGTGTTCTATTCTCCACATAGAAATCGATGTCAGTTTTGTGAGAATCGACGTCGATCTTGTTAAATCAATGTCGGTCTTTGTGTAATCTGTGTTGCTAAAAAAATAAAATTATGTGAAAACTAAAATTCAAACTTGAATTTTGAAGATTCTTAAGCATCTATTAGAAAAACTAAGAGTTGCATATTATTCTCCTTACTTGTATAAGATGCTTGACATCCCACTAGATGTGCCATTTACAATCATAGGAATCCAAGAAAGGAAGGTTAGTATGGTGTTAATTCAAGGAATACAAATCAAATAAACACACTAACACTTATAATCCTAGCCTAGACACTAGGGAGAGCTTAATAACAAAAACCAAATGAGAACACAACAAAAACATAAAAGACAATAACTCTTTTACCCTTCTTGGGAGCTCCAAATAGCTGTATTAAGTGGCTTGCTTGGCTTATGCATCAAGAAGTTTTTGACAATGGAGGTTGCTTAGATCCTTCTTTCCTTGGCACCATGGCTTGTGATTTCTTGGCTTAAGATTTGGGCATGGTAACCTTAGTTGCTAATCATTTAGGCATTATAACTCTACACCAAATAGCTTGTTGAAGATATTTGTGCATAATAACTTTGCATCAAAATAAATTAAAATTAAATAGACAGGGCCTTGTATTTATAGCCTTGGGATCAACTCTCACCTAAGGTGAGTCAAGGTTGAGTTTAGGCTTGGAATGGGTTCAAACTAAATCTAGGTGAGTTAAAACTAACTCCAATTGAGTTAATAGTTGTCAAATAATTATGATTTGCAATTACTAGGCATGGCTCTCAAATTAGATATTTTTAAAGAGCTTGACAACTCATAAAGGCGATGATGAAAGACTGAGATATTTTAAACTTTTGAATTTTCTTTTTTAGACATTCATTAATTTCAAATGGATAATTCAACTAGGAATTTAGTCTTGTTTAGATTGTTAGTTGATTTTGATTAGCCTTTTAGCTCTTTTAGGGTTTGATTTGAGTGTGCAAGTGCTCCACTTAATAGGTACATAAGCCAAATTGACAATTGTTATGTCGCAAGGTGATTAGAGATGAATCAATGAGAGGTTATTATTGCATACAATAGGATACCCCAATTAGGGATGTCTCAGCATGATTCTGAGCTTTGATGAATGATGCACAAACAAATTTGGGATGTTTAGTGATTCTTAGACTTAATTTGTAATGGTTGGTAGGAATAAGTTTGAAGTCTGGTCAAAGGCTAGTTGTGGCCAATTTTAGGTGTCTACACCCACAACATTAGACAACTTTAAATTAGGTAAAGAGACTAGTTAAACCTTTGGTGGTAACAGTTATTTTCACCCAACGAAGCATTCTAAAAATTTCTCGCCCTTGGATCTCGAGTACAATCTTATAAATGAGGAGACATTCGTCCTATGAGTTGTAGACTCCCTTTGTCCTCTTAAGTTAGTTAATTCAATAGTTGAATTATGAGTGGATCACAAATTGAACCTAACAGAATCATTGGGGACATATTGTCCCATTCAGGGCAAAAATAATCATTAAAGGTGTGCCCCCAAAGGTTCAAGGTTAGAGTAGGTGGTAGGGGCATGATAATATGCCACTATAGTTATGGTGTGTAGTAGATGTCTATATATAATTTAAATAATTTTAGGACCCCCTAGTTTTGTGTATTTTATATATCCCAAGATACTTCAAGGTTGGAGAGCATTAAGTGTCAAACATTAAAAAGATTGATGCAAGAATATCCCTTAGAGGATATAACAAGGCATTATATTATTGTTTACTCTTGGATATAATATGATAGTATAGTTTGTGTTGAAATTGATCACTCTAACAACAAACAAGTACATAATTTAACATTCAAGACAAGATGACACATCAAGGTACAACAAAGTGAACCTAGTGAACGTAATATTTAGCACATGGTTGCCACGATAAGTTACTCATGTGCTTCGATGAAATAGAATGGCAATCATAGGGACATTTGAGATATTTTTTGCATTGGCAACAAAGTAACACTTTGATTAAGTTCATGTCTAGACTTAGTCAAAGTCTTTAAGCCTTATATCATATACAAGATAATATTATTGATGTAATGAATAAATCATTTAGATCGTATTTGATTTAGTAATTAACAAGGGAGGGGAGCCGGTTAGGGGTGTGTGGGCAAGGGAGGGTTAGATATATTAAATATTATTCAATATTGTTATATTTTCGAATCTAACATATTGTTAGGTTAGTATTAGCTTGTTACAACTAGGTTATTCTAGGATTTGATTATTTCCATGATATGAGAAGGATCTCATGGTGTATTGTTTGCATGGTTACATATATTGGCTATTGCAATGTAATTGATACAACCCATGATTTAATCTTCTATTATTGGCATGTCTTTCCTATGTTCTAGGCTCTGTTTGATTCCTCTTTCCCTTGTTCTCTCTCTCCTCCATGTTTTCACTTCCTTGCCCTTATTTTTTGTTGTCTTCTAGCTTTTTTCCAAGACTATACCAATATAGTCCTAGTTGACCAAGAACCTATGGGACATAGTATGGTCTGGGTCTTTGCCTTGTTGGTCCTTTCGGCCCTCCCTTTGGGTCTCTCGTGCCTTGGATTTCTCTTTTGCCAACCTTTTGTGCATGCATTGTGTCAACTTGCATGACAATAGAGCCCTAACTTGAATTTGAGAAGTATATAAATACACAAGAGCATTAGTGCATATAGGATATGAAAAAGTGAACAAGAGATCCAAGAAAAGGTCAAGATTGATATGTAAATGTCTAAGTATTATTGAAGCAAAAATTGGAGTGCTTAGAACAAAATTTGATTAGAATTCTTCATATAATATTGTGCCATTTATTTATGCCTAGTGAGAATTCATATAAGGATTAGGACTTGCATCCATGATTGTTTGTTGAATTTCATTGAGTGATGGCTTCCAACTTGTCTAAGAATAGGGCCTTGATAATAGTGGAGGGATAACACATGGCCCTCAACAACTCTTGTTTTTTAAAGTTTTGCAAGGTGTTATGAGTTTATTAGGTTTTCAAGAAAGGAAATCAATTTCTCGAAGATGTGCGATAAATTCTTAAAACTAAAGGTTTTTGGAGCCCAAGAGCAAAAGGATCATAATCATCAAATTTGTTTCAAGGAATTCTAAAGTAGC
Source organism: Torreya grandis (assembly GCA_037957365.1). NCBI lineage: Eukaryota > Viridiplantae > Streptophyta > Pinopsida > Cupressales > Taxaceae > Torreya > Torreya grandis. The sequence goes on from JARHVA010004904.1 coordinate 20,946, forward strand.
TAGAAAGGTACTAGTAGAGTCCTAACATTACCATGATAGAAGTGTAACGGTCCAGGTGAAAAATTCATGGTTCTATGTTTGCTATAATTGGTTTGGGTTATGTGTGCATTATTGTCTAGACTTGTTTCCACATGTTTTCATCATTTGACTGTGTATGGATTTGTGATAAGTTAGTATTCTTTTCAAAACCCTCTCTTTGTACATTTCAATTATTCTATAATATTTTTTATTGCAATTATATCTGATTTTTACTGTTATATTAAGATATAAATCTGATTAGATCTGAAATTGCACATTGTTTTATAGGTGGATGTAATGCATGTTGATGTAAAACCACTTTCCCATATAACACATTACAAGAGTGTTGTGAGGTTAGCAAGAAGCTCCATGAAAGGTGGTAGTTGCACATTAACCAACTTAGGTTGAGCCTCTTTCTTGGTGACTTCTTGATGTGGATGGCTGGAAGAGGAGAGTCCACAAACAAGTATTGTGTCCACCAGAAATAAGGAAATTTGATAGCTCCGATGCAGCAATACCAATGGATAAAGTAACAACCTCCTAGTTCATAACCTAAACTGTGTATCTGGAAAGGAAGAAATTTTCATAGTGTCAAATTACTTGGGAACTATGCAATATTCCCTATTTCCCAAGATACCCCAAAGCCTAAGTTACCAAACTATCCTAAAGGTTCAGCCTTCTTTCTTTTTTTAATATTGAAGAGTGTATTTATATATTAATGAAACAAGATTATGGTACAACACTAATCATACAAAACAACGAGATGGTTCAACTTTGGCTATAGTGCATGGCACATATAGAGATGGTGATTTCATCTCTATTGTTCACTATGCAGATTTGTCAATGAATTTACATTTCTCTCGCCTCACTGTGCTTCACAAACTAAAATGGGCATACGGGAAGGAAGGAATTTTCATTGTCAAATCACTTGGAAACTAGTACTGTGCAATTGTCCCTGAATGACAATCAAGGAGAGTTATTTTCTCGTTATCATCAGAAATCTCAAAATAAAGTTTTTGGAAACAAAGTTGGTGGAACTTAAAATTGTGGTGTCAAAAATCACGTTCTATTGCTCATCATCCCCATCATGCAGCACAAAGTTTGTGTCAGGAACATACCCTGCTACCTTCATCTGCCTAAATAAACTATCCAGTTTTGCATATACACTTTCTGCTTGTGGGTGAGATCTGTCTCCTGCAACAAATGTATGAACACTGTTCTTGATCTCAATCCAGCTACATCCGGGCTTCTTTTTAACTCCAGTATCTTCCATCATTATTTTTACCCTTGATGCATCTTCCCACAAACCATTCACAGCATAGATATTTGCCAACAGCACATATGGTGCCAGGTTTTGTCGTTCTAACTTAAAAAGGAGATCTGCTACACGTTTACCTATCTCTATATTTCCATGAATTCTACAACCAGCAAGCAAGGCTTTCCACACAATAGTGTCAGGTTCACATGGCATCTTGCTAATGAAGTCATCAGCCTTACAAAGGTGTCCAGAGCGACCAAGAAGGTCAACCACGCAGGCATAGTGATCCATCGTTGGTGTAATACAATGATCCTGAGATATGGAATCAAAGTAGCGCATACCTTGATCTACAAGACCAGTGTGGCTGCATGCAGTCAAAACGCCAACGAAAGTTACCTCATTGGGTTTCATCCCACATAATTGCATTTGCTCAAAAAGATGAATAGCCTCCATGCCACAACCATGTTGAGCATATCCTGAAATAATTGCAGTCCATGAAACAACATCTGTTTCAGGCATTTGATTGAATATTTGGCTTGCACCATCTAGGCTTCCGCATTTTGCATACATGGTAATAAGAGAATTCCCCACACAAATATTAGACATAAACTCTCTCTTGATGATATAAGCATGCACCTTCATGCCTTGTCCCAATGCAACTACGCTAGCACATGCACTAAGAACACTTGTGAGGGTAGACTCATTAGGTGTTGTGTCACTCAGTTGCATTTCAAGAAAAAGTTTCAATGCTTCTTCATAAGAACCACTCTGGTTATATCCTGAAATCATCGTAGTCCATGAGAACACATCTGGTTCTTTGATCCTGTCAAACAAAAGGCGTGCGTCCTCTGTTCTCCCACTCTGAAAATAAAATGCAATCATTGCATTCCATGAAACCATATCTCGTTCAGTCATTTGATCAAACACATTGTCTGCATCATTGCTGCAACACATAGCATACATATTAGTTAGAGCATTCCCCACAAAGACATTTGACTCGTACCCAGTTTTGGCAATGTGGGCATGGATCTGCTTACCATGTTCCAAAGCCGTCAGCCTGGCACATAAATGCAGAACAGCACTAAAAGTTGATTCATTTGGTTCCACACCCGAGCGTCGCATTTGAGAAAAGAGTTCCAACGCCTCAAATGACCCATTTTGAGCATATCCCGTAATAATGGCAGTCCAGGAGACCACATTTCGTTGAGGCATTTTTTCAAACACTTGGCGTGCCTCCTCTATTCTTCCATTATGTACATATCCTGCAACCATTGCAGTCCATGAGACAATATCTTTTTCAGGTATTTTGTCAAACAGTTGGCATGCATCTTCCACTCTACCATTCCTGAAATACCCTGTAATCATTGTAGTCCACGAACCCACATTTTTCCCAGGCATTTTTTGAAAGAGTATATGTGCATCATCTAGTCTTCCGTTCTGAACATATCCTGAGAGCATTGCGTTCCAAGCCACAACATCTCGTTCGGGCATTTTGTCAAACATTTGACATGCTTCATCTATTCTCCTGTTTTTTGCATAGCCTGCAATCATAGCAGTCCACGAAATCACATCTCGTAGAGGCATTTTGTCAAACACTTGACGTGCATCTTCCATTTTTCCGACATTGGCATACTTGGTGATCATTGCATTCAATGAAACAACATGGCTCCCTTTACAAAAGTATTTGCTATTAAATTTGATACTTTGACACGCACCATTTTGTTTTTCTAATTTTTCTCTGTAGGAGATTGGCATGCCCAAAAACATACGACAACCCTCAAAGACAGTAAACAATCGTAGCCTTTGAATAATCGGAGAGATTTCCTTCAAAACCACCGTCATCTCCTTAAACTAAAGAGAACAAAATCGATAAAAACAGGTAAGGCCATGCGTGAAATTCAACGTGGATAGCGCAGAAATGATCTGATGCATAGTTACGGGATCTCCTGTTTGGTCTGTGTTTCAAAAAGATAAATGCAAATTTCTCAAGACAAAAGAAAGCATATTCTTAATTGTTATAAATAGAAAAATAGCATAAGATCAATACTTTCTCATTCCTTTCCTTGAATTCATAGGTGTTATGGGTAATTCTGAAAAATCTCCCACCCAAATCAAAGGTGTTTGTTATATGTATAGAGAGAAGGGGATTGTAGGGATTTTTCTTTTTTTTTTTTTTTTAAAAGGCATTACATTGAATCACTGGATTATTTGATTTGGGTGGGAGATTTTAAATAATTCAGTGATTCAATGTAATGCCTTTAAAAAAAAAAAAAAAAAATCCCTACAATCCCCTTCTCAAATAATTCAGTGATTCAATGTAATGCTTTTAAAATAAAAAATAAAAAATCCCTACAATCCCCTTCTCTCTATACATATAACAAACACCTTTGATTTGGGTGGGAGATTTTAAATAATTCATTGATTCAATGTAATGCCTTTGAAAAAAAAAAAAAAAAAAATCCCTACAATCCCCTTCTCTCTATACATATAACAAACACCTTTGATTTGGGTGGGAGATTTTTCAGAATTACCCATAACACCTATGTGTGTGTGTGTATATATATATAAGTGAGCTCATTTGATTAAGCACAGAGAAGTAAAAGGCATCCACGTCATCAAAATCATCCAGGGTACGAACCTGGGCTTAATCACTTAACTATATGTGTTAGGTATCTAGAGGGATTTGTACCTTAGTGGATGGTTATAAGCAACCATCATCCTTCCAATTAGACTACAACCCTTTCGATGTGTAGGGAAGTTTTGAAGAATGGAGATGAGAGAAAAAGGAAAGGAATCACATAGCATAAGATACCTTCTCATTCCTTTCCTTGAATTCGTAGGTGTTATGGGGTAATTTTGTAAATTCCCAAGGTGTTTGTTTTATATAGAGAGAAAGAGAGAAGGGGCATAAGGGATGAGAGAAAAAGGAAAGGAATTGCTTTTTTTCAAAAAAGAGGTTAAGTAGTGTGCAAATATGCACATGTAATTTTTGACTATTTTTTTTTAATTGTTATTTTTTAAGTATATCGATCGATAAGACTTTTGACTATAATTTATATATATCTTACCTACTTATGAGTTTTATATATCTTACCTCTTATAGGATTCAAATTTGTGACCCCCTTTGAAGATCACAAGTTCTTCTTCACCACTAAACCAAGTCAAGTGTTTCAAAAGAAGATTTTATATCTTTAAAACATAAAAAACTTTAGATTTATTTGCCCAATTTATATCCTAATAATTGCAGCACAATGCAAACGCTAATAGAGAGAGATAAATGAAGACTATTCCAATGAAAAAGGAGTTTTGACAGGGAAGTAGTCATTGATCTTCTTTTCTCTAATGTGCATGTACGCTCCATCTTACATTCTTGCATATTGATGGAAAGAGAAAGGAGATGAAATAAAAGGGTCTTGCAAGGATCACACTCTTGACATTACAGTAAAAGTTAGGCCCTAAAGTTTAGTAGTACCAATATAATTTTTTGTCTTTTCCAATGTCCGTCCCTATGACTTGTATATTGTCAGAGCCCCAATGGAAGTTGTTTAGGGTTGCCTTGAGTTATGGGAGGGATAGACACATATTGAGGATTACTTGCATCTTACACTAGGCCTATATTTTTTTATATGTACAACCATGAACATTGGAAATTCAAGTGGTATGGTACTAGTTATATAAACTATAACATGAATTTCATGAAGAGCACCACTGACCAAGCCATACTCGACCCATAAATTGGTTGTAAGCATAATGTTTTGTCTTTTTGATAGAATAAATTTGGTATCTAATTGGTCATAATTGGGATTTCCAAATTTCCTTTTCCTGGTATGCTCTATATTACTCCATGTAATCGGCATATTTAATGATTTCAACATTTTCTTATTATGTGTTGAAGCCAAAGAATTTTGTTACATATGAGTTGATAAATGAAATGAAAACTTTTATTTAGAAGAAAAGTAGTTATGTGTTCGAGACATTAATGAATTTTAGTCTTTAAATTTTTGTTCAAAATTTCATATATTTAACAATAGATTTCGAAAAGTTACTTGGCTTGAATTGGAGCCTTTTTAATGAATAATTATGTGTAATGTAATAACAATGTCTAAGGTCCATCAAAATGTTGAACCATATGATGTTCCAACATACAATGGTGTATCATGTACTAGAGGGAGTTGACCCAAATCACCAAAAAAAATTATAGAACTTGCACCAAATGACTTGAATATGTGTTGTGGGACGGCTTGTCATAAACATTGGTCAATATGCATCAATAGATTTGGCCCTATAAAACTTATTTCTATGATCAGAATGTATTGTATATATTGCAAAGATAGTTGTAAAATTGTAAGTGCTTGCCTGTCCAATAGTTTCATTCCTTTTATAGGTATGTGAAGGCTTGAATGGATTGCTGAAGCATTATTATTAAATGTTACAAAATTACATGTTGGTTAAAGCAATAGTAATGGCTAATTATAGTGAGTTTCTTGTGAATTCAATACAAATATCATTTTGTTGATAAGGTATGCTTTTAATGTATCGAAAGTGCCCTGAACTATCATTTTAAATTGAAGCATTGTGTGACACTGATTTCAATGGTGCATATTAATATTAACATCAATTTGTTGTTATACAAATAATGTACCTGAAGTGAATGGATTGAAAGAATGGGATTCATAAATTTGGTCAATTGCTTGATTTAGTTTTATAAATAAAGTGGTTGTTTCTTTCAAGGAATTTGAAATGTTACAACCAATTTATGAAGTGTTACAATCGATTTGAAATGATTGTTCATTGTGAATTTGATATACAACAATCATATCAAGCTCGTTATGCTAAATATCATTTATGGGTTGTAATTGTGACATTATTTATCAAATTTTTTAATAAGAGAGTTTTAATCTTAATTAGATAAGTTGCTGAGTAAAATCAGATTATAGGAAATATGACATAAATCACACAAACTTATTTGTAACTTATTATATTTATAAATATGCTAAAAGGGGAAAGTACCAAAGCATAATAACTTAGTTATAAATCAAATATGTAGGATTGTAAGTGCAATTGTAAAACTAATTGTATGACTATATGAGTTTACCTATAATCAAGAACAAGACTTCACATCTTCTTGAGATAAGGTTGTGTTATTTGGACAAGGTTGGCCTACATTGGTGTTTGTAGTGTGCGTTGACATTGAGTATGGTTTTTACTTTATGTGTAAAATTAGATTAGTACATATTTGTCTGTAGGTCCTATGTGCATGATCAAGGTCACTTGATTCACTTCAGAAGGCATTATGTGCCTTCTTCTTCACTTGGAACCATAGATCAATAAGTCATGAGGAATCAATGAAATAATGAGAAAAAGGCATGGGTGGTTGACACCCCCTATGTTTAACACTGCCTACATACCAATACTCTAAAGAGGGATCAAACCATATAGTTTTCCCATACTATGGTGGCATGTGTGAAATATTATGTAATGTTATATGCTGATACAATCTTGGTGTGATTAAGTGATTCAACAATGATTTGTAACCTTGGAGGTGTATTCATACTTAGCATGGAGATACTAAGGCTATGTGGAATCAGAATTGGGAATAATAGATGTTTTCTTATCAATGTGTAGTTAGATGTTTTAGTGTTTTTCAATGATGTAAACCTCTAGTGAAAAACTGGCTAAAAAATGTGGATTTATAGTGATCATTTTAGAATTCCTTTGAATGGGACTTGTGAAATGTGCAGGATGACTCAGTAGGTGAATTTGATTTAGAGTAACTAGTCATTATTTGGTGAGAGGATGAAACTAGTAGATTAAGACACTATTAATAATGTTAGGACTTGTTCCAAACTCTTAACATTATGTTATATTTTTTGGTAGGTTAAATAAATAATTATTGTTATTGGGGCATGCATCTTTTTAATAAAGACACCCCCATAAAATAAATTTACTTAGTTTTAGTTTTAGGTAGTTTTTATGTTTTGAGTAAATTAATTAGAACTACCTTACGAGTTATTTCCCGTAAAGAGTTAGTTATAGGAATAGTTGGTTTTACCGGTCATGGATAAAATCTATAAAATTAATGTTTGCAATGTAAAAGGGTTAACGGAGTAAAGGCACCCTTTCATGTACTTGGTTTTTTGAAAATTAATAAAATACTTATGCACTCACACTAAGCAGGGACAAAGTTCAAATTATTTGATCAAGGAGTTATCAGTGGTATCAGAGCTTGGTTTTGTCCAGCACGGTGAATTTTGGGAGCTTGGTGAATTCAAAAGAAGGCAAGGTGAAAAGTTAAATTCATGATAAATAAAATGGCATGAAATAAGGTATGCCATATCAAGAAAATATTTCATTGGTTTAAATGTAATGTCAAAAGTTTGAAAAATTATTAAATTATTTTAATTTTTCAAATATTTTTGCATTTAAGCATGTGTATTTCTCTTATACGACCATCTGGTCATTTTGACCATTCATGCACCATTAAATTGTATTCAAACTCCTCATCTGGCATTTAAAATGATTTTTTAGCATTTAAATGTCATTAAATTCATTATTTTTTTGCAAAAATAAACTTGTACAGCCTGCTTGCATATTAAAAACCTCTGTAGTTTTCATCCATGGCTGCCATTGTTGATTGCATTCATTCTCAGCCCTTTTGAATCCAAAAACACCTAAAAATCTAGTTAAAACCCCTATTTTAAATCTTCAAAAGCAAATCTGGCAATTTTTTGGATTTGTACGGCCAATGGTATGGCCTTCCAATGCCCTGGCTGAAATTTGAAACCATTTCTAGCAAAAATACCTCAATTTTTTTTGTTAAACTCAATCAAAATGAGTTTTATACTGCCTGTACGAATTTGTATGGCCACAAGGAGTGAGCACAGGTGCAGAGAGAGGATGCAGGAGCTGCCATGGCATCCCAAGCAAAAATGGCATAGGAATAAAAACTCAAGCAAATATTTTTTTATGTTTCTAAAATTTGATTATCAAAAATTTGTCTTGGATGGGTCCCATGTGAGAAGCTTGGCTGAGAAGGTTAAAAAGAGAAAAAACTTGGATTTATTTAGATAAATGTAATTTTTTTTCCCCCTCATAGAGAAAATCTAGCATAAGTACAAGTTTCTAAGTATTATATTTTGAAAGTGCTCTTAGAGTAATTGGTTAAAGTTATTTTGTAAGAAGCTTGCAAGGAGGAGGTCAAGGGTTCAAATCCCTTATTTTTGGAAGCAATTTCTTTAGATTATACTTTTTGTAAAAAGAATATTCCCTTTTAATTTGCTTTTTGTATGCCTTGAAAGTTGTGAAAAGCATACTTATTTTATAGTGTTGTTTTAAAAATTGAAAAAGGGGAATTAAATTCTATTTCTTTTACATTGTTGTGGTGACATAAGGGTGTAATTGGTGGAATAAGGAAGTAATTTGGCAAAATAAGGATGTAATCAATTTATTTTTGGTGAGGTTAAGTGCAAAATCCATCAAAAATTCTTGTTTCTTTTTTTTCTCTACATGGAGGTTAAGTGAAAAACCCCATAGAAGCAGTGTCTGGTGCAATGAGTGTGATATTTTTTTCATCTCTTTTGTATTTTGTCGCACTTTTCTCTATTGCACTTGCTTTTATTTCAAAATGTTGAAGATTCAAAACTTGATTTTAGATGGTGATAGATTAACAATTTCCAATTATTCTGATTGGAAACGATTGATGGAGGCTTCACTAGTTTTTAATGAGTTATGGGATATTGTCAAGAATGAAAATCCCACATTACCAACAAAATAGGTTAAATTAGATGCATTAAATTTGTGTGATTCTAAGGCCTTAGCTCTCATTAAATATTTTTTTTCTCGTGATACTTATGTTCATATTGAAAATTCTCCTTATAGTTACACTACATGGAAAACATTATCAGATTTGTATGATAAGAAACCTAAGCATAAAAAGATATATATTCATATGTAGTTATTTACTTTGTCATTAGATGAAGATGGGATATGGGAGAATATATGTCTAAGTTGAAAAATATCACTACTGAGTACACTAAGGCTAGGTTTGGAAAACTAGATGATGACCTCATAGTCACTGCTGCTTTGAATGGACTACTTAGGTCCTATATGATTTTTTTTGAAATGTTGCATGTCTTTGAAAAGATCACAAGCATCACCTTTGATAAGTTGGTTGAGTTGTTCATCCAAAATGACCTCTCTCTACCCAATAAATCCAAGAAAACTGAAGAAGCCCATGTTTTAGAGTCAAAGCCTAGTTCATCTTCATCTGGGCATCCAAACAATAGAGAAAATAGTTATAGAGGGGGTCGAGGTTACAAAGGAGGCATATATCAAAATAGAGGTAGGGGTTATTCAAATAACCAACAATCTAACCAATCACATTCACTTGAAATAAGTGATTGAGGACATGGTCACGACTCATATAGGGGTAGAGGTCGAGGTAGATCAGACATTCAGTGTCATAGATGTGGAAAATTTGGTCACATTGCCTCATAATGTAGGAGTCCTTTTGATAAAATTTAGAGGCCACAAAAAGTGACTAAGTCTAACTCTTCTTAGTATGCTGATTATGACTATGATGATTCCAGTAATGTTGTCCATGAATCTCCATTCACTACTTTAGGACACATTGATTATATTGAATATGAGGCTATAGATGAGCTCATAGATGTATGGGTTTTAAACACAGGGGCAACCAAACACATGACATTTAGGAAAGATTTCTTTTGGTCTTTCAAGGAAGCTTCTCTCTCTCTAGTTGCCTTGGCAAATAAGTCTATGCATACACCACTAGGACTTGGATCTATTCAGATTCTTCTTCCTAATGGGTCTATAAAATACTTGGAGGATGTTTGGTATGTTCCCACATTGAAGAAACACTTACTTTCTTTGGTAACTATTCAAAAGAAATGTTATCAAATTGTGATTGAAAATGGGCTCATTTACATCAATTCAGTGAAGGATGATTATAAAACAATGTATACAGGATATGAAGATGGAAACTTGGTTAGATTGCATTATAAAGTGCTTCCTCCCACTATAGAACTTGTGGTAGTTATTGACATAGGTACAGGTACTATGTCTACATAGCGGTTATGGCATCTCCACTATGGACATTTGAATATCCACTCTTTATTGGATTTATAGAGATATGGTATGGTGAGTGGGTTGCCCACTTTTTGCAAAGATATTATTCTTTGTGAGTCATGTGTTTTGGGCAAACAAAATCGAGAAAAATTTCCTAAATAGTCATCATGGAGAGCTAACAGGTGTTTACAGTTAGTTCATAGTGATGTATGTGACATGAAAAAGTCATCCATTGGTGGGTGTAGATACTTTGTCTTGTTTATTGATAACTTTTCTTGGATGACTTGGGTATTTTTTATGAAAAACAAATCTAAAGTTTTCACTAAGTTTGTTGATTGGTTACACTTACTCAAAAAATAAATAGGTTCACATTTGGTCACTCTTCATTCAGATAATGGAGGTGAGTATACCTCAAATGAATTTTTAGATTATTGTTGAGAACATGGGATTCATCGACAATATAGTAATGTTTATACTCCACAACAAAATGGAATATTTGAACGGATGAACAGAACATTAGAGGGCACAACACATGTCATGTTTCACTATAAAAAGCTTGATGATAAATTTTGGGTAGAAGCCATTGGTACTGCAGTGTATTTGAGAAGCAGGTCCCCCACAGTTGAACTTTTGGGACAAACTCTATATGAGGCATGGTATGGGTTTAAACCAAAAGTTAAACACTTGAAAGTGTTTGGATGTCTTTGTTTTATTTTGGTTCCTATTAAAAATAGAACTAAGTTAGAACCACGAAGTCAAAAATGTATCTTTCTTGGTTATTCTGAAGATAAAAAGGGGTTTCATTTGCTTGCAAAGGATACAAGCAAATTCATATTGAGTCGAGATGTAATATTTGATGAGTTTGGGACTATGAACACTGTAGAGATTGATTCTCAACTTGATAGATTAGAGAGGAAAACTACAAAAAGAGATAAAGGTTTGAATAATGGGGATAACTCTTTGAAGTTGTGGTATGAGACTCAAATTCCTTCACTTTCCTCTCCTTCATCTACAAGTTCATAGGTTGATGACTTAAAAATTATTGAAAATTCTCTAAGTCCCCCTTTAAATGATGCACATGATGAGAATTCTAGAGTCCCTAATTTGAATAATTTGACTAAGTATCTGTAGAGTAATTTTTACTCTACGTCATATTTTATTTTTTGACTCGAGTTGCAATTTTGGTTCCTGCGTATCTTGGACATCGTGGCAAAATTTTGAAGCAGAGGGCCGGTTCATTTTGCCTAAGTGTCAAAGTGTAATGGAAGCTGCCAAGTGTCACCCTCTGGTAGCGGATCCCTTTTCCCCTTTTTGTTTCCTTCGTCTCATTTTTTCCCAAGTATCAAATCTAAGTGAAAGTCACCAAGTGTCAACTTCTGGGAGACAAAACTGGACAACTGGCATCCTCCAAACGCTTTTTTGTAACTTTTGGGAAGATCACAAAATGTGCCACATACCTAATAATGGCTAAGCAAAACGCACCACATGTCAGCATCTGAATCTCATAGAGGCACCCATGTTTCATTTAGCAAAGACTTTCAATAGACCAAGCAACATAGAGAGTGGAAAGCACCAGGTGGTAGTTGCGAAGACCCTGAACTACCTTTTTGAAGAAGTAGTGGAAGTCACCTCGTGTCGACTATCGATAAAATTTTGTTTTAATGCCTGGATCCAGTGCTTTTGTTCAACACATAAAGGCATCTTTTCATTTTTCTTAAATACTAAAGTGCAGTGAAGGCTGCCAAGTGTCACTCTCTGAGTCCCTCTCTACTCCATCCCCAGCAAAAGTGGAAGACACCACGTACCCCTAGATGAAGAAGTGGAAGATGCCATGTAGCTTCCCAAGAGTAGAGGAAGTCACCACGTGTCAACTTCTGAGAAACCATCTTCGAGCCTAATTAACGAATAAAGATTGTAGTGGGTCTTAGACGTTATTTCAAAGGACTAAAGAAGCATCGAGTGTCAGCAAATAGAGAATGCCATGTGCATCCATCCCTTCCTAAAAGTTGCTAAGGCAAGGAACATAGTGAGTTTTGTTTTAATAAAGCTGCAAAGTATCGAGGAAGTAGGCTGCAATAGGTGTCAAAGGCGGAGCATTCCTCAACGAAATATAAAGAAAGTGGAAGCAACCAAGTGTCATCCTCCGGTGCCTTCTAGATCAAAAGGGAGAATTTTCATGAATTGACTAAGTGTCCTCTTCCGTTTCAATAGAACAGAGTGCCCATCTACCTATTACGACAAAGATGGAGGGAAAGCTCGGTGATAGTTATTTTGGGTAGATAAAATAGTGCACCAGGTAGATTTTTGGGGGCTTGCAAGCATTAAAGATGGCATCTATTTGTCCCTTATAAGTAGAGGCAGAGGAGACAGTTGAGCAGCCAAGCAAGTGATGGAACGAAGAATTTCAGGCACGAAGAGAGGTACTGGACATGGATTGCCATGCTGTAGTTAGGGCAATCCTTGATAAGATACATCTGAGGCATTGAAGGTGCCATCTATTTTGTCCCCTGCGAGTAAATGATGGGATAAAATTGCATGGGAAAGAGAGCGATGTAAGGAGGCATCCAAGTCTATATAAGAGGAATTGTAAAAGGGGGGGAATTTTCTCATAGTTTTGACCAATAATATCATTTGATTTTGTTTCATTTTCCTGAGTTGAATGGTTTATATGACTGTGTGTGTTTTTGCATCTTTTATATGACTAGAAGATTCAATAAGAAGATTGAGCACTATGCCCTTGTTGACGTTATCTGTGTCATTTGCAAAGTAATCTATACTGTAGATTTTCTAGTGTTGTGATTGGAAATGTTATTTGCTTTTGTCTCATTTTTTGGAGTCTGAAGTTCTACATAAATGTGCGTGACTTTTGCGCCTCTTACGTGATTAGAAGATTCTATTAAGAAGATTGAACACTATGCCTTTGTTGACAATTCCTGTATGGTAGCAAAAGACTCCCCTGTTGTGAGCCTCTATTTCTATTATTCCAATCTTTTACATTGATCATGCACTTGTCTGCTCTTAAATGTAATTGAATCATATAATAGTATCACTGTGCTCAGGTTAGGATTAGGATTACACTCAGGTGCATCACCATAGTTAGGTTTCAATTCCTGCATTTGTGTTTCTATTTAATCTCCTATCCTTTTCCCCCAACACTTGATAAAATAGAAGAGACCAAATTCTTTAAAATCTGAAGGTTGTTCCAAGCTGCATTGTCCCACAGCTTGAAACTTCCCATTATTGATTGATTATGATCAAGCGCAATTTGGCCAATTAGCCTTTGGAGGTTTTAGTAACACCAAAAATGACTCTGAGTCAAAGCAGTCGATCAAGCAGCCCTGGTATCATCAAAGAGATCACCTTTTGGTATGTATAATTCTATTACTCATAGCTATGAGTCTTATTTTCCTTATATATTTAATCAAGAACAAGATTCTCCTAGAATCATGTCAAGTAACAAGGATGCAGATGGTTATGAGCTATACCAATCTTATAACCAGTCTCCCCAATATGCCACATCTCATGCTCAACCTGACCTCATTTTCACCTTCAAAAAAACATTGCTGGGATTTAAAAAATATGTGTTAGAACTTGACAGTAGAAGGGGATATGGCCAAGAAATTCCTTGTCATGTCATCCATCAAGTGAGGAACGCAATAGATCTAATTAAAAGTGAGTGGGATCCTATTGAAAGGGAAAATTGGCAAGAGCTTACATATGAGATGCTAGATGTGTGTGGATTGATTGCATTTATAGAAGAGAGGCTAAGCGTTCATGAGATCCAGCCTTACTTGTTAAGGTGTGGAGCCTAAAAGCTTTACATATGAGCGCATTACCAAAGTTGCAGGTTTACACAGTCACTGGCGTCAGTCAGGAGCAATCGACGTCGGTCCGGTGCAGTTGAAGGGACACCGGCGTCGGCAGATGATCGGCTGATGTCGGTCACAGGCAAGCAGGCAGGAACCGGCGTCGGTTACCTATGTGTTTAGAATGCTATTTCTGAGGACAGAAGCGAGTGTTTGCATGATGAGTTTAAGTCTTAGTCTTAAGTTCACATTTCTATTATTAGTAAGATTGTTTTTAGAGCCCTTGTTCAAGAGGCTTAACTGTTGGTTGTAAGTGCATGCTCAAGTTTCCTAATTCTATATGTAGAATTAGATCTTCTTAGCTTAGTGTGATTATTTTAGTAGTTCATTGTATGTGAATGTTGAAGAACAGTACAGAGTTGTATCAATCCAGGTTGTTAGAGTTGATTGTACTTGAGAGAGAGAGCTCTTAAGGGATAGAGATCTAGAGAGAGATCTTGTGCATCTGAGAGAGGTGTGAAAGAAAGAAGTTTCTTCAATTGTATTCCTTTTGTAAAGAGTTCAATACAAGTTTTCAAGGTGGTTTCTTGTATCTCTTGTTCTTTTCTATTATCTGATTCTAGTTACTTATCTATCTGATTTAATTCTGTGGTTTATTGCTTTCATAAGTGTAATCTATTGTTGGTTGATCCCCAACAAGTGGTATTAGAGCCTTGGTTGTAGGTTTAGAGTTTGATATCCAATAATTGGTATCAAAGCTCAGGTTCACTAACAGGCGGTTCAGATCTGTGTAGTGTGTATTGATTACAAGTTGCTTGCAGGAGTTTCTGCAGGGATTTCTATTTGAGTGGGAGAAGCAATGGCAGATGAAAGTAAACTGAGAATGGAGAAGTTCAATGGCAAAAACTGTCAACATTGGAGAATGCAGATAGAGGACTATCTGTATTAGAAGGATCTATACTTACTGTTAGGTGGGATTGCAAAGAAGCCCACAGACATGGAGGATGAAGAATGGGAAGTTCTTGACAGAAAGGCTCTGGGGTCTATAAGACTGAGTCTAGCATCCACTGTGATATCTAATTTATCACAGGCAAAAACAACGGTAGAGTTGATGAATACTCTAGCAAATTTGTACGAAAAACCCTCAGCTTCCAATAAGGTATATCTTATAAAGCAACTATTTAATTTGCTTATGCAGGAAGGTGGATCTGTATCTAATCACCTGAATGATTTCCATGGTATTGTAAATCAATTAAGTTCAGTCAAAATTGTATTTGATGATGAAATAAAAGATCTTTTAATATTATGTTCTTTGCCTAAAAGCTGGCATAGCTTAGTAATGGCAGTTAGCAATACTGCATTTGCATCAAATATTGTAAAAGTAGAGGATGTTGTTAGTGTTATCTTGAATGAGGAAATTCGTAAGAAAAGCACATAAGAGACATCTAGGAACGCTTTAAGTTTTGAGAGTAGGAGAAGGCAAAAAGAGAAGAGCAAGAAAGGGAGATCAAGATCCAAGTCTAAGGGGAAAGGCAGATCCAAATCCAGAAATGGCAGAAGGCCACAATGCTGGAATTGTGGAAAGATGGGGCACATAAGCAGAGATTGTTGGTCAAAGCCTAAGGAGGACAATCAACACGAAGGAAAAAAAGAAGTAAAGGTTGCAGGTATTGCACAAGATGCTTTAATATTCTCTTTGCATAATAATATAAAATCTTGGGTGTTAGATTTTGGTGCATCTTTTCATGCTACCCCTAATAGGGAATATTTCTGTGACTATATCCATGGAGATTTTGGAATAGTATATCTAGGGGATGATGAACCCTGTAAAATTATTGGCAAAGGTAAAGTGCAGCTGAAAATGCAAAATGGCAACACATGGGTGTTGAGAGAAGTTATGCATGTTCCTAGCTTGAAGAGAAATTTGATTTCTGTAGGAAAGTTAGGGGATGAGGGTTGTACACTAACTCTCACAGCAGAATCTTGGAAGGTGACCAAGGGTGCACTTGTTATGGCCAGAGGTAAGAGAGTAGGTACTCTCTATTTGTGTAATTGTGTTACTAACAATTCTCCTTCTGTATTATCTACTTCAGATGTGGATGCAAAATTGTGGCACTCAAGGCTTGGCCACATGAGTGAGAAGGGGATGTCAATAATTAAGTCTAAAGATAAGCTTTCAGATTTGAAAAGCATGGATCTAGAATTTTGTGAGCACTGTGTATTTGGAAAATAGAAAAGGGTTAGTTTTCTCAAGACTGGGTCTACAAAGAAGAAGCATAAGTTGCAGCTTGTTCACACAGACATGTGGGGACCGGCTCAGGTAGCTTCTGTTGGAGGATCATAGTACTATGTTTCGTTCATAGATGATGCTACAAGAAAGGTATGGATCTACTGTATTAAGAAGAAGTTTGATGTATTTGAGACTTTTAAGATTTGAAAAGCTATGGTTGAGAATGAAATAGGCAAAAGATTAAAGTGCCTGAGATCTGACAATGGTAGAGAGTTCTACAGTTATAAGTTCAACTAGTATTGTTATATGCATGGGATTCGTAGGCAAAGGACGGTTCCAAGGACACCTCAGCAGAATGGAATTGCTGAAATAATGAATAGAACAATCATGGAGCATGCAAGATGTATGAGATTGCATGCTGGTTTGCCCTTAGAGTTTTGGGCAGAAGCTGTTGACACTACAGTGTACCTGATTAACAGAGGACCCTCTAGAGCTCTAGATGGTGGAATTCCAGAAGAGGCTTGGACAGGTAAAAAGGTAGATCTCTCTTTTCTCAAAGTTTTTGGTTGTGAAGCCTTTGTGCACGTAGATAAGGAAAATAGAAAGAAGCTCGATGCTAAGTCTATGAGGTGCACGTTTATTGGCTATGGCTCAGATGATTTTGGTTTCAAATTTTGGAATCTAGGAACTAACAAGATAATTAAGAGTCATGACGTTGTTTTCAATGGAAAAGTGATGTATAGTGATCAGCTGAAGAAGCTAAATCAATCTGGGCAGAGAAATAGTGAATTGGATGAGGTGATTGTCTAAAATGAGCTCGTGGGAAAAAGAAATAATCATTTGCAGGAAAACACAGAGACCGACGTCGGCAGGATAAGAACTGGCATCGACAGAATAGAAACCGATGTCAGTCATACAGAGATCGATGTCGACAGGACAAGCACCGGCGTCGGTCAGGCAGAACCAGCGTCAGCCAGTAACAGGTCTGGAGGTGACTGAGGTCGGTCACTGTCAGAGAATTTGGGTGGACAGCGTGTTGTGAACGAGCCTCAAACACCCATCAGGAGGTCTGAAAGGGTAAGTAAGCCTCAAATTAGATATTCTCCTTCATTATTCTATTTATTGCTAACTGATGGTGGAGAACCAGAGAGTTTTGAAGAAGCAATACAGGTGGAGTCCAAGAGTCAGTGGGAGCGTGGCATGGTTAAGGAGATGGAGTCCTTAAGAGAGAACCAAACATGGGATTTGGTTGAATTGCCAGCTGGTAAGAGAACACTGAAGAACAGATGGACCTACAGGTTGAAAGAAGGTGAGAATGGACAGATGAGATATAAGGCCAGATTGGTAGTGAAAGGATTTACACAAAAGCCAGGTATTGATTTTGGTGAGATTTTTTCTCCTGTTGTTAAAATGACTTCTATACGGATTGTACTGTCTTTGGTTGCTGTTGAGGATTTGCATCTTAAGCAGCTAGATGTTAAGAAAACATTTCTTCATGGATATTTGGATGAGGAAATTTATATGGAACAGTCGGAAGGATTTGAGGTCAAAGGTAAGGAGAAGTTAGTGTGCAGATTGAAGAAAAGCTTGTATGGCCTCAAGCAAGCTCCTAGACAGTGGTATTTGAAATTTGACAGGTTTATGACTGAGCATGGCTACAGTAGGTGTCAATCTGACCATTGTGTGTATTTTAAGAGATTGGATAATGGTAGATATATTATTCTATTGTTGTATGTAGATGATATGTTGGTTGCAGGATCACACATGCAGGATATCTCTGAGCTTAAGGTGAAATTAGCTCAAATGTTTGCTATGAAGGATTTGGGAGCAGTAGAGAAAATCCTTGGCATGAGCATTAAGAGAGATAGGAAAAATCACAGGTTGATATTGTCTCAAGAGGATTATGTGGACAAGGTGTTGAAACGGTTCAACATGTAGGATGCTAAACCGGTAAGCACACCTTTGGCTAGACATTTTCAAATTGAGTAAAGAACAATGTCCTAATTCACATGATGAGGTAGAGTACATGAGTAAGGTTCCATATTATTCCACAGTAAGAAGTTTGATGTATGCAATGGTGTGTACTAGACGGGATATTGCCCAAGCGGTGGGAGTTGTAATTAAGTATATGTCCAATCTAGGTAAGGAACATTGGAAAGCAGTTCAGTGGATCCTTAGATATCTGAGAGGAACTAGCAATAGGCACTTGTGCTATGGAGGTTCAGATACTTCTCTACATGGTTATGTAGATTCAGATATGGCAGGTGATTTGGATGGCAGGAGGAACACTATAGGATATGTTTTCACTGTAGGTGGAATGGCAGTTAGATGGATATCTAAGTTGCAGAAGGTTGTTGCCTTGTCAACTACAGAAGCAAAGTATATTACAGCCACAAAAGCTAGCAAAGAGATGATATGGATGACACGGTTCATGGAAGAGCTTGGAAGGGAGCATGGGAGTTGTAGATTGTATAGTGATAGTCAGAGTGCAATCCATTTGGCTAAGAATTCAGCCTTTCATTCAAGAACAAAGCACATACAGCTAAGGTACCATTTCATACGATAGGTATTGGAAGATGGCGATTTGAAGCTGGAGAAGATCCATACAGATAGGAATCCTACTGATATGTTAACCAAGCCAGTTACAAAGGAGAAGTTGAATCTTCATTCAACTTTTGTTGGTCTTCATGATTGAGTTGATGATGGAGGAGCTAGAAGATGTTGTTGTACAGGTACTAGTGCAGCTGTTTATCTCCAAGTGGGAGATTGTTAAGGTGTGGAGCCTAAAAGCTTCACATATGAGCGCATTACCAAAGTTGTAGGTTTACATAGTCACCGGTGTCGGTCAGGAGTGACCGACATCGGTCTGGTGCAGTTGAAGAGACGTCGACATCGACAGATGATCGACTGACGTCAGTCACAGGCAAGCAGGTAGGAACCGGCGTCGGTTACCTGTGCATCTAGAATGCTATTTTCGAGGACAAAAGCGAGTGTTTGCATGATGAGTTTAAGTCTTAGTCTTAAGTTCGCATTTCTATTATTAGTAAGATTGTTTTTAGAGCCCTTGTTCAAGAGGATTAACTGTTGGTTGTAAGTGCATGCTCAAATTTCCTAATTCTATATGTAGAATTAGATCTTCTTAGCTTAGTGTGATTATTGTAGTAGTTCATTGTATGTGAATGTTGAAGAACAGTACAGAGTTGTATCAATCCAAGTTGTTGGATTTGATTGTACTTGAGAGAGAGAGATCTTAAGGGATAGAGATCTAGAGAGAGATCTTGTGCATCTGAGAGAGGTGTGGAAGAAATAAGTTTCTTCAATTGTATTCCTTTTGTAAAGAGTTCAATACAAGTTTTCAAGGTGGTTTCTTGTATCTCTTGCTCTTTACTATTATCTAATTCTAGTTACTTATCTATCTGATTTAATTTCGTGGTTTATTGCTTTCATAAGTGTAATCTAAGTCTACCAAACTCCATATTCACCACCACAAATTCTAGATCAGACATACATCACCCCTATTCATGAGCAAGGTCAAACCTGTCAAGATGACTTCCCCAATAATGCAGAACCTATGACAATAGCAAGGGAAGAAAACCTCAATCACTCACTTTCCTCTGAAGTCCCTTCTGCTCTTCCTAAAGAAGCTTCTTGTTTTTTATCATAGCCTTCTTCTTCATCCCCTTTTAAAGAAGAATATATTTTGAAGGAAGCAATTGAGTATGCAGAAGAGTACGCTCAATTCATGGCGAGTTAAGAAGATTTCGTAAGTACAGATAAGGAGGAAATCACCTTAGATTCCCCCTTTGATGAGCAAGAGGATAAGCCACAAGTTTTTTCCTTCACTTCAGATGAGGAGGAGATCATTTCTGACTTTTTCCTTACTTTTCAAGAAGATATGGAGGAACATGGATACTCCCTCGACCAAGTCATTGAGACAGACGACACTATCCTGCAAGAAGGCTATGAATTGGCTAGATGTGGAGAAGACAACATCGAGACTCAACTGAGTATGCAGAAGGAATGCCAGCTTTTAGATTTATCCTTTCAAGAGGATGAAGTCATCAAGGAGCATGATGATGCAATACAGCTGGAATTAAAAGGAGATAAGCTGAAGGAGAATGGTTATCAAAGGGCACAGAGTGAAGAACCAATAGCCAATGATTTCTTGATGACACACGACAACATGAAGAACCAGTATTTGTCAGGCATTCAAGGACAAGAAGAATTTATGGGTGTCAAACACATGTTTTACTCAGACTCATCTGAGTGTAGACAAACCTGTGTGGTCAGTGCAGAGGACATTCCATCAAAGATATACCCATTGCAATCATTGATATGGCAACATAAGTTGGCTTGTCATAAAGAAGACGTTGGAAAGTTTGTTTTTGATCTCGAAGGGAAATAAGGATATTCAATTAATGTAGTTAGGTAGTTTCTCATTCTCACATTGTTTTGTTTTGTTTTTTGCTTTCCCACTTTTCTTTCAAAAAATAAGCATTTTAAATGCAAAGTCGACATCTTAGAAGTTTTAATTCTTTAAAATTTTGCCGCAATAAATGCTTCCCCAAATCTTTTGAGATCTCCAAGGTACCTTGCATCGCATAATGTGTCTGCCTCGCTATTTCCCAAAGATTGAGTAGGATTTGCTAACGGTCACCTTAATTAATGCTATTTGGGACTTGATAGGCCCATAAATACCCCTTAGCAAATTTTAAAGTTTACAAACTCTCAAGCATTCTTGCAAAAATATCCTACTCATTGTGATTGTGGCACCTAGTGAAATTTGTTACAGCAAGCATGTTTTTTATCTTGCACAAGGTTCATACCAGGTTATTATACAAGAGATTTAAAGATGGCGAGAAAATTATCTTCACAACAAGGAACATGGGCACCTAGATACCTCAACAGATTGCTGGCTAGCAAATCATACATTGTATCTCCTACGCAACCACCAAGAAGCTACCCAAGAACAAAAGCCTTGGGAGTCAGTCAAACCAGTGACCCATCCAAAGTAAGGGACTATGCCGATGGGATCATGGACCCGATTCTGCAAAGAGCCATCAATAAGAACCTCAAAGAAGGGGCACACCAAAGGTGTCTACAAAGAGCTAGGGCAAAGCAATATGAAACATTTGAAATGAGGATATGGACCTCACAACTGGCTCAGTTCATTGTCCCAGCTATGCACCCATGCCCAGATATAATTGAATTATGGGTGGAATTTCTCCATCCACAATCTTACACCATCTAACAAGGCCCCTTCATGCTATAGGTCACCCCACAGGCTATTAGGGACATGCTTGCCCTGCAATATGATGGTACCACCACCTTCCCCATCATTGATAGGATGCAGAGGACATGGGTGAATAGTAACACTCAGACTAGGTTTTTTAGGTCTGAGTTGTAAATGGCTGATGGGGATACAATGGTACCCACACTCCCGACATCAAGAACTCAGTTTGTGCCCACCAGCCAAGACACACTATCGATGATGGCTCTCATCTTCGGCATGATGGATGACACGATGGTATATACAGAGCAAATGGCCATCCTCTTTAAGCTAAAAATAGTCGACAAGATGCAAGAATATCGTCTTGACTTCTTAGAACACATCTCCTTCTCAATTATGGAGCAACTAACCCAATTCAGGGTGAAAGGGATATTCAGGTATTCCTCCTTTCTGTTTCATCTAATACTACACCAGAACCCTGACCTTTTCACCTAATTTATGAGTCTGAACCTATATGACCCAACTTTCAACCTCCAAAAAACCATCCCTATGTCCACATGGACACATATTTTATCAAAAACCAGTGACACGTATGACTTTTGGGAACTATTTGTCACCCCTATTGTTCATTGCCTTAGCCCTGAGCCTGTTATAAATAAGTTATTCCCAAGTGTTACAAACCTCCTGGTCAGTTGCCCAATCCCATGTGATTTCTATTTTGGGGCCCATCACACAACTTTAAGGGTCTATGGATTTTGTGGGGAGCTAGTGTTGCTACCAAAAGTTTTGACTCTTCAATTAGAATTCCTAGAAATTGTTAGGTAGGTGTCAGTGGTTGATAATGAATATGATTTTGGGAAGAAGAAGAGGAGAATGTACAATCTCTCATGGATGACAGGCAACGTAAGCCTAGAAGCCAAAGAAGCTAAGACCGTGCTGCTAAGGAAGCTGACCTTCCTGGGGTTCTTATTGGTTGAAGACAAGTGGGTTTATGACCCATTAGATTACATAGCCTCCATAGTGAGGACAAATAGAATTTGAGCCAAGATTGTGCATGAAAGCCACCCCTTCTGGGAGACCAGGAAAAACCCTACTGAAGATGCTCCTAGTCTCTATGTTGAGCTAACAGACCTGCCTCTCCCATCAAATAGGCCATGGGAGACCTTCTATGACAAATAGAGGGATTACGATCCCAAGGTCAGGATGACCTCTGGTTTGAGAAGGACGTTGAGGAATAGAGGTTGGGACGTAGAGAAAATTGAGGCCTATTAGAAATATAGGCAAGAAATTTCCAAGACCACCCATGCCTTCAGAGGCATAGACTCAGATGAAAGGTGGGATAAACTCTGGGATGAGTGGCATCCATCCCCTGTATCTAGCCCAGACACAAGCCAAATGCTGACACTTGGGGTACAACAGGAAGCAGCTGGAGTGGGACCAAGCCAACAACTACAGACTTCAGAGCAAGCTGCAGCTACCACAAAACAACAAAGAAGTGTGGTGTCTTCACCACCACAAGCCACCACATCATCAAGTGTAATTGAAGTCCCTGATTCTCCACATGTGCCACCATCAACAACAAAGGTAGAAGGGAGACAAACATAGCTAGAGGTAGAGACACCCTGAATAAGAAGAAGGGTACAGTTCTAATTGGATCTAGAAGAGGAAGAGGAGCCTTCATAACACCCAATGTAGAGCACTACAACTTCCCCATAGGTAAGTATTCCTCCCGATCCTCCCTCTCAACCTATTCCTTACCCTACTGGCATGATGCCTCCATCCAGTCAGATGACACCTCCTACACTACTGCCATTCCCATCTCACAAGCCATCCCATCGTTAGCGCCTCAGGCCCTCACATCACCCCATTTCTCCCCCTTTATTCTCAGAAAGATGCCCCTACAACTCACCCATAGCCAACCAATGGCTCTCCAATATGGCCTGCCACAAGGTTTTCCCTTCGTAAGGGGACATATTGCATCCCCTTCCACCTTCTAGATGCAGACTGATGCTGCAAGGAAGGCAAGAGAAGCCAGGTTGGAGAAGAAGATGATTAAAGAGAATAAAGCACCGCTGGTCCCACATTTGAGGTCATAATTTGACCCTATCCAATAGTAGCTAATGGTGACCCATTTTTCACCCAATGTTGCTAAGCTGAGTGAATAAATGTAGTCAAAAGACTACACGATGAATGCAGTGGCCATTGACATGTCCTTGTTCAAGCCCCAAGACCGAGTCGAGCTGCTGACCAAATCCACTTTTGTGGTCACAGAAGATTAATTGAAGAAATCAAGAAGACTACAGAAGATGGAGGCTGATTTAGCCCAAGAAAAGGCAAACTATAATAGTTTGGCCAAAGAAATAAATAGGAGAGACAATGAAATAGCTGGTCTACAAAAATAGTTGAAAGATACTGTTTCCCTACAGACTCAAAGGGTAGTTTAGGCCCAAAATGATTCATTGAAGATAGAGCTTGCACTTGTGAAAGATGTAGCAACAACTCTAAGACAGGAGAATGCAACATTGTAGGGAAGAGTCGAATGACTTCAACTGCAAGTTACCCAATCACAACAAAGGCTGCTGGAGGAACAGAATAAGGCTGCAGCTTTTCAAGTCCAGTTTCAAGCAAAGCAACAGAGGGCGATGCAACTAGAAATTGAGCTAGCCAATAGGCCAAGAGGTGTCAGAGTAGTGCAGCTGGTGAAGGAGCTCTACAAGTCAGCGTGGGAGATAATCTCTTTGGAGATTGTCCAGCTTAGACCATTTTTCACCTTCCTGTTCAATGCACAACAACTGTGTGAAAGGGTAGAGAATCCAGTAAAAAACACTCTAGCCATGATCTCCAAAAGAGTCATGGACTCCCATTAATTATTAGAAAAGCTCTACATCATGATGGATGCAACATTGGTAGCTGCAAGAATCCCAGACAGAATGGCTATCGCAAAATGGGTCAACGAGGAGCTCAAACACAATGTCATAGCCAATAGTTGCAAGAACTATCTTGATGTCATGGAAGAAGGCATCGGTGAGATGAGACACCACATTGAAGATATGGTGTAACTAGGCCTCCCTTCCCCATTCCTAGATGCAAAGATGGTCCTGATGGCTGATCAAATTGAACCATTACTGCTCACCAAACAAAGGGATCAAACAGTTTTCCAAAGCTTGCGAGATGATTCCTCAGCCCCAGAGGTTGAAACTATTCTGGTTCCTATTTTCTGGCTGGAGTTTAGACTGAAAGCCACTATCTAGGTCTTGCAAACCTTTTCACACAAAGATCTCATTAACTTGGATCTGGATTTTGTCGAGTTGCAGAGCAAGTAAGGATTATCTGCCCATGAGTGGTCTATCTACCAGACAGCTCTTTTGAAGTTGTAAATTTTGAAATTTTGAGCGAGCAGGAGTCAGGTTCTTTTTGAGCAGGCTCAAAAGTCCTGGGGGGTCACCATTAACTGTAGAGTAATTTTTAATCTATGTCATATTTTATTTTTTTACTCGATCTACAATTTTGGTTCTTGCATATCTTGGATGTCGCGACAAAATTTTGAAGCAGAGGGCTTATTCATTTTGCCTAAGTGTCAAAGTGCAGTGGAAGCTGCCAAGTGTCACCCTCTAGTAGCAGATCTCTTTTCCAATTTTTGTTTCTTTCATCTCATTTTTGCCTAAGTATCAAATCCAAGCAGAAGTTGCCAAGTGTCAACTTTTAGGAGACGAAGCTGGACAGCTGGCATCCTTCAAACACATTTTTGTAACTTTTGGGAAGATCACAAAATGTGCCACGTACCTAATAACAGCTAAGAAGAATGCACCACATGTTAGCATCTGAATCTCATAGAGGCACCTGTGTTTCATTTAGCAAAGAATTTTAATGGACCAAGTAGTATAAAGAGCGAAAAGTGCCAGGTGGCAGTTGCGAAGACCCTGAACTACCTTTTTGAAGAAGCAACGAAAGTCACCACGTGTCGACTACTGAGAAAACTTTGTTTCAATGCTTGGATCCATTGCTTTTGTTCAATGCATAAAGGTGTCTTTTCATTTTTCTTAAATACTGAAGTGCAATGGAGGCTTCCAAGTGTCACTCTCTGAGTCCCTCTCTACTCCATCCCTAGCAAAAGTGGAAGATGCCATGTACCCCTAGATGAAGAAGCAGAAGATGCCACGTAGCTTCCCAGGAGCAATAGAAGTCACCACGTGTCCACTTTTGAGAAACCATCTTCAAGCCTAATTGATGAATAAAGATTGTAGTGGGTCCCAGGCGTTATTTCAAAAGACTAAAAAAGCACTGAGTGTTAGCAAATAGAGACTACCACATGCATCCATCCCTTCTTAAAAGTTGCTAAGGCAAGGAACGTAGTGAGTTTTGTTTTAATAAAGTTGTAAAGTATCGAGGAAGTGGGCTGTGATAGGTGTCAAAGGTGGAGCATTCCTCAATAAAATATAAAGAAAGTGGAAGTGACCAAGTGTCATCCTCTGGTGCCTTCTAGATCAAAAGGGAGAATTTTCATGAATTGACTAAGTGTCCTCTTCTGTTTCAACAGAATAGAGTGCCCATCTACCTATTATGACAAAGATGGAGGGAAAGCTCGGTGATAGTTATTTTGAGTAGATAGAACAGTGCATCGGGTAGATTTTTAGGGGCTTACAATCATTGAAGATGCCATCTATTTGTCCCCTATAAGCAGAGGCAGAGGAGACAGTTGAGCGGCCAAGTAGGTGATGGAATGAAGAATTTTAGGCACAAAGAGAGGTACTGGACATGGATTACCATGCCACAGTTAGGGCAATCCTTGATAAGATACATTTGAGGCATTGAAGGCACTATCTATTTTGTCCCCTGTAAGTAAATGATGGGATAGAATTGCATGGGAAAGAGAGCGATGTAAGGAGGCATCCAAGTCTATATAAGAGGAATTGTAAAAGGGGGGAATTTTCTCATAGTTTTAGACTTTCAAAGTTTTGACTAATAATATCATTTGCTTTTGTTTCATTTTCCTGAGTTGAAAGGTTTATATGACTGTGTGTGTTTTTGCATCTTTTGTATGACTGGAAGATTCAATAAGAAGATTGAACACTATGCCCTTGTTGACGTTATTTGTGTCATTTGTAAAGTAGTCTATACTGTAGATTTTCTAGTGTTGTGATTGGAAATGTTATTTGCTTTTGTCTCATTTTCTAGAGTCTAAAGTTCTACATAACTATGCATGACTTCTGTGCCTCTTATGTGATTAGAAGATTCTATTAAGAAGATTGAACACTATGCCTTTGTTGACAATTCCTGTATCACAACAAAAGACTCCCCTATTGTGAGCCTCTGTTTCTGTTATTCCAATCTTTTACATTGATCATGCACTTGTCTACTCTTAAATGTAGTTGAATCATATAATAGTCTCACTATGCTCAGGTTAGGATTAGGATTACACTCAAGCACATCACCATAGTTAGGTTTCAATTCCCGCATTTGCATTTCTATTTAATCTCCTATCCCTTTCCCCCCAACACTTGATAAAATAAAAGAGACCAACTTCTTTAAAATCTGGAGGTTGTTCCAAGCTGCATTGTCCCGCAGCTTGAAACTTCCCATTATTGATTGATTAAGATCAAGCGCAATTTTCATCATCAACAGTATCCAAAATGGGCTCAAAGTATTTTTTCTAACTTGAAAGCAGATGAAGTTGTTTTAACAGGGCTCGAGAATTCTCATAAATAGGTAAACTATACTATGGTTGTTACTATTTCTTCCTCTAAGCTATCCACTTTTAAGGAGGCATCTACTGAACATGTTTGGCAACAGGAAATGAAAAGTTAGTATGATGCCTTACTTAGCAATAATCCATGGGTTTTAGTTGATCCTCCTCCACATGTTAAAACCATAGGATGTAAATGGGTTTATAGGACTAAGTATAAATTAGATGGCTTTATTAATAAACGTAAGGCAAGCCTTGTTACAAAAGGATATGTGTAACAATAAGGTATTGACTATGAGGAAACATTTGTACCAACTACCAAATGGCACACTATTCATATGGTACTTGCCTTAGCAGCACAAAATGGTTAGAAAGTACATCAATTGGATGTTAAAAGTGCTTTTTTAAATGGTGATTTATAGGAAGAAGTATATATGAAACAACCTCAGGGTTTGAAACAGGTGGATGCTAACCACAAAGTGTGTAAATTGATAAAAGATTTGTATGGGCTCAAACAAGCACCCAGGGCTTGGTATGAAAAAATGGATTCATACTTGAAATTCATTGCTTTTCATCACAGTGAATCTGATGATACTCTCTATTTTTGAGTGCAAGGTAAGAAAATGGAGATACTTGTTCTCTATGTCGATGACTTGTTTATCTCAGGTAATGATGAAAACCATAACAAGTCTATGAAGAAGGAATTAAAAGATGGGTTTGAGATGACAGATCTTGAACTTCTTCACTACTATCTAGGCATAGAGGTAACTTAGAAACAACATAGTATTTTCATTTCACAAACTAAGTATATTTTTGAGTTATTAGATAGGTTTGGCATGAGTGATTGCAAACCTATCATCACTCCCATGGAAAGTAACTTGAAATTATCTAAGGATGATAGCAATGCCTTTTTTGATGGTACCACATATAGATAATTGGTGGGAGGTTTGATATACTTGATGACTACCAGGCTTGATATTTCATTTTCAGTTGGAATTTTATTTAGGTTTATGCATGAGCCTAGAGAAATTCATTGGCATGTGGCAAAATGAGTACTTCATTACCTTCAGGGAATGAAAACATATGGCCTTGAATACCACCGTAACAAGAACTTCAAACTTGTTAGATATTGTGATGCAGATTTTCGCAGATGTGTGGATGACATAGTATCAACCATAGGATACATTATGCATATGGGTTCAGCTACCATTGCTTGGTGTTGTAAGAAGTAGGATATAGTGGCAAATTCATCAACAAAATTAGAGTATATTGCAGCATGGGATGCTTCCAGAGAAATTGTTTACCTATATCATATTCTTGAAGATCTTTAGGTTTCTCAGTTTGCTCCTACATAGTTATACATTGATAATCAAACTACAATCAAGATGTCCAAAAATCTTGTATTTCATACTAAAACAAAACATATGTATGTCAAATACCATTATCTATGAATGCTGGTGGAAAAGAAAGCCCTTGATCCAATATATTGCCCAACTGCCGATCAGACAACTAACATCTTCACAAAACCCCTTGACAGAATCAAATTTGAAAAATGTTTGGTATGTGTCCAAAGACCTGACTCTGGATCATAGGGGGGTTTGTTAGGACTTGTTCTAAAGTCTTAACATTAAGTTAGATTTTTTGGTAGGTTAAATAAATAATTATTGTTAATGGGCATGCATCTTTTTAATAAAGACACCCCCATGAAATAAATTTACTTAGTTTTAGTTTTAGGTAGTTTTTATGTTCTGAGTAAATTAATTAGAACTACCTTACGGGTTGATTTACCGTAAAGAGTTGGTTATAGGATTAGTTGGTTTTACTAGTCAAGGGTAAAATCTATAAAATCAATGTTTGCAATGTAAAAGGGTTAACGAAGTAAAGGCAACCTTTTATGTACTTGGTTTTTTGAAAATTAATAAAATACTTGTGCACTCACACTAAGCGGGGACAAGGTTCAAATTATTTGATCAAGGAGTTATCAAGATTGTCCTAAAGGAGTGGCCATGTCTAAGGGGAAAATAAAATTAAGTTGGAAGTTTGGATCAGTTGAGGATGATTTTAGGCTTTTTGGAATGAATAATTTGAGTATTTATTAATCATTAACTTCTTGGAATAATAGATCATTCACATAGAAGTGAAATAATAGTGGTCAAGGACTATGAAATTGGCATGAACTAAGTGTGTGTAAGGATATGGTCATAAATGCATTTTTTAACAATAAATATTAATCTATGTGTCTACAAACACAAGTTTATATTTATCAATTTGTTTGAATTTTTGATGAATAATGTTGTCATCTAAAACAACATCATCTAAAAATAATTCATTTTCAAAATTTGTACAGTAAATATGCCATGGGCAGCGTAGATACTCAAATTTGGTAATGAATACTTGATAATGTCAGTTATGGCCCATATTTACCTAAATTTATTTGAGCATTTAAATTGGTCCTATTTTTCCACCTCACTCTATCCTAAGTACTTGTATGATCCCATACTTTCTAAGTTATTGTTTTACATCTACATAAATATTATTAATTATTAAAAACCTCTCTAAGTATTTGTACAAACATTTTAAAATCTTAAGATCAACTATTACCCTTCTAGGTCAAAATTAACTCACATGGTTTAGGATTGGCAATTGTAGATACTAAATTTAAATTATATAACACATTAGTCTTGTATACTTGGCAAGTAACTCTCATGATTGTACCCTTTAGTTCTTAAGACCTTCCTATTGTTGAAAGGCTCACATCCTCTATCTTTGTGCTTATTTATTATCTCTTAGTCTGACCATATGTTATTATGATGACCCAATCTTTTTATCATTCTCAAAATTCTATAAACATGATTATCATGTCTTTGAAAGTTTTGTACCTATACCTATTCTCAAGCTTTCTGGAGACTTGCATCCCAATTAGATACCTATGTTGACTCAAGTTTTCTTTTTCCTAAAAAATGTCTAGTGCCCTAAAGTCAGAAAATTTGAAATTTTAACATGTCCCTATGATTAGCCTAAGTGAATTATTGTTATATATTTGCCTAAGTGAATTATTGTGATATATTTTCCAAAAGGATTGGTATAAATACATGATCAATCATCAATCATTCCTCACCTAGAACCTACCTAGAAATCACTTACAAAGCTACCAAGGAACTATCTATTGAGCACTCATGTGATTAAAGCTTCTATATTCTCTCATATTTTAATATTTATCATAGGGACAACTCATCTTCAAGTGTGAGGTACTAAAAGAACAACTCATGAGTTCTATTTTTCAAGTTATAAGTTAGGTCACTATATGTATTTACTTTTCCACATATTACACCCTTGTACACACATAATCCAACACATTAGGGGAGAAATACATCACTTTGATGCCATATTAGGAGTAATGGATATGTAAGTATCACCCATTGATAGAGGGGTCTTTGGGGTTATCTTGACATCATGAGGCTAATAACCCATTTTTCCCATAATCACTATGAAGATGAATAACTAGGGTTTTGATATTTGATAAGGAACTATAACCCATGATCTATATCTAATCACATTAGAGCAAAGGTGACATAGAACCCAAAATATCCTAGGTAGTCACATCTAGATTTAGTGGGTATTCCATACCATTCATATGCATTTAATTTAGACATCTACATCGACACAACCATCCTAGATCGATGTAAGTGTCCGAGGCTACATGATGTGAATTTTTAGAAGCTAACAATTGATCCATAACAACTATCCATTCTATTTCTATCCTATTTCATATCAAATCTAAATGCACATAGTTGACCAACTAAGTACTCTTGTTTTTATTTCATTGTTATTTCAATTATATGTTGTACTTACTATTTTTAGCATATATCAATATTTAAATTCAAAATATTATTTAAGTTTAAAATTAATTTTCCTACTATAGATATATTTATCACCCTTGTGCATAGTCATTTATATATTCTTAACCCTATCCCCTTGTTACTTCTCAAATTTAGGGTTAAACAATAGTCAATCCTGACCTTTACATGTTGATCTCACTCTACTCCTAGAAATGACTCTTTTTCAAATTTTAACCCTCCCTTATAGGTTGTTCCATATTTATAAGATAGGTAGCATTAGGTTTTACCTATTTTCATTTATATAAATGTACAACTAAGTCACTTATTCTCTGACTTGACAATTTCAATATTGAGGCACACTTATACAATTGCACACTGAACAAATCTTCCTTAGTATTTTAAAAATTGATTATATTTACTTGAATCATTCCTTAGCCAAGTCATGATCCTATTCTATCTGATTTAATCAAATAATTATCAAGTATTCAAACCATCTCTAGAGGCATATATGTAGAAAATGAGCACTATTGAACTAAGCACTCTAGGTGGGTGAACTATGTAGGATTGATTCCCTCTTTAGAGTACTCTATTTACAACGTTGAATCACCACAAGGTGATTAAGATTAAATCAAATTATTACACTTTCCCTTTATTTTTGCATGTTTTCAACTATCACAAACCTTAGTGGGATTTTAACCTTGAAGAGGTCATTTTCAAGTCATCTGTGCATAACCAAGGTTAAAATTATACATACACTCATATTTTAAGTAGGGTCATGTGACTGTACCATAAATTCCATGTTTTCCTGCATAGGTCAAGATCAACCCATATAGGACAATAACGACAATCGATCATGACTATTTCCAATCAATTCGAACCTAGAATAATGAAAATTACTATTTTAATTTCACATGTATAAGCAAGTCTAAATTGATTATTTTCAACCATCTATTAATCACACATAATCAACTTAATAAACAATAATTAGCTATTTATTATTACCTTCTTTATGTTTTCCATAGTTTACTTCTTTCATTCATTTGATCCTTGTCCATTTCTATACTTTATTTTCATTGTGCTAGTTAAAAATCATTTACAACATTTTGTATTCTTCAATCCATTTTATCTTAATTAGAGTTAATATCTTTATTAATTCTAAATTATGGTAAAACATATTGGTGAACTTGTACATTTTATTTGAGCATTAATTAACTTTTTTTTCTTTGGGTTTAGATAAATTCATCAATATCTAATCCTAAAATAACTTTATTTCAACCTTGGATTTGATATCTGACACTGACAGTAATTTATTTTGACTTTGGATTTTATGGAAATTTACTAATCTCCATACACAAAAAAATCCTTTTTCTAGGACCTAAATTTTAGCTTTTTGTTGTTTACTTCTCAAATTGTAAAGAATATATGGCTATAATGGATGAACACACTATTATTTTTTGCTTCAAGCTTTCTTAGTTTTCATTACATGTTGCCTTTACTTAATAAGGAACATTACTAACAATCATGTAATGAAATGGATCAAATCCAAAAATTAGAATAAGGTTCAAACCATTAAGGTGCACTCTCAAGCCTTCATCAAATCACATGTTAATACACAAGCATCATTAAAGCTTTTTTTGTAAAATTAAGTATGATGTGGTCACAAGAATAGTCATACATTCAAGATTTTATAATGCTTGCTCTACACCCTCTTATGGGTTTATGATGACCATAGAGAATGACAAGGCTTATAATTTTGACTTTAATAAGGTAAAAATATTTGATCCTCTTGATTCAAAGGAATTTAGTGAATATCTTGATGCCCAATTTGATGAAATTGAATACATATTTTTTTAACTAAAAAATAACATAATAACCATTCTCCTACTAATGCATTTGAAGATAAAAATGACTTCATTGGTAATATCAATCAACCTTTTATAAACCCTAACATAGGTTGTCTTACTTCTATTATTGACACTATCATTACATCTACACCTTTGGTTTGGGGGGAACACAAGGATTTAAATATTTATGTATGCCCATGCCTAACCAAATGAATCATACATAATTTTTGATAGATGCATATAATACATCACCTCCTTTTCTTACTACACAATCCCTTGTGCAAACTATTTCAACTTTACATGTTAAGGTGTTGCAATTAGATCAAGGTATAACAAATTCTATCCAATCAATGGATTCATAAGTCTTACTTCACAATTTTTTAGTACCTAAGATTACATCATATCCTTCACCTATAGAATTTAAAGCTCCTAAACTTCAACTATATGTAGGTAAAAGAAATTCAAAATAACACCTTCAATATTTTCATGTGGCGTGTCTAGATTATTCTTTCAATGTTAAGTTTCTTACTAAGTTGTTTCCTAGAAGACTAAAAGATTATGAATTGCATTGGTTTTATGATTTACCTATCTAATCAATCAAATAATTCAATCCATTATAGATCAGTTTGTTAAGAATTTTTCTATTTGTAGATGATATTTTATGATTATATAGCACCTTAGTCTTGTAACTTGGCAAACTCAGACCTTGTTTGTTCATCTTAGTTCTTTACCTTTCCCACTTCCATAAGTCTCACATACACTTTATTTTTGTGCCCCTTAACCTATATCTATTAGTTCAACTAGTATTATTTTGATGACCCAGGTCTTCTATCTTAACTAGAATGCTTAAAATGTACTTATCTTCTATCTTTATAAGTTCAGAACTGATGCCTAATCTCTTACTCCCTGAACACTAACATTTGGGATAGATAGTAGTGTCAATGTTATTGTCCTATCTCAACATAAGTATCCAATGCCCTAAAGTCATCCAATGTACAAATAAAATATATTAATAATCAACCTAAGTTCTTTAATGCGAGTTATTACCTCAAAGGGATTGATATAAATACAAGATCGACCATCATTCATTTCTCACCTATCTACACCCAATAAAATGATAAAAGAGCATTCAATTTAACCAAGCTTCCTTATTTATTCCTATTTCATACCAGTCATAGGGACTACACATATATGGGTTTGAATTACTTAAGGATCAACCCAAGAGCTTGATTTTCCAAGTTACAAGCTGGGTCATTATTATACTTGCTTTGCATATATTGTATGATTCACACATAAGCCAACATGTAGGGGAAATCTACATCAATTTGAGGCCCTCTTCAAAGTATTGGCTATGTAAGCAACATCATTTGATAATTGGGTCATTAGGGTTATCTTGACACTATGTGCCCACTAACCCATTTTCCCCCAAGATCACATTGAAGAAGAAAAGATAGGATTTTATCATTTCATAATCAATGATTGTCCATGACCCATATCTAAATGCACCAGAGTGGAGGCAATAAAAACTCAAAGGCATCCAGGTGGTCACATCTTGTTTTAGTAGATATTCCATACAAGTCATTAGTATCAAACTCAAATAGTAGCATCGATATAACCATCTCAAGTTGATGTTACTAGCTAGAGAGCTAGAGGTGTCATATCTAGAATTTGACAATTATTCCATAATATCCTTCCTGCTTGATTTTAGTACGTTCCATATCCAAAACTACATTATTAATAAAATAAGATAAGTAATTTCCATATTTAGACTATCTCAACATAATAAATTTAGTGTATGCTTATATCTAAGTTTAACATCTAATTGGCCTACTATAGATTTGATTATCACCCTTGTGCCATTTTATTTATATATACACCTTTAATAATCTAGATAACACCAACCTAGATCCATTTTAGGGTTAAACATTTGGTGAACTTTATCTTTGAACATCAAACCCTAGGACAAATTAGGGTTTTTATGAATTTTCTATTATTGATCCCTAATTATCATAAAATATGTGTAATATGGATGCATATATTACCTGTTTTGGATTCCAATATGTCATAGTTGTTATGGTTTGATACATTACTTACCTTGTCAAATATTATAAGTAAACCCATGCCAATAATGAGATGACTTTAAATCAAACACATCAATTAGTCTCTTTTCAAAATCCATTTTACAATGTTATAGAGCTAATATCTAGATATGAGCATGAATGCTCTTGACCATTTATCATACTTGTATCTTATTTGAATGATAGATATCATCCCACACCCATTATTCACCCACCAATTATATTGGATTTTGTGGTCTATACTATTACTACCCAAAGAGGTAAGGTTTCTCAACCCATCCCACCACCTGTTAATATATAACAGGTACCATCAAAACCTAGGCTTGTAATAAACCCTAAGGGATATGACATTGTTGACCTATTGAGAAATACACATGTTAAGATTTAAATACTTGGGCTCCTAAAGCAATCTATTGTTTATAAGAATATCCTATATGAGGCATTTCATGAGACACAAGTTCCAAGTGATATTGAGCATGCTTATTTTGTAGATATTATGAAAGATCTTAAGAATAATAAAAAGCTCATCACCTTTGATCCGATATATTTACTATTATCCCTCAAACCTTGCACCCACTGAATTGGAAGGATTGGTTCAGTGAGACAATGAGAACATCTCCAAGGTTGTGGGACCCTTGCTCTCCTTAGGATGAACCTATGGAGTAGGCTGAATTCCTTCTATTTTAAGTGCATTGGTTTAAGACCAACACTCATACCTAAATAGTAGAAAGGTAAATATACTACTGATCTAAACTTAATATTTTAAGGGAAAAAGAAAGGAGAAGGTAAGATAATTCTAAAATAAACTGAGGGTGATGCACTAATAATAGATCAAACACCCCTAATACCTTGATGAATACAATACAAATTTCTAAAAATGAGACAATATCACACACACCCTAGCAAGGATACTCTAAATGTATAATTATTTCATATAGAGGCATGAGAACATAATTAAGCATTGATAGAGATGAAGGTTATCCATACACAATACCTATATAGACTTGAGTGCACATAAAATTTGACCTGTAAGTGAGTTCCAAGTTCTACACAGATGTTATAAGAATGGACAACAATGAGAGGGGTGAACATTACCCATAGATAAAGATCAACAAACACAAATAACACATAGAATACAAGAAGAATGAAGGGAGGTGAACTCAATTTTCATCAAAGAGCAAGGTTCAACCAATAGAGGTGCTCCTAGAGGGAAATTTTTTATAGCATTTTTATGCTAAAAAATCCTTTACAATGATAAATATGCCTACTTATATAGGCAATTGGAGAGCTCATGGTCATTACTCCATCTCACCCACTATTAGGGTAGTTAAACTATTTAATAATAATTTGAGAAGTAGATAACATATTTTGGGAAGTGAAGACATGTCCATGCTCTACATTCTTGAAAGTGACGTCTGTTATCAGTAGCTATCTTTGTATTAAAGTCCATAGACTTGTCAAATCAATACACCACTCTAGCAACAACACCGACCAATTTAATTATGCACTTCTATAATTATAAATCAATATAATCATAAATAGGGTGAAGTAAAATTTATAACACAATAAATGACATAAAAAATAGAGCTATGTATCAAAATATATGGTCAAAAAACCAACATGCAGTTGTATAGTCACATCAACACCTTCAAAACATGAAAAAATGGAAAATTGTAGCATCAGATATGAACAAAATCCATCATATCTTATATCACTAGAAAGGCTCTTGAAAAGATGCTCAAAAGGGTATTTTTAGTTTTTTGAAATGATTAAAATAACCCTTGAAACCTAACCTATAAGTTATTTCTGGTTAAAAGTTGGTTGAGTGATAAATCGTCCTAGAAAGGTCACTTCTCACCATCATAACTTTTCACTGGAAACTCATGCAGCTACAAAACTAAGTACATTGCCTTCTCATGACATTAGGGTACAATCATGAAAATTTTCATGGAATTTGGAATTCATTTGCTCTTTCATATTCTCCCTAAATTTGGATACCATCATGTTAAATTTGAAGGCAATTGGTCTTCATTTGCTCCTATGCAATGGTGTTTGGAAAGTGCTATGCAACCTAATTTGGCACCTAAAAACACATCAAAATTTGTGTAATGGGTAATTTTCATGGCTGCATATCTTTCAAGTGAAGAATTATTTTTTGCGAACAACTTCACCATTATATTCCCTTGATATTTGACTACCCTAATACAAGTTTTAGAGAGAAAATAACATGATTTAATCATGTAAAACTCATCCTAAAAAGCATTGTGTAGATTGATTTTGTGCAGAGAGTTTTACTTCTTTCATAAGGGATTAAGGCGACTTGAAGAATAAACATTATAGGGACCTCTGTGGGATTCTTTCTTGCTAAGTGGAGATCCATTATCCTTAAGAAATCCATTAGGCATGGAATCATAGTAGCATCCAAAACTCCTCACATTTAAAAAATACAAGACAATTGTAACCTACCTAGCCTTGCACTTGAGCTAATCTTTTTAAACTGAAAGCACACCTCCATAAAATAAGGAAAGAAAACAATAAAAACTATGCCATTGGCACTTAGAGTAAGGTAAAAAATACCAAAATCTATTTACAATATGCACATAGGCACTTGGAGGAAATAAAAAATCTATCCTACCCTAAACTAACTAATGAAAAAACCATTTAAACAAATCCATTGACTGGCTGTACAAAATAGTTGCCCTTTCTTACTAATCTAACATGATTTACATGCTTGAGGGAAACCAACCAAAGATGGATAAGGAATGGATAGTCAAAAAATTAGTGACACACTTCTCCAAAAATAAGAACATAAATAAATTCACTTACCTGATCTGATTTAAACATAAAACTATCTTGGAGTGGATAGGTGAGTTGATCCTACTCTTTTTAATGCTCACTTTTATGCTCTAAATTAATCATAACATGTGATGGTTCCTCCTTACTAGATTTCAATTGAGCTAAGTACTTGATAGGGCACCCACTTGTGAAGATAAATTTTGAGCAATTAGAATTGCCCTCCCTTATGTATTTTGCTTCTTCATCATCCTACTGATTGGGATGTACCTACCCAAGTGATTGAGTTGGGAACACATCTGATTCCTCCTATTTTTCTTGTTGCTCATGGTTTTCCCCTTTAAGATATGAGGGTTTAAAACTATTGCTTGAACAAAACTCCTCTAGCTCATCCTAAAAGAAATCTTCCTCCAACTGTTCTTCATTCTTCTGTGTGAGAGGCCTCATTACAAATTCATGACTAACCTCATCTTCTTCCATACTAAATGGAAGGTCATTTATCCTAAATAGCACCTCATAATATTTCCCTTACAGATTGCCCTACTGCTCTAGCTGATCATGTTCATCTTTTTCTTGTAGTAGCTCTAAAAATTTGGATTTAGTGGCACAAAGGGGGCTGCCAATGATGATTTCCTCATCATAGTCACTTGAAATATCCTCATCCTCATCCAAATGGTATTCACTTTCTTTTTATACAACTGGTCCTCCTTTGAAAAGGGAGATGGTGGGAGGAAAGAGGTTTCAACTGGCACATAGGAAGGAGATTTTACAAGGTTGGGTATTATAAAGTTTGGATGCATGGTCCAAGAAGGCTGTTATAACAACATTTGGGGTTTTTGAAGAGTAATGAGGGTAGTCTCTTTTAAGGAAGGGGGGCCTCTAAAAATTGTAACCTTGAAATCGAGGTATTTACGAAATCGAGGTATTTACTTGAAAGTGTAGAGGATTTATCTTACCTAAAGCTAGGAAAGGGAGGAGTGGAGGCAGTTGGTTGTGATTTAATTTCTTGCATCTATACAAATAACTTATGCATATGATCTTATTTAGATATGATCTACCTAGCCAATCACTCTTATTCATATCTATGCTATCCCATCACTTCCTGCTACCATGTGTAAGCTTGATGAACAAGCTCTTATTCTTGCCTACCATACTCTTTCTCTCTTTTCAATATCCATCAACTGTCTCTAGAAATCAGTTGTATATCATTGATGATCTTTTGGGGCTGATTATAAGTATGATTAGGTTTACAAGAAGGCTAAAATGGGGTGGGAGGGAGGAAATTACTATGAAAATGAATATATCCTACTACCATAGGGCTATTTGGGATAAAACCAATAAAATTTTCAATCTGATATGGATGGTATGAAGGCATAAAAAGTGTATTTTGACAAAGATGAAGGGAAAAGGCATATTTATCATGATAGCTTGACATATTAGAGTGTTAGAACAAGGAACAATCAGGTCTATCTTTTCAATAATAAACACATACCAACAAAGTCACCAGGTGATTAGATTAATTCAAAAGAATGGAAAAGACCAATAATATCACCTAAATCCTGATCTTTGATAATATTTAAGTGCTTGGAATATTTAAACTAGTAGATTTGATCTTTGGAGTCATCATGGTGTTGAATAAGCTGCCCTGAATGGAAAGATGCACTGAAGAACACACCAAAATACTTCAATTATTTATGTAAGGATCATCAAACCATGTCCCACTAGGCATGCCAAAAATTATTAACTCTTAAACCTTGCACCCATTGAATTAGAAGGATTGGTTCAATGAGACAATGGGAAAATCCCTAAGGTTGTGGGACCCTCGTGCTCCTTGGGATTAACCTTCAGAGCAGGTTGAATTCCTTCTATTATAATCACATCAATTTAAGACCAGCATGTAGACCTAAAGAACAAAAAGGTAAATCTACTACTAATCTAAACCTAATATTTTGATGGAAAAGGGAGGGAGAAGGTTAGAGTGTGATAAAATAAATAAAGGATGATTCACTAAGAATAGATCAAACACCCCTACTACCTTGATGAACACACTACAAATTTTTGATAATGAGATAATATCACATAGACTTCACAAAGGATACTCTAAATGCATAAGTATTTCATATGGAGGTGTGAGAATAGAGTGAAACATTGAGAGGGATGAAGGTTATCCATATACAATCCATATAAAATGACCTGACATATACTTGAGTGTGGATTGAATATGACCTTCAAGTGACGTTCTAAGTTCTTTACATAGGGCAGTTAGCTGCTGGGAATGGATAATATTGAGAGGGGTGAATGGTGCGTTCCTCATTACCCATAGACAAAGATCAACAAACATCAAATAAGGTCGAACACAAAATACAAGAATAAAAAAGGGAGGTGAACTCGGATAGAGCTAGAGGAAGGCAAGGGATTTTCATTAAAGAGAAAGGTTGTTGCAGATTCATGGGAGATCTACTTGAAGTACCTTGAGTACTTGTGGAGCAGAGGTGCTCTTAGAGGGCAAAGTTTTTACAACATTTTTGTGCTCAAAAAGTCCTCTTATAAATGATACAAATCTACCTTCTTATATAGGCAATTAGAGAGTACACCCTCCCAACAAGTGGTATCAGAGCATGTTTGTTGTTCTAGATCCCCAACAAGTGGTATCAGAGCCATCTTGAGCTTGATACCAACAGGTGGTATCTGAGCTGAGGTGGAGGAAGCAGGTTTTGTGTTTGGTTACAATCACTCTCAGGGGTTTCTGATGAGTGGGAGTAGAGCAACTGCAGATCAAAGTAAGCTAAGAATGGAGGAGTTGAAAAGCACAGATGGTCACTCACGGTCCTATGGAAAGAAAGAGCAGGTAAAAGATTATTGTTGGTTGGTAACAGATCAGCATGAAGAAACTGAAGATACAGATGTAGCAGGTGTTGTTGCACAGGATGTGTTTGCAGGTTTCTTGGATAAAGTTGAATCTTGGATAAAAGATTCGGTTGCCTCTTTCCATGCAGTTCCAGGTAGAGGAGCTGGTGAGCCTTGCCAAAGGATTGGCAAAGGGGAAGTGAAGCTGAAATTGCAGGCGGCCAACACACAGGTGTTGATGAAGGTCATGCAGGTCCCAGGTTTGGAGATATGGCTAATTTCTTCAGAAAGATTGGGTGATGAGAGATGCAGTAAGAACTCTCACAGCGGATGCACTTGAATTAGCTGGTGGTAAGAAAACAGGTATCCTTTATCTACTTGTTTATATTACTGATGGAGACGTGGCTTCGTAGGCTTGGTCACATGAGCAGGAAGGAGATGCATGTTCTTAAGCAGAAGACAGATATATTTGACAGGCTTAAGAACTGGAAAGCCTTGGTGTTTATGGAGGAGATGGCAGACAGAACCCAGTGGATGTGGCTGGATACTTCTGAGCAGGGCAGTTTGGACATGGATTTTGATTCAAAGGAGCTCGCGGGTAAAAAGTCATCACTCACAGGCGAACACAGACACCGATGTCGGTCAGGAGGAACCGGCGTCGAACAGACAGGTGCCGATGTCGGTCATGTGCAGACCGAAGCCGGCGATGTCGGGCAGACGTCTCAGGAGACCGACGTCGGTAGCAGGTAAGACCGATGTCGGTTAGGAGAATGACGTCGGCAGAAGGGACACCAGCGCAGGCAGGTTGGTAGTCAGGTATAGATGCATGGAACCGACGTCGGTCGGATGCAGACTGTGGAGTGGCCGAGGTCGGTCACTGTGAACGGATTTTGGGTGGACAGCAAGCTGTCAAGGAGTCTCAAACACCCATATGGAGGACTGAAGGCGTAAGTAGGCCCTCAAATTCGTTGTTCCTCTTCTTTATACTTGTTGCTGATTGTAGAGCAGGAAGGATCCAGGATACAGGTGTGAGCTTGGCATGGATGAGGATGTGATTCCTTGGAGGAGAACCAGACAGGTGTGTCTTGGTAGGGATGCCAGCAGGTATGAAAGCACAGAGACGAATGGATTCCTTAGTAGAAGAATAGAGAGAACGGATACATGAGACGGAAGATCAGGTATATGGTCTTGTGGAGCTGCAGGACAGTGGTACAGGTTTTTTGACAGGTGGAGGACGGAGCATGGCTTCAGTCAGTGTCAGGGTAACTACTGTGGTTTTGACTTACCAGGGGGATGGTGATTGCAACACCATTCTGTTGCTGTATGTGGATAGTATGCTTGCTATAGCAGGTGTGTACATACAGGGTTTTGCTGAGCTAAGGGTAAGATTAGTTCAGTGACATGTCATGAGGAGTTTGGAGCAGCGGAATTCTTTGACATGGGAGGCATGGAGATCACAGGTTGATTTTGTCTCGAGTAGGAGCTGATGTGAAACAGGTGTTGGCGAGGTTCGGGATATAGAACCGGAGCACACTAAGGGCTGGACAGGTACAGTGTCCGAAATCACATGAGGTCTGGTATAGACCTGAGTATTCCCATGCAGTGGGAGCTGTCAGAGAGTTAGGAGCCAATTCATGGAAGTGGATTCTCAGGTTTTCTGAGAGGGACCGGCAGCAGGTGTTGCTATGCAGGGTCAGGACTTCACTACAGGTGTCTGTAGGTTCAGATGTGGCAGGTTACTCAGATGACAGGTGGTACACCATGGGATGTGTGGTGGGTTATCTTCAGGTGGGAGCTTGAAGAGGGATACAAATCAGGAAACAGATTAGACGGAGTACAGGTACAGGTACAGTGCAGCTATTTATCTCCAAGTGGGAGATTGTTAGGATTGTGGAGCTAAAAGCTTCACTGATGCAAACAGGGAGGAGGTTGCTGAAGGTTGCTGAGTTGCAGAAGAAGTTGGGGTCGGTCTGATCAGCCGACGTCGGCGAGATAGCACAGAGAAGCAACCGACGTCGGTCATATATCGGCCGACGTCGGTCACCTCCAGGCGGACAGGGACTGGCGTCGGTTGCCTGTGTGGTTCGACTGCGAGCTATTTACGGGCAGTTAGCTAACGAACCAAGAGTTTGCATGATGAGCGCTAATTTTAGACTCATAGCTGCGGATCTAATTATTGTAATTAGATGTCTAATCATTGTTTGGATGAGATCTATATAATAGACTCATGGTTGTATTGTAAAAGTGTGCTAGGGAGTAAGAGAGCATAATTATAAGCTCCTTCTGTGTGTGAGGTAGAGCAATGGTGCGTTCCTCCTAGTGCCACAGTACCAGGTGTGTTGGTGCTGGATTGGAGAGCCAGCTGGGTTCTTCAATAAGTAAGATCGTTGATCTGCAGGTGTATGTGTGTGCAAGGTCGAGGTTCACAGGTGATTGGAACCATTGCTTGATTTGCAGGTGTGCAAGGTCATACAGACAGCAACACTACAGGGAGCAGTATCAGGCAGGATCTACTTGGAGTACAGGTGTGTACTCGGATAGAGCTAGAGGAAGGCAAGGGAGTTCCTTCCATAAGTATGGTCTGTTGAATTGCAGGTTGTTGCAGATTCATGGGAGATCTACTTGAAGTACCTTGAGTACTTGTGGAGCACGTGGAGTGCTTGTGGAGTGCGTGGAGCACTTGTGGTGTGCGTGGAGCACGGGGAGGTGAACACCAACTCTGTATTTGAGTTGGGTGTTGGGACCTGTGAGAGGGAGAGCTTTGGGGAGAAGAATTACTGTTCACTTGAGGTGTGGGAAACCTCTGTAAGGTGGTGGAGAAGAAGTGGCATCTTCTTTATTGTATTCTTTTCTGTATAAAGTGTTAATACAATTTGGTATTGTCTCTCATATGCTGTGTTATTCTGAATTCTAGTTACTTGGTGAATCTGGTTAATTTCCGCATATTAAGTTGCTTGGTATTAGTAATCAAATTGTGTGCTTCCGGTATACACCCTCCCAACAAGTGGTATCAGAGCATGTTTGTTGTTCTAGATCCCCAACATGCTGGGAATGGATAATAT
The DNA here is from genome assembly GCA_037957365.1 of Torreya grandis. NCBI lineage: Eukaryota > Viridiplantae > Streptophyta > Pinopsida > Cupressales > Taxaceae > Torreya > Torreya grandis. The sequence goes on from JARHVA010004904.1 coordinate 64,721, forward strand.
TGAGAGGGGTGAACATTACCCATAGACAAAGATCAACAAACACAAATAAAACACAAAATACAAGAAGAAAAAAGGGAGGTGAACTCAATTTTCATTAAAGAGCAAGGTTTAGCCAATAGAGGTGCTCTTAGAGGGAAAATTTTTACAACATTTTTGTGCTCAAAAATTCCTTTATAATGATAAATCTACCTTCTTATATAGGCAATCAGAGAGCTCATGGTCATTACTCCATCTCACCCACTATTGGGGAAATTACAATATTCAATAATGATTTGGGAAGTAGCTAAGATATTTTGGGAAGTGAAAATATGTTCGTGCTCTATATTCTTGGAAGTGATGCCCAATGTCAGTAGACATCTTTGCATTAAAGTCCATAGACTTGCCAAATCAATACACTGCTCTAGATGCAACACTGACCAATTATGTACTTCTCCAATTATAAATCAATTTAATCATAAATAGAGTGAAGTCAGCTTTCTAATGCAATAAATGACATAAAAAATAGAGCTAAGATCAAAATATATGGCTAAAAACCAACACGCAGTCACATAGTCACATCAACACCTTCAAAACATGAAAAAATGGAAAATCATAGCATCAAATATGAGCAAAACCCATCATATCTTATATTACCAGAAAGTGTATGCAATTAGAAATGCATCATGTCTATAAATCAATCTTGGGTGGGAGAATATAGAGCATACTTACTTCTATGATTAAGAATATATTTGTTAAGTGGGGGCATGACCAATATGAGGATCTGATAGACTCGAATAGGGGATCACTTATCACAATACACCATGATAGGAAGGATTCCAAAGCTTACAATCTAACACAATCACACAATAACCCTAAAAGAGTCCTAGGTTTAATATTCACTCTATTTTAATAAATAAGAAAGTAAATCTAATCTAGTGCACACCAAATCTTGTGGCACAACATGAGGGGTTAGTAAAGTAATAAAAACATATAAAGGAGAATCTCAATTAAGATAAGTATGAGTAAGACCCTAATACATGGAATATGAAGAGTAATATTATTTAAGCCAATACTTATACTACTTCTATATACTAAAGAGAGGAGAACAAAGTTAGAATATACTTACCTAAATGTGAACCCATCAAGGCTCAATCTCTCCCTTGGCTAAAGGAGATTTACAAGAGTTTATTATGGTTTATAAGGATAACTAAGAAAGGCCAAAGCATCCAAGACTTATCCATAAGAATAGATTCTCCAAGTAGAAACCCTAAGCTAAGACTCCTTAAGTAGAATGGTGGAAGAGTAGATTGTAAAAAAACATGAGTGAATAATAAATATTGATTACATATTAAAATAATTATGAAATGATCTTGTATTTATAAGTAGATCTCTGTTGAGTTATGGAGCTAAAAGCTTCACTGGTGTGCAAATGTGGAGGTTGCTGAGTTATGGAGTAACTGACATCGAACAGGCCAACCGAAATCAGTTATCTTCAGCTACACAGTAATCGGCATCGATTATGGTCAGCTAGCATCGGTCATATATGAACTGACATTGGTCACCTATGTGTTTCTATAACTGTTGTTCTAATTTTAGATGAATAGTTAGTTTGCATGTAAAGACTAATTTTAGTCTTGAGTCTACGTTTCTAATTATTGTTTGGTTTGGGATCTATTTAAGAGACCCATGGGGCTGTATTGTAATTAAAGGACTAAAGGATTAGATCTTCAAGTGTAAGATCTAGAAGGTTTGCAAGAGTGCAAGACTAGGAAGATCTATAAGTAAGCAAGACTAATTAGATCTATAAGGTGTGCAAGATCAAGTGGATCTGCAAGGTGCAAGATCAAGAAGGTCTACTGTAAGGTAGGCAACAACAACCATTGGGTTGATTGTCACTGGAGGGAACAACTCAGTGTTTGAGTTGGTTGTAATTGATTGAGAGAGAGAGAAATCTTGAGGGAGAATTACTATATGCCCAAGAGGTGTGGGAAGAGTGAGAATTTTTCATTGTATTTCCTTCTGGAAGAGTGTTAATACAAGATTGTATTATTTCTCGTATCTCCTATTCTTTGTTATTTCTAATTTCTAGTTACTTATTACTTCTAGTTTAATTCTATGTTTAGTTACTTATATAAAGGTAATCAATTGTACTCTAAGGAGGATCCTGATAGTTGGTATTAGAGCTAGGTTCACTAACAAGCGGTAGAGTGGGTTAGTGTTTGTTGATTACAAGTTCACTCACAAGGGTTTCTGTTTGAGTGGGAGTAAAGCAATGGTAGAAGAAAGTAGACTAAGAATAGAGAAATTCAATGGAAAGAATTATCAATTATAGAGGATGTAGATAGAAGATTATCTGTATCAAAAAGATTGGTACTTACCATTGGGTGGGGTTTCAATGAAGCCCACAGATATGAAAGATGAAGAATGGAATGTTCTTGATCGAAAGGCTCTATGATCTATAAGGTTGAGCCTGGCATCATCTGTGATTTCCAACTTATCACAGGCAAAGACAATGGTAGAGTTAATGGATGCTTTGGCAAATTTATATCAAAAACCTTTAGCTTCAAATAAGGTATTTCTTATGAAGTAATTATTTAATTTGCAAATGCAGGAAGGTGGATTGGTATATAGTCATCTTAGTGATTTCCATGGATTAGTAAATCAGTTAAATTTAGTCAAAATAGTTTTTGATGATGAAATTAAGGCTCTCTTAATCTTATGCTCTTTACCTGAAAGTTGGAATAGTTTGGTAATGGCAGTTAGTAATACTGCATTTGCTTCAAATATCTTGAAAGTTGATGATGTTATTAGTGTAATCTTGAATGAATAAATTCATAAGAAAAACATAGGGGAAACATTAGGTAATGCTTTAAGTGTTGAAATCAGGGGAAAGCAAAGAGAGAAGGGCAAGCAAGGGAAATCAAGGTCAAAGATAGGCAGTAGATCCAAATCTAGAAATGGAGGTATAACCTGCTGGAATTGTGGAAAGAAAGGGCATGCAAAGAAATATTATTGGTTGGTAGAAGATCAACATGAAGGAAATAAAGAATCAAATGATGTAGGTATTGTTGCATGGGATGCTCTTATATTTTCTTTGGATAAAGTGGAATCTTGGGTTTTAGATTCTAGTGCTTCTTTCCATGCAACCCCAAATAGAAATTTTTTTCATGATTATGTCCATGGAGACTTTGGAAAAGTTTATTTAGGGGATGGTGAGCCTTGTAAAATTGTTGGCAAAGAAAAAGTGCAGCTAAAATTGTAGACTTGAAACATATAGGTGTTGAAGGATGTCATACATGTTCCCATCCTGAAGAGGAGTTTAATTTTTGTAGGAAAGTTGGGTGATGAGGGTTGCACAGTAACTCTCACAACTGAATCTTGGAAAGTTTCCAAGGGTGCACTTGTATTAGCAAGAGGTAAGAAAGTAGGTACACTTTATCTATCTACTTGTATTACTGATTCTCCTTCTATTTTATCTTCTTCAAATGTAGATGCAAAGATGTGGCTTTATAGGCTTGGTCACATGAGTGAGAAGGGAATGTATGTTCTTGGTCACATGAGTGACACTTTTAAGAACTAGAAAGCCTTGGTTTTCAAGGAGAAGGTGATGGACAGTGATCAGATCAAGAGGCTAAATAATTCTGAGTAGGGCAATGTTGATTTGGATAAGGTTATGATCCAAAATGAGCTCACAAGGAAAAATCATCACTCACAAGAAAACATTGATACCGATGTCAGTCAGGTAGGAACCGACATCGATCAGGAAAGAATCGATGTCAGTTTGGTGGAGACCAAAGTTAGTGATGTTAGGCAGGTGAAAATTGACATCGGTCAGATGAGAACCGATGTTGATTAGGTTAGTTAGGTGGAACTGACATCGGTTGGGTGTAGACTGAGAGATGATCAGGATTGGTCACTATTAAAACAAAATTTGGGTGGATAGCAAGCTGTCGATGAGTCTCAAATGCCCATGAGGAGGTTTGAAAGGGTATGTAAACCTCAAATTCATTATTCCCCTTCTTTATACTACTTGTTTCTCATTGATGGTGGAAAACCATGAAGTTTTGAAGAGGTAATGTAGGTAGAATCCAAGAAATAGTGGGAGCATGGCATGAATGAGGAAATTGATTCCTTGGAAGAGAACCAAATGTGGGATTTGGTAGAGTTGCCAGCCAAAAAGAAAACACTGAAAAATGAATGGATTTACAGGTTAAAGAAAGGAGATAATGGATAGGTGAGACATAAGGCTAGGTTCTATGGTCTTGAGCAAGCTATAAGATAATGGTATTTGAGGTTTGACAGGTTTATGACAAAGCATGGCTTTAGTCAATGTCAATGTGACCATTGTGTTTATTTTACCAGATTAGATAATGATAGCTACATTATCCTGTTACTATATGTCGATGATATGCTTGTTACAAGTTCATACATGCAGGGAATTATTGAGCTAAATGTAAAATTAGCTCACACATTTGCCATGAAGGATTTAGGAGCAGCAATCTTTGGCATGAGTATTTCTAGAGACATGGAAAATCATAGGTTGATTTTATCTCAAGAGGATTATGTGAATAAGGTAGTGGAGAGGTTTAATTTTCAGGATGAAAAAATGGTAAGCACACCTATGGTTGGACAGTTCAAGCTAAGCAAAGAATAATGTCCTAAATCACATGAAGAGGTTGAGTACATGGTATGTACTAGACCTGATATTGCCCAAGCAGTGGGAGTTGTCAGCAAGTTTATGGTTAATCCAGGAAAGAAGCACTGTAAAGTAGTTTAGTGAATTCTCAGATACCTAAGAGGGACCAACAGTAGGCATTTATGCTATGGAGGGTCAAACACTTCTCTACATGGGTATGTAGATTTAGATATGGTAGGTGACTTGGATGGTAGGAGAAGCACCATAGGATATGTTTTCACTATTGGTGGAACAATGGTTAGCTAGATTTTAGAGTTGTATAAGGTTGTTGTAGTCATAGAGGCTAGCAAGGAAATGATATGGATGACTCGGTTCATGGAAGAGTTGGGAAAGGAGTAAGAGAGTTGTAGATTGTACAGTGATAGTCAAAGAGCAATTCATTTGGCAAAGGATTCAGCCTTTCATTCAAGAACCAAACATATACAACTTAGGTACCACTTCATTAGACAGGTATTAGAGGATGGACAGTTGAAGCTGGAAAAGATCCATACAAATAAGAACCCTGCAGGTATGTTAACAAAGCTGAGAACAAAGGAGAAGTTGAATCTTCATTCAACTTTTGTTGGTTTTCAAGATTGAACTTGAAGATGGAGAAACAAGCCAGAAACAAATTAGAGGATTTTGTTGTATAGGTACAAGTATAGGTGCAGCTGTTTATCTCCAAGTGGGAGATTGCTGAGTTATGGAGATAAAAGCTTCACTGGTGTGTAAATGTGGAGGTTGCTAAGTTACAGAGTAACCAACATCGGTCAGGCCAACCGACATCGGTTATCTTCAACTACACAATAACTGGCATCGGTTATGGTCGACTAGCATCAGTCAGACAGGAACTGACATCAGTCACCTGTGTGTTTCCAAAACTATTGTTCTAATTTTAGATGAATAGTTAGTTTGCATGTAAAGACTAATTTTATTCTTGAGTCTGCGTTTCTAATTATTGTTTGGTTTGGGATCTATTTAAGAGACCCATGGGGCTGTATTGTAATTAAAGGACTAAAGGATTAGATCTTCAAGTGTAAGATCCAGGTGGTCTTCAAGAGTGCAAGACCAAGAAGATATACAAGTAAGCAACACTAATTAGATCTGCAAGGTGTGCAAGATCAAGTGGATTTGCAAGGTGCAAGATCAAGAAGGTCTGCAGTAAGGTAGGCAACAACAACCATTGGGTTGATTGTCACTAGAGGGAAAAAAATAGTGTTTGAGTTGGTTTTAATTGATTGAGAGAGAGGGAACTTTTGAGGGAGAATTATTGTACGCCCAAGAGGTGTGGGAAGAGTGAGATTTCTTCATTGTATTTCCTTTTGGAAGAGTGTTAATACAATATTGTATTGTTTCTCGTATCTCTTATTCTTTGCTGTTTCTGATTTCTAGTTACTTATTACTTCTGGTTTAATTCTATGTTTAGTTACTTATACAAAGGTAATCAATTGCACTCTAAGGAGGATCCTGACAATTTCACCCTAAATCCTTTTGAATATGCCAATTATACGAGGTCGACCCAGTCGACCCTGTATGTTTTTAGGAGAAATCACTAGGTCCAAAGCTAGGTCAGTCGAAGGGATAATAAAATTCCAAGTGAAAAATACCCAAAATAATACAAGGTTGACCCAATTGACCTTATATAGTAATCAGAGGCTATAAATTGTACTAGGTCAACCTAGTTGACCTAGTATAATCAACTAGCAAAAGGGGATCAAGGTGAGGAAAGGAAGGATGGAAAGAGGAAAAGATTGAAGGAGTGTGAAAGTGAGGATTGATAGCTTAGGGAATGGTTTTAAGACTTTTTCATATTGGTAATAATGTGGTAATAAGGGGAAATAATCTTGTGAAGCACCAAAGGTCTATCCACCCATTTCTTGGTGCACCCCTTAAAAGCATGCACTCTGAGAGATTGAGTCTCGACAAGTTCCTACAAGATGTAAATCATTAGTATTTGATAAAAATTAAAAATATTATGTGTATATATATGACCCAATCAAATCTCATCACATGTCACTAAGGTGAAATAGGGGATGGTGCTTCAACAAAGAACATAGTAACACACAAAATTGATGCTAAAAAAAGTTACAGTATTTTAAATAAAAAATAACTAAAAGTAATTGACTAAAAAGTAAATAACTAAAAAGTAAATGTAATGCATACCTTGAATTACATTTATCATTGGATGGATATCTACTATATTGTTATTTTTGATTATGTAGGGCATAGATACTACTTTTGATAAAACCAAGAATACAAAACTAAAGAGCAAAAACAAACAAACGTAAGAAAAGCCAAGAGAGATGGTGTTATGAGGATGAGATGTAATTGGAAAATTTGGCATGTTGGGGTGACAAGTGCTATGTTAGACCAAATGACCAAGTCAAAAATAATATTAAATTAGGTGACCAAAAATCCAAGGCTACTAAAGACCATAAAACTCAAACAAGCTATCCTTAAGTAAGAAAGATAAACTCACCAAGTCAAACCAAGGATACATGTCTAATAAGATGGTAATAAAATAAATCAAATGTAAAATCAAAAAAAAAATGGTAAAACAACATTGATGAGTGAGGAATAACAATCCTTATTTCACTCAACAATGGAAAAAGGTGCATAAAAAGGGAAAATAACATTGTCAAGTGAGAAGTAACAAGCCAACCTCACTCAACAATGGAAAAAGGGTATGAACTCAGGTGTCCTAATAGTAGGATAGTTCAACAAATGATAAATGGTAAAATAAAAGTATGAGACGTCTATAAATGTAAAATCATGGTGACAAAGAAAGAAGTAATCCATAGTTTCTCAAACATGCTATTTTTCTCTAAGGATGGATAAAACTAAAATAAAGTAGTGATAGCATGTTTTTTTTTAAAGATGAATAAGAAAGAATTAAAAAATAAGGGAAAAAAGATTTGGAATCATAATTTGTCTATTAATGGGGAAAATGAAATGGGTGGAGGGGAGAATGAAGGAAAAACCAAGGTAGAGAAACTCTTTATCAAACTCAAGACACTCAAATTAAGTTTGTCAAAATAAGAGGACTTTCAACCTTAAGGACTATGAATAAATTCTCTTAGTCACACAAGTCTTAGGTCAACAAATGGAATATATAGATCATCTCATGAAGGATATATGCATAAAAAGTAGAATGGACCTACATTCCCACAATGTGTTCCCCATTCCTTAAGACCCCTTACAAAGCCTTCGATCTACTGCAAAGATTGGGTACTTGCATGAAAAATTAGGTAACGACATAGAGTTTTTTGAATTCCCCTATTCTAATTTACTGGCTTACCACACCCCAAAGGACATTGGCTCTATGTGAGGCCAATTGTGGAGTTTGAGTTTTGATTAGAGATAGAATATATGCTTTTAATAACGTCTTTTGGTGTGATGTTGACTTTTAAGAATTTGTATGTTGCCTTTTAGAATGTCATTATATTTTGTTTCAAATTATTTGGCTTTTAACTTTCTTTATGACCTTTTCTATTCTTCCTCCATACGGATTTGGAAAACTAAACATGGGTTGTAAATATGACTTTCATTTGAATACTTGGGACTTGGTTACTAAGAAAGAGAACTTCAAAGAGCATGGGGTTTGAGAGTCTCATAAATCTAGGTGAAATAAAAGTGATATCTTGACTTTAACCTTTTTTAATCCAATGAGGAGTGAAAGAAGGGGAAATCAAGAGGAATGACATATGGAATAATTTAAATTACTTCAAATTGTTAAAAATGTGACAAAGGGTGAAAAGGGATACAATGATAGTAAAGTGTGATTCCTTATCATAAGAATGAGGGAAATGGAGGAAAAACATTCGAACATAGTTTATTTGTGTAAATTCCATCTAATAAAAGAAGCAAAAGCTAAAGTTTGAAAAATAAGGATGTAAAAAGATGATAATTTTATGATGGTTGGGTCCAATCCACGGTCTTACACTACAAATTAGTAAAATAGAAACCCATGATGGTGCCAACAAACAAGTGAAATATAAAGTAAGGTAAGAAAAAATATGGTAGTTTCATGAGGAATATTGGGTTCTATCCATGATCTTATGAAGAAACTCATAAAATAAAAACCCAAGGGCTGTTAAAAATAAATTAAAAAAATTACGGAGATAAATAAGTAAAAGATGGTGGTTTTGTGAGGAATGTTGGGTCCTATTTATGGTCTTATGAATAAAATCACAAAATAAAAACCCAAAGGGTGTCAAAAATATAAAATGCAAGAAGATAAAGAAGACTATGGTACATCAAGAAACTAAAAGACAAAAAATGAAGATTAAAGGTTTGTGAAAGGAAGGAACTTGTTACAGAGGGAAAGACCCATGTAATTAATGTGAAAAAAGTGTTAGATATATGTAAATAGAAAACACAAAAAGAAATAAATGTTTAGGCAAAGTAATTTTTGAGGAATCGTGTGTTGGTGGGCTCTTTGAAAACACGGCCATCATTGGTTTGAAAATGGTAGGTGCTTGGACCAAGAATATCTTTGACTAAATATGGGGCCCACCATTTAGGGCATATTTACCTTCTTTATCATTAGTGTATTCTAATTTAAGGACAAGATCACCAAAATTAAATGTACAGACTTTAACATGTTTGTTATATTATTTGGTAATATGAGCCTTGTATTCATAGTTATGCTATAAGGCAGGAAGATGACATTCATTACTTAGATCAAGGGCATAAAGATGATATTATCATAATTATTAATTAAGAATAATACCATGAAGAGATATATGAAGAGAGGGAAGCTCAATTTATAAAGGAAGAACTACTCAGAACCATAGATAAGTGAGAATGGAGTTACCCCAGTGGCAGTACGTATACTAGTCTGATAGGCCCAAAGTGTCAGGTAAATATGAAGATGCCAATCCATGTGGGTTTCATGGATTTTATTTTGGAGAATTTTATTAGTGGCCTCAACTTGAACATTACATTATGGATGATAAGGCATGTAATTTTTTTGATTGATATTGAATTTATTGCAAAGTTGTTTAACATGTTTTTTTTGAAATTACCACCATTATCTGAAATGATGGTATGAGAAACACCAAAGAGGAAAATTATTTTATTAAGAATAAATTTGAAAATGGTAGGACTAGTGATATTAACAAGGGGCATGGATTATATCCACTTGGTAAAATATTCAGTAGTGGTGATGATAAAGACATGCCCCTCTTAGGAGTGAGGTAGTTTTCCAATGAGATCAAATCCCCATGTGGAAAATGGCCAAGGAGATTTGATGGTTTGAAGTTTGGTTGGAGGTGAATAGATTAGATCATCATGAAGCTAAAAAGGATTAGACTTTTTATCATATTCAATTGCATCTTTTTCAAGAGTAGGCCAAAAGTAATCCATATATAGGCATTTATGGGCTGTAGTATGTCTACTATAGTGGCCACCAAAAATCCCCCCGTGTGCTTATTCAAGAAGAGGAGGGACCTCCTCTTGCATAACACAATGGAGCAAGGTACCTTTATCATTAAAAAAATAAAGGATGTTGTGTCCAAATACATTCTTCAAATCTTATTTACAAATGTGTGTATTTTTAAGAGAGTCTAAATTAGGAGTATAATTTTGATGTTTTAGGAATTAAATGATGTCTTTGTACCATGGGCTTTGTCAAATGGTAACAACCTCAATATGAAAGATAAGTGAATATGGTGGTTGAGTATAAGATGGATATTTTATTATTTGTATAATAAAAATAAGATTAAAAAGGACTTAGTGTGAATGAAAGAGACAAGTTGAAGAGGAAAGATAATCAATAATGGAATTTTGATCTCCAAGAATAGGATCAATAGTGAAACAGATGAAATCCTTAGCAAGAGTGGTTGTGATTTTATGATATGTGATGAGGTTCTCAATTTTAAATTGATAATCACCACTGACTTGATGATAAATAAGTTGAGAATCACATAAAATATGAAGGTATTGAATATCTAAGTCAAGAGTAGCTTCCATGCCTAAGATAAGAGCTTTGTACTTGGCCATATTGTTAGTGACATCAAAGGTGAAGTGAAAATCTAAAGGAATGGTCTTGCTAAGAGGACTTGTGAGAATGCAACCTTCCTCAAATCCTTGAAGGCATTTAACACCATCAAAGTGAAGGGTTTAAGTATCCTCTTATAAGTTGACATTAATTTCAGGAAGCTCTTCAATAACTACTTTTGGTTTAGTAGTACAAGAGGGAGTAATGGATTCATAAAGATTAATAGCTTCAAGATTGGTAGTAAAACTATGAAAGTAATCTTTGAGAGAAATATCTTGATTAAGACCTTCTATGTAAAGGATATTATCATTTGGAAGGTTATTTTGAAGAGAAGAAGTAGCTGGTATGGGAGTTGTGACAAGTTGATCAGCTATGATTTCCCCTTTGACAACTTTTTCAGTGACGATATAGAGATCAAATTCCATATGGAGGACCATCCATTTACCAATTATATCTCTAAGAAGAAATTCTTTGGATAAGAATTGATGAAGGGGGTTAGAATGAATGATGATATAAGTAGTCTGGTAAAGCATATAATGGTGAAGCTTTTTATCTATGAAATAGATGGTGAGGCAATCATGCTCAATTTTAGTATAACATGTTTCATAATCGATCAAGCCTTAGCTAATGTAGTAGATAACATACTCTCTTCCTGTATCATCTTATTGGGCAAGCACTGCCCAACTAAAATAGGTGTGGAAGAAGTATATAGAATCAAAAGTTTATCATTGGAAGGAGGATGAAGTATAGGTGGATGAAGAAATGACTCTTTTATATTATCAAAGGATTTTTGACATGGATTTATCCATTCTAAATTAATACCTTTCTTGATAAGAGAATTAATGAAGTGAATTTGATATGCCATTTTAGGAATAAATCATCTAATTTCCCCAAGTTTGCCTAAATAAGTATGAATGTTGGGAATAGAATGAGGAATGGGCATGTTGATGATAGCACTAATTTTGGCAGGATCAACATCGATGTCATAGAGAAAGATTAAAAATGCTAACAATTTTATAGATGTGACTCCAAAGACACATTTGTAAGGATTAAGTCTAACTTTATATTTAAGGAGATGATTAAAGATGATAGCGAGATCAAAAAATGATTCTTATGATGTTTAGATTTAGCAATAAGATCATCTATGTAGGTTTCAACAATTTTGTGAATGAGATCATGAAAGATGTGAGTCATTGCTCACTGGTAAGTGGATCTAACATTTTTGAGGTCAAAGGGCATTTTTACATAGCAATAGGTGCCCCATTTCATGGTGAAATTAGACTTATATTGATCTTTAAGGGAAATATGAATTTGATTATATCTTGAGAATCCATCCATAAGAGATAATATTTCATAACCAACCATGGAATAAACAATGGCATCTATTGAAGGTAAAGGGAAGTTATCCTTGGGACAAGAAAGATTAAGATTGTGGAAATTAATACAAATGTGAATGACCATAGTGACCTTATTTCAAATAGGAATAATTTTGGAAACCCATTCATAAAAATCCATTGGTTTCATAAATCTAGCATCAAGTAATTTGATGATTTTCTTGTGACATAAAGTAGAAAATTTGAGCAAAAATTTTCTTTATTTTTGATACATAGGCTTAGCATCATGATAAATAATGATATTATGCACTACAATGATAGGGTAAATTCTAGGCATGTCCTCATAGGACCAAGTGAAAGCCTCATGATATTTGTCAAAGAATAAGCTAAAATTATCATGTTCAGTAGGTGAGAGTTCATGAGAGACAGTAGTTGGTTGAGGACAAGATGGAGTACCTTATTCAATGTGAGTGGTTTGTTCAATATTCATGGCATTTCCATCTTGAAAGCGATATGGTGCATTAGGTAAATTATAAATGGGATTTGTTTTAGGATCAATGTTAGAAATGAAGTTGTTAAAGCAAGGAGTTTTAGTTTTAAAATTTTCAAGTTTGTGATGCTACTAAGGAAGTTGAGGTTCTCAGGCATAGAGTAACTCAAGGATAGCTTCATCGCTAGGCAAGGTAGGAAGAGGACCATAATACTTGACATCTACTTCAAGATCTAGAATTTGATTTGCATGGTGATCATATTCAGAATGTATGTGATGAACATTGATTGCCTTGGCATCTAGTGTAATTTTAAGAGTGTAAGAAGTAGTAAGGGTTGGAATATTAGTGGGTTCAATGACAAGATAAGGATTAGATGAAATGATTGGATTGATAGGTGGTAAAGGAAATGTAGAAATTTTTAGAGGTTCAAAAGGTATAATTTTCTCTACCACTTAAGGAGTATCGATAAGAGGAGAATTGATAGGAGGAACATGAGCTTTAGGATCAAAAGTATGATCCATAGAAATGGTATGAACATCTCGATTAAAATAATGAATTTTGGCTAAAGTTTTATAATAATTATAGACACCCAAGTCTCTAGATTAAGCTTGGGCCATTATCTAGTTATTAGTGTATGTTGGATAAATTTATAGTTGGGTTATAATTGTTGGATAAATTTTACATGCTTGGGAGATATATTTGGGTTTGTTTGAGATGATCCTTATTATAACCAAATATTCAAGTTTCCAAATATAATGTTGGGGAAGTTGATTATACCATTCTAATATATCACCATTGAAAGTGTTCACTAAGAGTTTAGTAGTGGTGAAAGTATTAGTTTGGATCCACTCTTTGTAAAGATTGACAAAGGCTTTGAGAAATGAGGTAGGGTATTTAGTCCCATCATACTTGATAGTTTAAGATATGTTACCAATATCAATGGATACAATGAAGGGGTCCAAAGGCTCATTTTAAATATTTTGAAGCATCTTGTTATTCATTATGGGTTGAGGAATACCATTACTTGAGGCATCCCAAAGAGGTAGATGAATGTAATTATGATTATCTTGAGGATGGATAGTTAGAGGTTGATTAGCCACATTAATTAGGTGTTGTTGAAGTTGCATCATTTAGTTAGTGTTAGAATTTTTCATTATGCTCATTCATTGGATTACTTGGGCTAAAAGTTGAGTTGTAGCTGGAAATGGGTTGGTGTTGGTAGGAGCACTCCCCAAATTGGTGTTAGGGGAAGGATTACTAAAAGAAGGATTATTAGTGGGATTTTTAAGTAAACTTATATCAATTACTCCCAAATTAGTTTGAATATTTTGAAGATGAGAAGTTTTTGGATAAGTATATAAAGGATTCGATCCATCAACTTCATCTTGAGGTGTTATTTGTACCATATTATAATACATGGATGAAGGAGGAGAAGAGGTTCTTAAAGAGTGTTGGTGATCTTGGGAGGAAAAGAGAGGAAGAAATGAACATTCCATATAGTATGTAAATGGATTCAAGCTATCCAAAAATATTTTAATAGGCAACTTCACTATGACTGAAGAAAGATAAAAAATGCAAATAAGGAAAAATATAGACTTAGATTGATAAACAAGGAAGGTAAAAAGTAGTATTGGGTTGACTAGGTTGACCTAGCATAGAAAATAGGGCCTATAAATAGTACAGGGCTAACTGGGTTGATCTACTATAGTGGATAAAGGCTAGAAAAAGATACAGGGTCGATTGGGTCAACCTAATACAATAGATAGGGAAATTTATGAAGCCTATAACAAACTATGAAAATGAAATAAGATAACTTTTGTAGGTAATTTTAGAAGAAATACTTGAAGGGAAACAAATAATCAATTGGATCAACACTAGCTAATCCAATTAAATCACACAACACAAAACCTTGCACCAATGTTGGATAATGCAAGTATTTGCAATACAAAATACAATTGAGCAAAGAGTAAGCAATAAACTTAGAAAGTAAAGAGCCAAATAATTGGTCAACCTGAATGTTTATTACATTATTAAGATATGCTTTTAAATGTGATGGGAAGTTGGCTGTAAGTAAAGAACTAGAAAGCAATCTAAGGATGGTTTTAAGTAGTTTGGGATGAAAGGGATCTATAGTGGTAATGATATAGGATTAGTATTGGGGTCTACCCCCTAACTTCACACATTGTAGTGATAAGGGTGTCAGGTTTTTAGCCAAAATATACCATTAACCACAATTTATACTTGATCAGAACATCAAGTCAACTTCCCCCTTGGTGATGAAATCCAAGTAGGTTTCCCTTGGATAGAAAATTATTAAAATGCTTGTTTAGATTTTGTGATTTGGTCATGTGTGTATAAAATATAAAATCATGAAACTAAAAATTTAATTAAAAACCACCTATTTAAGATATGTGATATATTCTAAGCATGAAAGCAACAAGAAAAGAAGGCATGAGCTAATTACTAGAATATAAGGTTAATTTCAACTTTGAAACAAGATACAATGCTGATATACTCAATAGCATATGCATAAAATATAGAAAATGGTTGATAGAGTCAAACCTATATTACATAAGCAAGGTCTAAAAATGAATAATGTTGATAGAGTTGACCTAGTTATCCAGAAAACACACATAACACATAATTGGGTTGGTAGGGTCAATCTAGTTGATTATGTAGGGGTGGTTTTAAAGACTACAAACTATAAAAGAAAAGATTGTAAATAAAGAGAAAAAGAGATAGAAAATAACCTTAGTGGATTAGAGATGTAGAGAATGAAAACCCTTTTTTGTTCAAGAACCTTGATATGTTTACAAATTTTGTTAATTGCGTTGACTAGTTCAATCAAGCTTTACATAAACTTGCTACTGAGTGCCTAAAAATGTATATGGTTGACTAGGTCAACCTATTAGTTTGGACTAGATGTCTAAAAAGCTAAAAAACTATACTAGGTCAATTGGGTTGATCCAATAGCCTTTACCTAAAATCCTACGCATAAAAGTTAGATATTGGGTTGATAAATTCGGTCTAGTATGACAAATATATGATAAAAATAATGATGAAAGAGTGAAATAAGGTAAACAAAAATTATAGGGGTTAATTCAAATTGGGTTCACCAGAATGTATTACGAAGGTGAATCTAAAGTGAAGATAATGTTAAGAAGAAAGTGGAAATGTGAAGATAATCCAACCATTGGTGGATAGGATTCACATCAGGTTCACTAGAATGTATGCAATCAGAAATGCATCATGTTTATAAATCAATCCTAGCTCAAAGAAGATAGAACATATACTTTTGGGGATCATGATTAATATGGGGATCTACTAAACTTGATTAGGGGATCACTTGTCATAATACACCATGCTAGGAAGGGTTACAAACCCTATAGTCTAACACAATCACACAAAAACCATAAAAGAGTCCTATGTTTAATGTTCACTCTATTCTAATAAACAAGAAAGTAAATCTAATCTAGTGCACACCAAATCTTATGGCATAACATGAGGGGTTAGTAAACAAATCAAAACATGTATATGATAATCTCAATTAATCAAAGTATGAGTAAAACCCTAATATATGGAATATGAAGAGTAATATTATTTGAGCCAATACTTATGCTCCTTCTATCTATTAAAGAGAGGAGAACAAAGTTAGAATATACTTACTTGAATGTGAACCTATCGAGACTCAATCTGTCCCTTGACCAAAGGAGATTTTTAAGAGGTTGTTATAGTTTGTAAGGATAACTAATAAAGGCTAAAGCATCCAAGGCTTATCCACAAGACTAGATTCTCCAAGTAGAAACTCTAAGATAAGACTCCTCAAGTAAAATGGTGGAAGAGCAGATTGTAAAGAAGCATGAGCGAATAATAAATATTGATTGCATATTGAAGTGATGAAAAAATAATATTGTATTTATAAGTGGATATCACTCTAAATCCTTCAAAAAATGTTAACTATATAGGGTCAACCTAGTCGACCCTATATGGTTTTGAGAGATAAATCACTAGGTCTTGAGTGAGGTCGATTGAAGGACTAACAAAAATCCAAGTGAAAAATACTCAAAATAGTATAAGGTCAACCTAGTCAACCTTGTAAAATATTAGAGGCTAATAATTATATAGGGTTAACCTAGTTGACATCATATAGTCAACTGGTGAAAGGGGATCAAGGTGAAGAAAGGAAGGATGGAAAGAGGAAAAAGACTGGAGGAGTGTGCAAGTAAGGAGTAATAGCTTAGGGCATGGTTTTAATATTTGGTTGAGTTGGTAATAATGTATAAATAAGGGACAACAATCTTATAAAGCAATAAAGGTCTACCCACCCCTTTCCTAGTGCACTATTTAAGGCATACACTTAGAGAGATTAAGTCTCGATGGGTTCCTTCAAGATGTAAAGCATTAATATTTGATAAAAGTTAAAAATATTATGTGTATATAGAAAGCTCTTGAAAATATGCTCAAAAGGGTATTTTTAATTTTCTGAAATGATTAAAATAACCCTTACGACCTTCCCTCTTGGTTATTTATGGTAAAAAGTTGGTTGAGTGATAAATCTTCCTAGAAAGGTCACTTCACACCATAATAATTTTTCACTAGAGACTCACGCAGCTATGAAACTAAGTGCATTACCTTTTCATGACATTAGGGTACAATCATGCAAATTTTTATGGAATTTAGGTTTCATTTGATCCTTCATATTTTACTCACATTTGGATATCATAATGTTAAATTTGAAGGCAATTAGTCTTCATTTGCTCCTGTGCAATGGTGTTTAAAAAGTGCTACACAGGCTGATTTGGCACCTAGAAACACATAAAAATCTACATATTGGGTAGTTTCATGGCTACATATCTTTCAAATGAAGAATGATTTTTGATGACCACCTTTAACATTATATTACATTGACATTTGATTACCCTCATACAAGTTTTTGAGAGAAAATAATAGGATTTAATCATGTGAAACTCATCTCAAAAAGCATTATGTAGGGTGATTTTGCATAGAGAGTTCTACTTCTTTCATAAGGTATAAAGGTGACTTGAAGAGTCAAATTTATATCAAAATCTATGGGACACTTGCCTACTACGCAGAGATATAATATATTTAAGCAATCCATTGGGCATGGAGTTGTAGAAGCATCCAAAACTCCTCACATTCTAAAAATGCAAGACAACTACACCCTACCTGGCCTTACACCTGAGCCAATATTTTAAAACTAAAAGTGCACCTCCACAAAAAAAGGAAATTAAACAATACAAACTATGCCATAGGCACTTAGAGAGGAAGGTGAAAATTAATAAAATCTATTTAAAATTTACATATAGACAATTGGAGGAAAGAAAAAACATCTAACCTACCCTAAACTAACCAATGAAAAGGCAATTTAAAGAAAGACATTGATTGGCTGTACAAAATAGTTATCCTTTATTACTAATCTAACATGATTTACATGATTGAGGGAAACCAACCAAAGATGGAGAAGAAGTGGATAGTCAACAAATTGGTGATAGGCTTCTCCAAAAATAAGAACTTAAATAAACTCACTTACCCAATCCGATTTATTTCATATAAATGTTTTATCAAGTGATTAAAACATGAGAGTAATTATGGAGTAGGTCTGATTCAAGGAATTAATTAGTCAATATATCAATCTTTATCTTACTCAAATGATATCAAACACTAAACATGACTTGATTAAGATGGCATACTAGTAACTAGGTGAGATCAGGACCTATCAAGGGAGAAAATACTACCACGTTTAAATCAACTAACATAAATAGACTATACTAGAATATTGGAATCTAAAAATAGTCATTTTATTTATTTCAAAAGGTTACAAATGTCAATCTTGGCATATTTTAATCATGCCCAAGAGAGGGATCTTAAAACATGGTTTGAAAGCCTGAATATATAGAACATGAGACAATAATTAGCCAAGAGATTGGTGTAAAAGAGAGAGGAATAAGTCATATCAGCCTCAACATAAGTCAAATTAATTTAAAACTTGATAACAATAGTCTTATTGTGTTTTTATCATCTTGCATGATCTTCTTTTGGTATCTTTGTCTTTAGAATGAGGTGGTGAGCCCCTTTATCTTGTTGAAACTTCAAAACTATTTTGGAGTGGATAGGCGATCTATTTCTTCTTTTTTTGATGCTCAATTTTTTGCTCTAAATTAAGCACAACATGTTATGGTTATTCATTAATATATTCCAAATGAGCTAAGTACCTAATAGGGAACTCCATTGTCAAGACAAAGTCTGAGCAATCATAATTTCTCTCCCTTATGCATTTTACTTCTCCATTATCCTACTAATTAGGATGCACCTGGCCAAGTGATTGAGATGGGAACACATCCAATTCATCCTATTTTTCTTGTTTCTCATGGTTTTCCCCTTTAAGAGATGATGGTTTAATGTCAATGCTTGAACAAAATTCCTCTAGCTCATCCTAAAATAAATCTTCCTCCAATTTCTCTTTGTTATTCTACATGAGAGGCCTCCTTATAGCTTCATGACCAACATCATCTTATTTCATACTGATTGGAAGCTCATTTAGCTAAGAGAGTCCCTCATAATCTCACCCCTACACATTTTCCTACTTCTCTAGCTGATCATGTTCATCCTCTTCTTGTAGTAGCTTTGAAACTTTGGATTTAGTGGCATAAAGGGGGATGTCAATTATGATTTCCTCATCATACTCACTTGAAATAACATCCTCCTCATCCAAATGGTCTTCACTTGCCTTCAATACATCTAGTCCTTTTTTTAAAAGGGAGATGGTGGGAGGGAAAGAGGTTTTAAATGTCATAGAGGAATGGTATTCTACAAGGTTGGGCATTATGAATTTAGGATGCATGGTCCAAGAAGGCTACAATGATTGCATTTGGGGTTTTTAAGAAGGAATGAGGGTAGTATATTTTAAGTAAGGGGCGCCTATAAAATTTAGAACCTTTAAATTAGGGGATTTAATTGAAAGCATAGAGGATTTATCTTTATTAAAGCTAAGAAAGGGAGGAGCAGAGGTAGTTGGCTATGATTCAATTTCTTGCATCTGCACAAGAAACTTATGCATCTACTCTTCCTTACCTACGATCTACCTGGCCAAGCACTCTTCTTCATATCTATGCTATCCCATGACCTCCTGATACCATGTGTAAGCTTGATAAACGATCTCTTCTCATTACATACCATACTCTTTCTCTCTTTCAATCTCCATTAGTTGTCTTTAGAAATCAAGTTGTATATCATTGATGCTCTTTTGGGGATGATTAAAAGTATGATTAGGTTGCCAAGAAGGCTAAACTAGGGCGGGAGGGAGGTAATTACTATGAAAATTAAGATATCTTTTTATGATAGGGCTATTTGAGATAAAACCAACAACATTTTCAGTCTGATATGGATGGTATGAAGGCATATAAAATGTATTTTGACAAGGATGAAGGGAAAAAGAATATTTTTCATAATAGCTTGACATATTAGAGTGTTCAATCAGGGAACAATTAGGTCTATCTTTTTAATAATAAACACATAACAATAGAGTCACCAAATGATTAGATTAATTCAAAAGAATTGAAAAGACTAATAATATCACCTAAATCCTAATCTTTAATAATATTTAAGTGATTAGACTACTTAAAATAGTATATTTGATCTTAAGAGTCACCATGGTATTGAATAAGTTTCCTTGAATGACAAGATACACTGAAGAACACACCAAAATCCTTTAATGGATGATGTATGGATCATAAAACTGGGTCCCATCAGGTGTGCCAATTTTTTTTATCCTTTGAACCTTACACCTATTGAATTATAAGGATTGGTTTAGTGAGATAATGATTATATCCCCAAGGTTGTGGGACCCTTTCTCTCCTTGGGATTAACATATGGAGTAGGCCAAATTCCTTCTATTCTATGTGCACTGGTTCAAGACTAACACATGGACCTAAAGAGTAGAAAAGTAAACCTACCACTAATATAAACCTAATATTTTGAAGGGAAAAGGAGGTAAAAGATAAGAGAGTGATAAAATAAACAAAGGGTGATGCACCAATAATAGATTGAGTGCCCCTACTACCTTGATAAACACACTAAATTTTTTTAAAAGTGAGACAATATCACATATACTCCACCAAGGATACTCTAAATGCATAAGTATTTCATATAGAGGTATGGGAACACAATGAAGCATTAAGAGGGATGAAGGTTGTCCACATAAAATACCTACATAGACCTGAGTATGCACATAATATGACTTGAAAGTGAGTTCCAAGTTCTATGCATAGATGTTGGGAATGAACAATAATGAGAGGGGTGAACATTACCCATAGATAAAGATCAACAAACACAAATAACACATAGAATACAAGAATAATGAAGGGTGGTCAAATCAATTTTCATTAAATATCAAGGTTCAACCAATAAAGGTGCTCTTAGAGGGAAAATTTTCATAGAAATTATGTGCTCAAAAAGTTCTTTACAATGATAAATCTACCTGCTTATATAGGCAATTGGAGAGCTCATGGTCATTACTCTATCTTACCCACTATTGGGGTAGTTACAATATTCAATAATTATTTAAGAAATATATAAGATATTTTGGGAAGTGAAGACATGTCCATGCTCTACATTTTTGGAAGTGACTCTCGGTGTTAGTAGCCATCTTTGCATTGAAGTCTATAGACTTATCAAATCAATACCCCATTCCATCTATAACATTGACCAATTTAATTATGCACTTTTCCAATTATAAATCAATATAATCATAAATAGGGTGAAGTCATCTTTCCAATGCAATAAATGGTATAAAAAATAGTGTTGTGGATCAAAATACATGGTTAAAAAACCAACATGCAGTTGCACAATCGCATCAGTGCCTTCAAAACATAGAAAAATGGAAAATTGTAGCATCAAATATTAGCAAAACCCATCATATCTTATATCACTATAAATCTCTTGAAAATATGTTCAAAAGGGTATTTTTAATTTTTTTAAATGATTAAAATAACCCTTGTGACCTGCCCTTTGAGTGATTTACGGTAAAAAGTTGGCTGAGTGATAAATCTTCCTAGAAAGGTCACTTTGTACCATCATAAATTTTCATTGGAGACGCATGCAACTATGAAACTAAGTGCATTGCATTCTCATGATATTAGGGTAAAATCATGCAAATTTTTATGGACTTTATACTTCATTTGCTCCTTCATATTCTCCCCATATTTGGATACCATCATGTTAAATTTGAAGGCAATTAGTCTTCATTTGCTCTTGCACAATGGTGTTTGGCAAGTACTACGTAGGTTGATTTGGCACCTAGAAACACATATAAATCTATGTTTTGGGCATTTTTCATGGCTGTGTATCTTTCAAGTTAAGAATGATTTCCTATGACCACATTCACCATTGTATTCCCCTCACATTTTACTACCATCATACAGGTTTTGGAGAGAAAATAACATGATTTAATCATACAAAACTCATCCCAAAATGCATTGCACAAGCTGATTTTGCATAGAGTTATACTTATTTCACAAGAAATCAAGGTGAATTGAAGAGTCAACATTTACCATCCAAATATATTATTGATAAAATTTTGCCTTTGTTCATACAAGTAATAATACAAAAGAGTGATCGTGGATAATGAATCAGGCCTAAAAATTTGAAGCATTCAATTCCTAACTATCATGGGTATCAACACAAGCCTTATCAAAAACACTATTATGTACATCAAAGGATTTGATAATTCACATAACCCTCCAGTTGGACAAATTACATTAGATGTGACCTTAGGACCAAAAATAATTTCAATTACTCTTTATTTCATATCTCAATCCTTACATTATAATTTACTTTTGGGTATACCTTAAATACAATTAATGGAAGCTATCCCATCTACGCTTCATCGATGTGTAAAATCCATATATGAGGGGACCTTATTATCCATGCCTATTGATGATGAAACTATTAAATTTTGTAAAATTATACATTCTAAAACTAAAGGCATCCCTACAGTTGTGCCACCTAAGTAATCCATTCCTCTTAAACATATACCTATGTATGAAATAGGTGACTCAAGTATAATGGTTACTTTATCTCTAGATATAAATAAGGAATTGATCTCTAATGTACACATAGATATGCATAAGGAGAAATAACCATCTGTAAAGGAGCTAAAAAAACTTCAAGAACCCCCAATATTTGAGCTTCCTTTATTAGTCAATATTGAGCAAAATGATGGCCATGTTTCAAATTATTATGACAATGATGATGATATAACCTATGATGTGAAACTTAAAATTTTATCCACTTAACCACTTGTCATATAACTTATTTGAACATATAGGTCTTAACACATATAAGCTAAACCCACTTACAGAAAATACACCATTGAATCTAGATAAGGTAAACTCAAAACTAGTAGATGAGCATGTAAATGTTTGTTATTGCATACATACCTCTTGGTTAAAATCACTGATACAACTTGGGCCAAATAAAAGTACATCATGTGAATAATATGTAATATTGTCAAAAGGCTTTACCCCAAATACTATAGATCATAATATAACATGATACCGCCTATACCATATTATATTTTTTTACTTGAACAATAAAATTATTTCCTTACCTTCTACCAGACATAGATCATGTAGTAGACTACTCCACACAAAGGGAGTACCATATTATAATTACCATTAGATAATTGGAACTAATATTAATCAATGTGTACCATTATAAAATCTAATCCAAAAATATAATAGCAAAGGATGCATACACAATATGTCTATAATAGGAAAAAGGAAGAATAATTATTATGTTTCAGAAGAGAAGTATACCTCAAAGTGACAAAAATATGATGATTTAACTATTACTGCTAATATTGATGGGGTATATTTCCACCATATTGGGTTTGATCCAAACAAGTAGGATACAAATTGTGGGACTAGTTTTATTACATGATTGGAACATACTATAAATAAACTAATATATTATCCCTTGGATCCCAAATATCAAGGATACATTCACTTACCTATTGCTTGCAACCCACATGTCAAAAGTTCAACTATATAGATATCAAAAAATGAAGCACGTTTAGAACTATAGTTTGGAAAAAATTAGCTAGTTGAGTGGAATTCTAAGTTAGACACTAAAACCATGTGTGTAAATGTTTCTCATATGGGTACAAATATTTTCATACAATATGATGGACACAATTTCCTGCACCATTGGATTTAGGAAAACCATTACACATAAACATTAAAAAGTTGGTACTAAATCAATATAAATAAAGATTAAAATGATCCAAAACTTAGAAGATTTGGAAGAAATAAATTCAAGAAACAAGAATAACTCAATAACAATAATGCTATCTCTGAGAAGAGATGTTTTATTCATAAAAATTTATAGATCCAAACATATGCTTATCTCTTAGAAGAGATGTCTGATTTCCATTTCAGGTTACATCTTCATTTATAAACATTTTAAAGGTAGGATGAGGATGTTTAAGGTCACCAATATCAAGGGAGATTAAGTGGTTTTACTTCCATGATTTACAACAATACAAAATTTGAGGAATTACTATTTTTAGAAACTTACTATTTTTAGACTGCACTACTAAAATTGAAATTTGGGGAACTTCCATTGGGTTTTCAGTGTTCAAAATACATTGAGTAGAGATCAATAACATATCATCACATTCTCTTCATTCTTATCTTTCCAATGGTTCAAACATCAAGCCGATTGGAGCTACGGTGCAAAAGTTATGGCTCCCAAAAGTCCTGCCACTGATTGAGGTAGAACCATCACCCAAATTGTCACCTGGAATGTTGCCTAGATCATTCCTTCCTCCTTGAGAAGCAATGGTCCCCATTGCATCAAGATTTTTCATCAAGTGTGGCAGTGGTGTTTTGATTTGATTCTTGATGCATACTTGGAATGGACTGTGCTTTGTGGTGCTATACTTTGTGGAGCTGTGTAGGGTCTGATTGTCCACCATTTCTATCTGACCATTAATCTGTGGATGGGAGGCTGTGAACTTCTTCAGCTTGTTATTTATTGGATTTTATTATTGTATTGTTTGTGTAATCAAGGGATCACATTTAGAACTAAAGTTTGGACAAAATTGGCTAGTTGAGTGGAATGCTAAGTTAGACACTAAAAACATGTGTGTAAATGTTTCTCATATGGGTACAAAGATTTGAATACAATATGATGGACACAATTTCTTGCGCCATTGGATTTAGGAAAACCATTACACATAAACATTAAAATGTTGGTAGTAAATCAATATAAATAAATCTTAAAATCATTTGCATGTGGTCCTTCACCTTTTGAGGATGATGACTTACTTGATTAAACCTATGTCAAAAATTCCAAAAATATCAAAAAAATAAAAAACATGCAAAACTACAAAAACACTTTCATCACCTACATGCACTATTAAATACTTGGCATATATGTGTTAAGTTCCATGTTAAGGGATAAAATATTAAATTAATCATACATACACATATGTGTCATATTTCTACTTGAGTATGATATAGGCATACATTGTCATGTCCCCTTTTTAGGTGACATCGCTTAGAGTTGATGATTAGCCTATTATGCGACCTTCGTAGGCTGATTGGATGGATAGAGGGTCATGATGGAGATTGGCTTGGCTTTGATTTGTAGAATTCCTATAGTTGGCTATCATTCAGGCTATTTCAAACACATTTGGCCTGAGCTCCTATTATTTAGGGATATTTGACATGCAGTAGAGCACCTTTATTTTGGTATGGTCATGTGCGGAATCACTCCCTAGTTCACCAGCTTCAAACGGTTCGAGGATCTGACATGTATTGAGGGAGATATTAATATTTGATTGATTTAATCAAATATTAATTATTTAGCCTATTTTTAATTAGAAACCCTAATTCTAATTTAAGAAAACCTAATTAGGGCAAGCATATCTTTTTAAGGGTATAAGGGTTTCTCATGGAGGCCATTATTGATTATGCATTGATTATTGATTATTGATATTGAAGAATTCTTCTATGAAGACTGAGCCAAGGGTTCCAGGGTTCCATCTGCATTGGAGAATGTCCACTCTTCAGTGTGTGCGATTTAGAGGCTGTGAAATATCAACTGATCTATTGCTAAATTGAGAGATAGCTTCATACAGAAGTTATCACAGAGGTTTACAGATTTGAGAGGTAACTTCATATAAAAGTTATCACAGAGCTTTCCAGGTATTTACTTTATTAGGTTTTTGATTCAATAAGTTATACAAATATAGATCTTCTGTATTAGAATCGTATATCTTGAGATCGGGTTGTTCAGCTATCAGGGTGTGTTATATTATATTGGTAGCTGTACGAAGTCTATACAAATCTATACAGATCCACGTAGATACTGACATCGATAGGTAGAGATTCCCAGTGACTGACATTGGTCAACTGAAGACTGACGTCGATAGAGAAGGACCCACAGTGATCGATGTCGATAGTATATCGATCGACGACGGTGACTGTGTTTTCAACACAATGACTCGAGAGCTGCACAGACCTAGGGTTATTTCCAGTTTGCTAGAGGAATCAGGTTTTCAAGACTGTATTTTCATATTCTGTATATGCATGACAAAGGACAACTATTGTAATCATCTGGATGAATAATAAGATCTTTGATTGGTAGTTAAGAGATTTACTGTGGTTTATTGTTTATCTTTTGAATTTATTCTGCAAGATTGTATCTTTGTTCAGAGCTTTGTGTTTCTATATTCCCTATTTGAAGGGGATATTACAGTGGTATTAGAGCTTTTTTAGGAAAAAGGAGCCCCTAAGAAAGGGACATTACATACATTTTGGATGGTGGAGCTTGATCTTATTATAATTCCTAGTTCTTGATAGGGGGTGGGGGGGAGCAACTTCCCCCCACTAAGGTCACCATGGGGGTCTGGGGGGGGGAACCTACTTTGGAGCCCCCCTTGGTGGGGTAAAATTTTATGAAAAATGCATTGTAAAATATTGTAATTTCATAGTAAATCTAGACCGTTCACTATTAATTCATAGATATAATGGTACAAATTATGTTGGTGCATTTTTTACCCAATATGTAACCCTCCTCTAATATCAAGACATTGTAATTATGTCAGCACACTATTTGTGAGTGAAGAGGATATTGCAGTGGATGTATTTCAGGTTTTTTCTTTCCTTTGTTGAACTATATAAGAGAAGAATTGGCTATTTATGTGTGGACATAACTCATGTTGGGTAAACCATGTTAAATTTGTGTTGCTATTATATTATGTTTTCTACATTTTATTTCCATTTTTCATCTCATTAATATTTCTTTGCTTTCTATAAACCTAATAGTACACAAATACATGATACATTCCTATTTCAGATGTTGGGCCTTCCCTCTATTCATGACATATAGACATTGGGGGCATCTTCTTATTTGATCTTGATAAATATAGGTTATATGATTCAATGACCACTCTACATTATTATGTTTGAGCTTACATCTATACTTACACATGATTTTATCTATGATTATATCTTACAAAAGCTACTTGATATGTTATACACTTGACATTTTTTCCTAAATACATTTGATCCATGGGATACTATGACATGTTTATGTTGGTTATGTTTTACTTTATGAACTTATTTGAGTGTCTTACCTTGCTATTGTATTCCTTGTTCAAGAGTTTTAATATGTTATTTTGCTTGTGGCCCCCATGCCTAGGTATGATTCCATTGACATTTACATATGCCATTATTTGTTGTATGGACATTTAAATATGTCATTCTTGCCTTTATGGACATTTTACTAAGTCATGTCCCTTTGATTGGGTGATATTCGAACATGCCCCTTATTTTTAGTCTCTTTAGACCATTACATTTTGAATTAATTTTGAGCACTCTTGTGTGTGTGCTTGTTACTTTTTAAGATTGTATCATTATTATATTTATGTTTCCATGATATTTATCATACATCTTAGGCTTTCATGTGATCATATTGGTTCTATAAGCTTCAATGATATATTTACCTAGACATGTTTCTTCTATATGCTACATGGTTACATTCACATATTACATAGTTGTTTTATCCTTTTGAGTTGAGGTAACTACCAGTTCTTATATTTCCCTCTCCTCAAAGGGAAAACATATTAGTGGGGGCATGTCATAGAGACATGTTCTCCACACTTGGCATAATTTTTAGATTCAGTTGGGGCACACTTTAGAAGTAGGCTCCCCATTTAGTATATGATACTTATATTAGTTTTTAGATTTAGTGGGGGCATGCCATATGGAATTGGATTTCACACATTCACAATTATCAAATTTAGTGGGGGCATGATTTAGAAGCATGTTTTCCATACTTATTTAGTATTTAACATCTCCAGTTTATAATGGGGGCATGTTTTGGAAACATGTCCTCCACATTGGTACTTATATAAATTTTTAAATTTCTCCATATATAGTGGGGACATGTTTTAGAAGCATGTCCTCCACACTTACACAATTATCGAAGTTGGCCAAATCACATAGTTATATGATTCACTTTCATAGTTGTGGCAGAATCCTATACACAGGTATTATTTTTATACACAATTTTAACATGAGACATATCTAAGGTACATATGCTATGAAACATGTGCCTAATATTGTAACTTCCAAACTAGTTTTAGATTCAAAAACTCTTTATATATTGTTACCATATATCATAATTTTTATATTGATACCTCACAAACTTTTATATACATTTTATTAAGCCAATCTACTATAGTAGTTGGTTCACCTTTTGGTATGGTTGAGGTGATCAAATAACTCAATATTACCAATTTTTTAGGCTGGGCTTGATCATCTAACCTCACTAGGTTATAAGTATCATTGGGTGCATGGTTGAGATAATTTTAACTGCTAGGTGGTAACTCAATTTTGATCCAAAATTGGGGGCATGTGCCTTCCAATCTCTCTGTCTCTCTCTCTCTCTCTATCTCCTTGTATATATGCACTTTAAATATTTATCTATATTTATGCCAATCTTAGTTTTATAGACTTACAATGATACATATTTTTCTAAATAACTTTCTAATAAGAAAAGAGGTTACATCGACACATGGGTGTACTCCTAAACCTTGATTTTTCAATTTCAATATATTTCAAGTAATTTCAACCCAGTTTATATGCATTGATTTTATACTATAACATGCTCTTGGTTGCAGGTTATCCACCATCTAAGCACTAAAGTTGGACAAATGTAAAGACAAGGTGTGTAGACACACCTAGGTACATATTCCTTTTTTTTAAACTAGTAGTTTCATTACTAGATTAAAGGGGGGAATGTAGATGATATTTTATGATTATATAGTACCTCAATCTTGTACACTTAACAAATTCAGATCTTGGTTTTCATCTTAGTTCTGTACCTTTCCCATTTTCATAAGTCTCACATCTACTCTATCTTTGTGCCCCTTGGCCTATATCTCTTATTTTAACTAGTCTTATGTTGATGACCTAGGTCTTTTATCTTTCCCAATATGCTTAAAATGTACTTATCTTCCATTTATACAAGTTCAAAACTTATACCCACTCTCTTACTCCCCAAACACTAATGCTTAGGATATATAGTAGCATCGATGTTACTATCCTATATTGACATAAGTGTTAAGTGCTCTAGAGTCATCCAATTTTTAAATAAAACATATCCTAATTATTAGCCTAAGTGATTTAATGTGAGTTATTACTACAAATGGATTTATATAAATAAAATATCAACCCTAATTCATTCTTCACTTATCTACACCTAACAAAAAGACCAAAAAAAATTCAAAGAGTATTCAATTGAATAAAGCTTCCATATTTATTCACATTTCTAACTAGTCATAAGGACTACATATCTACAGGTCTAAAGTACTAAAGGAGTAGTCAAAACACTTGATTTTCCAAGTTTTAGGATAGGTCATTATTATACTTACTTTTCACATATTGTATAATTCACACATAAGCCAACATGTAAGGGAGAACTACATAAATCTGAGGCCCTCTTCATAGTATTGTCTATGTAGGTGGCATCCTTTGATAGTGGGGTTATTGGGGTTAGCTTGATGTCATGTTCCCACTAACCCATTTTTCTCCAAAGTCATATTGAAGATATAAATCTAGGGTTTTGCCATTTCACAAGTAGTGACTATCTATGACCCATATTTGAATTCACCAAAGTGAAGGCAAAGTAAAACCTAGAAGAATCCAAGTGGTTGCATCCTATTCTAGGAGATATTCCGTATTAGACACTAGCATCAAACCCAGATAGTAGCATCGATATAACCATCTTAGGTTGACGTTATTTTCTAGAGAGCCAGAGGTGTCAAATCAAGAATCTAATAATTGTTACATAATCTCCTTCCCACCTAATTTTATTTTATTCTAAATCTAGAACTTTATTAGCAATAGAACAAGCTAATATTCTTTGTCATTTATATATTTAACATAATTTTATTTTCCATATTTAGATTATCTCAACATAATAAATTCAATGTATGCTTATATATGTGTTTAACATCTAATTGGACTGCTATAAATATAATTATCACCCTTGTGCCATTTCATTTTTATATACTCCTTTAATATTATAGATAACACCAACCTAGATCCATTTTAGAGTTAAACACTATCAACATTGATGAAAAAATGTCTTATGCACAAATAGATAAAATTAAATAAGGTACTAGTGAGCCTATTAGTGACTATGTACTTCATTACAATACCATGCTTTCCAAAATGACTAATACCTAGGTAGATAATGAATTGCAATATATCTTTAGACAAATTTTACTAGTACCTTTAATAATTTTAAATAAATTTATATCATTTAAGAAAATTTGTCATGTAATAAGAGAAAGAAAAGTCAAACTTATCACTTTAAACAAGCTCAAATACACATCGACATCTACATCAACTTCTAAAACAAAGTTTCAAAGCAAACCATCTTATACATTTAAGGAAATAGATACTATAATGATGTAAATATTACAATCAATGTTATATCTCAATTTTAATTTAGGCCTATTTTATCAAACCAACCAAGAAGGAAATTTTTTAGATTACCACAACCACCTCATAAATTTATACAAATGTTACTTGAATGTAATCTCATTACTCTACCTCCACCACTAGAGGTTGACATGAATAGACCTCAAAGTAAATAATTTAATACCAATGCATATTGTGATTACCATAAATGCAATGAGAACTCTACCAATATATATTTAAAGCTCAAACACCATATTCAAGCTCTTATCAATAATAATTTCATTGAGCTAGGTAATTTTATATAGGAAGTAAAGCCTCAACAAAATCAAAATGTTAAGTTGGAAATTTTTTAGTGATCCATTATCAAACCATGAGGTAAAAAATTATAATTTAATAGTGAATCATATGTGTAATTCACACCCATTTCCTAAGGCATATGATCATCCATTAGATTTTATTATTGGTACACTTATTCAAATCTTACAACCATGTCTTATGACCACCTTTGATGATATTGAGATAGTGGATGATGATTATGATTTTCATACTTTATGTATATGAGCATACATTGATAAAAAACCATACACAATGTATTATCATGAGAATGCATGCAAAATGACATTATTCCATTCATGGGTTAAACACAACATGACATACAAAAAACATCTAAAAATTTCAAAACAGTCAATGGAAAATAACTAACTACTTTAGGACATAATGTATTACCTCTTTAGGTGGGTCATGTTATATGATCTAATAATTTCTTAGTTATACCATAGAATGGGGTCTTTGACATGATATTAGGACATTTTTGGTTACATAATATTTGTGTTGTACCTTATACAAAACATAGATGCCTAAAGTACATTCATTACAACTAGGTCACAATTTCAAGAATTAGACATGATCACCCTTTTAAATATATGGTACCTCCTCCTCCCCATCCACCTATGCAGTGAATCAATACATATATTCAAGAGAAAATCACATATGCAATTTTTAAACCTATGTAAAATCTTTATATTTAGCTAATTTAGAAAAAAGTGTAAAAGTATTAGAAGTTACCAATGCAAAGACAAACATCATATCATAAAAATGTGTTAAGTTCATAAAATACACCATGACATGAAACATATATAAATTTGTGATACATAAAAACAAAAATGTTCCAAAAAGAGAAAAACATTTGGAACAACCTTTTATTACTGCTCATTAGATTTCAAAACATCCTAGGTCCCCTAGAGTTACTCCTCCAACATGGGATTACATGAGTAGTGATCCAGATTGTTACATTACACCACCTTATGCCTTTTTTGATTTTGATACATCCACATCTAGCACCTTTAATCCATGAAACGTGACCCTTACAGAGTTTACTAAAGATCTTTAATATGACTCTCCTCTTGAAGGGATAATTGGTTAATACATTGTAATTTAAAAATTCTAAAAAATAAAAAACATCCAAATAATAAAATAAGAATATTTTAAAACCATATATAACTTCTTTATTGATTCATCATGTTATTATTCTACTTTTTCCACATATTATTGATTTGACCAATATTTTAGCCTTTGGCTGCTTATGCCTTTTTAGCCTCTTAGCTCTTCTTTTTTACTTTGTTGATCTGAATAATCCAAAACAATGGTATGATACTTTCACCTTTTTACATTTAGCATGTTTTTTTCTTAATATGAATAGAGCATAATGTATTTTCCATCATAGATAGTATAAACCAGAAATAGTCATGATCAATTATCATTATTGTCCTAAACCCATCAATACTTAGTTGAAACATTTTATACATTTAAATCAAATACTGAGAAAATCAAATCCTTAATATATCCAATTTTTCAATACTATATTCATTTTTAGTTTACATAAAACTATTATTTATGTAAAATATTTTCTCTATGAGGTCCATTACTCATACATGCATGTTACATATGTTGATAAGTGTAGATTTTATGAGATGAGGATGTAGAATCATTCCTCCACATCCACATTATATCTCCAACATGCCTTTCAAATAAAATCCACATATATGGTGGTGGCATCTTAATCATACATGGTTGTGTCATCATATTTAGTGCATACTTTACCTTGATAGATATTTTGGATTATTTAGATTCATTTAATTTGTTCTACTTTTAAACCCATGGTTTTGTCTTCTATTCTCTATTTTTCTTGTTTTAAAATTTAAAAAAAAGTAAAAAAAATACAAATATTTCAAAAATATTTAAAATATTCTAAAAATTCAAAATAAGGACCCAAGCATGATTAGACATATATTTTACATCATTTTCATATGTTATTTATCTCATGAATGATAGATAGCATAATCCTTTCTATCACACATGCATTTCACTGGTATTAATGAGTGTTATGTAAGACATAAAATTTTTACAAGGACTTAGATGTTATAATAGCTTATACCCAATGGCCATGCCATGTTGGGTGAATCTTATCTAAAGGTTATAATATTTATAGGTGTTACCATTCTATAATTCCCATAATGTGTTGAGCTATGTACTCTTTGCAAATGTCTTGATAACATCTGTATCTTACATTGTGTACATGGATATGATATTATTTATGATATGATCACATTACATATATATGTTATAGACTATATTTATAGTATTATGCTATTACTTGTACTTATTAGATTATAATTTACTTATCTATTGTGTGTGGCCCTTATCCCTCTTGTGAAAATTTCTTGAGCATCTCTATTATATAATTATTTGGTTTTTGTGAAATTTAAACATGTCCATTTTTGTATCCCTTGGCCTTGTTTGTGAAATTTTTTATTATGCAACATTTAAATGTCCCTTGTATGTGGCACTTGAACTTATTGATTGACATTGAGTGACATTGCACTTTTTCTGTTTGTGTGCTTTTTAAGCTTGTTAAGTTTGATGAGTTCCATGATATATAACATGCACTAACTATTATTTAAAATTTTTATATTACAAAAACTAATATGAGCTTAATTGACACATTTATATAGATTCAACACTTTAGGCCTTGTCTTATATGTTATATACATGCTTTGAATGATATATATCTTACTATGATGACATACATTTTCACACATGTAATGATATTCAATGATCATCTCTTGATAAACATGATATAGTTAACTTTTCTTTTGAGATGAGTGACTTTCAAGAGACATCCATCCCCTTAAAATAGGGGGTTTTTAGTGGGATTTTCATACATTAGATAAGTCTCTATTAGCATAAATCACTTTTATGTATAGAATACAACTTCAAAAAATTTAAAATAGTTCAAATTTAGTTAATGGTATAAATTATGGGGGCATATGCCATGTGTATGCAATAAAAAATGCATCATGTCTATAAATCAATCCTAACTCAGAGAAGATAGATCATACCATATAGCTCCAATTGGGGACACATTTTTTAAATGAGAACATGACCAATATCTAGATACACTAGACGTGATTAGGGGATATATTATCATAATACACTATGCTAGGGAGGGTTACAAAGCCTCCAATCAAACATAATCATGTAATAACCATAAGGGATTTTTGAGTTTTGATATCTCACTAAACTAATAAAAAGTAAAGCAAATCTAATCTAGTGCTCACCAAGGCTTGTGTCACAAAGTGGGGGTTATAAATAATAAAAGTAAACATGCATAAGAGACATATACTCAAATCAATGTATATGGAATTCTAATTCATGGAAGAGATGTACAAATATATATATATATATATATATATATATATATATATATATATATATATATATATATATATATATATATATATATATATATATATATATATATATATATATATATATATACTCTTATAAAGGAGCAAAAAATTTAGGAATACTTACCTTTTAAGATGAACATGTTGAGCTTTAATCTATCCCTTGGCCAAGGTGCTTCACAAGATGTTGTTATGGTATGTAAAGATGATAAAGACAAATCAGATCTAGGCTACACAACTTATCAATGCATCCAAAATACTTATCCACAAGATAAGATCCATATCTCCAAATAAAGTATGAAACCCTAAGCTTGATTCTCAAGTAGAATGGTTAATAAGTAGATGCAAAATAGCTCTTACTTCTTCTCTTCTCTAAATAATGGCAAAATGAACTTGTATATATAGGTGAATTTAAAATTCAACCCTTAAAAAAATCCCAACTGATAGGGTTAACCTAATTGACCTAATATAATTTTGGATAATTATTCACTAGGTCATGAGGTAGGTCAACCAAAGGCCAAACTAGTTCCTAAGCGAAAATCACCTAAATCTATACATGGTTGACCTAGTAGACATAGTAAAATTGATTGATAAAAGGGGATTAAGGTGAGGAAAAGGAGAATAAAATGGAGTAAATAATTAGAAAGCGTAAAAAAAGAATAAAAATATTAGGTATAATGTTTTTAGGAGACAAGTGTTTATATAATAAGTGGTAAAAGGGACAACAATCCTTTGAAGAACCAATGGTTTGTCCACCCCTTTGTTGATGCACCCCTTAAGGCATGCACTCAAAGATATTAAGAATCAATAGGTTA
Organism: Torreya grandis; assembly: GCA_037957365.1. Taxonomy (NCBI): domain Eukaryota; kingdom Viridiplantae; phylum Streptophyta; class Pinopsida; order Cupressales; family Taxaceae; genus Torreya; species Torreya grandis. The sequence goes on from JARHVA010004904.1 coordinate 99,779, forward strand.
TTACAAGATATAAATTTTTAGTAATCAATAAAATCTTGAAAATATTATGTGTATATATATGCCCCACTTGAAGCTTATCACATGCCATGTGAGTGCAACATGAGATGGTGCTTCAGGAACAGAACATGATAACACATAACGTTGATGATAAGTAAAGTGCATTAAGTATCAAATAAGATAAATAAAAATATAGAATTGAAAAACACATACCTTTACTTACCTTAGTGATGTATATAAAGAAGTAGACTACAAAACAAGCGAAGGTGTCTAATGTGAATAATATTTGGTGAACCTGTGGAAGTTAGTGTAAAAAAAAGCTAAAAATCAAAATTTTTGGAAGATAGGCATGTAGTAGTGGAAAAGATGATTTACATCATTATGATTCTAGAACATTTTACCATAATGTATGCAATCAAAAAATCATCATGTCTATAAATCAATCCTAAATTGGAGAAGATAGATCATACCATACACTTCTGATTAGGGACACATTTGTTAAGTGGGAACATGACTAATATGGGGATCTACTAGACTTGATTAAGCGATATATTATTGTAATAAACTATGATAGGGATGGTTAAAAAGCCTCTAATTAAGAAAAATCACATAATAACCCTAAGGGAGTCCTGAGTTTTGATATCTCATTAAACTAATAACAAGTAAAGTAAATCTAATATAGTTCTCACCAAAGCTTGTGGCATAAATTGGGGGTTATAAACAATAAAATTAACATGCATAGAAGACATATACTCATGTAACTATATACAAAATCTTAATGCATGAAAGATAAGTACAAATGTATATCTAGCTACTCTTACAAAGGAGGAACATAGTTAAGAATACTTACCTTTGAAAATGAATCCATCGAGCCTTAATCTCTCCCTTGGCCAAGGTGCTTCACAAGAGGTTGTTGTGGTATGTAAGGATGACAAAGACAAATTAGCTCTAGGATACTCAACCTATCAATACATCTAAAAGAATTCTCTACAAGACAATATTTATATCTTTAAAGAAATCATGAATCCCTAAGCTTTCTCCATAAGTAGAATGGTGAATAAGCAAATGCGCAATAGCTCTTACTTCTTCTCTTCTATAAATAATGGAAAAATGAACTTGTATACAGAGGTGGATTTGACCCTAAACCCTTCCAAAAATCCTAGCTAACTAGGTTGACCTAGTTGACCTAGCATAATTTTAGACAATTATTCATTAGGTCATGAACTAGGTCGGCTAAAGGCCAAACTAGTTCCTAAGTGAAAATCACCTAAAACTATATAGGGTTGACCTAGTTGACCTAGTAAAATTGACTGACAAAAGGGGATTAAGGTGAGGAAAAGGAGGATAAAATGTAAAAAATAATTATAAAGGGTAAAATATAGAATCAAAATCTTATGGATAATGTTTATAGGAGACAAGTGTGTAGATAACAAGTGGAAAAAGGGACAACAATCCTGTGAAGCACCAATGGTCTGCCCATCCTTTTCCTACTGTACCCCTTAAGGTATGCACTTAGAGAGATTGAGAATAAATGGGTTCTTACAAGATAAAAAGTGTTAGTAATTGATAAAAATTTAAAAATACTATGTGTATACATATGCCCCACTCAAAGCTCATCACGTATCACATGAGTGCAACATATGATGGTGCTTCATGAATAGAACATAATAACACATAATGCTAATGCTAAGTAAAGTACAATTTAAAAAAATAAGATAAATGAAATAATAGAATTGAAAAACACATAACTTTACTTACCTTAGTTTTGTATATAAATAAATATACTACAATAAAATTGAAGGTTTCTAATGTGAAGAGCAATAGGTGAACCTATAGAAGTTAGTGCAAAAAAAGCCAAAAATCAAAAGTTTTGGAAGATAGGCATATAGTAGTAGAAAAGGTTATTTAGGTCATCATGGTTATAGAACATTTTATGGTTCAAAAAATGGAGTAGTAAAAAAAAAGATAGAGGCAAAACAATGAATCTGATGGAAAAGATTTGAAAGATTAAGATTTTTGAAAAGAAAGTTTAAATAAGGTCAAAGGGAAGTCATTTGATATTTTTGACTAGTGAAGGAGAGAAAAAGATCTCTTAAAAATAAAGTGAGCTAAGATGGAGAGGATAAAATAGGTGAGATGAGAGGGACCCCCAACAGTAGCATCAGGTGCATTACAAGTAGGCAACTGAGAATTTCAAACTAGTTTTTTAATATTTTAATGATTTTAAGTGTATTTTTAGTTATTTGTAATTTAACTCATTTTTAGACATCAAAATGAACCCAAAAAAGATGATAAGGGTAGAAAAACCATTTAGGGAAATGGGTTTTAAGGGTTTGGGGAATAAATGAAGGCATTTTTTTGAAAAATGTAAGGGGTCAGCAAGTAAAAACAACTAGGTCAACCTAGTCAACCTAGTAGGTGAAAATTGGTAAAATCCATACTATTGACCTAGTAGGTATGTGCTGACATAGTTTGTTTTCTAGATTGTTGACCCAGTATAAAAAATCATCATGATAAATCTGCACTAAGAGGGGAAAGATAAAGGGGTTGACTTATTTTGTGAAGTTAATTGAGTTAAAAAGAGGGAAATGTTAGTTAAACTAGTGTTTGACCAATGGACCAAAATAGTATGAAAATGCATGCAAAAGGCTAAAAGAGTGCTAGAATGGCCCATAATGACATACTAAGGGATAAAAGGGTAAGTAGGTTAAAAATAGGTTTAATTAATTAAAAATAAATAAATTAAAGCAAATTAGGCCATTTATAGATTAAATTTTTCAAAAAATAATATATTTTTATTATACATGACATGGAGGATGTAATACATCTTTTGTTATTTTATGGTTGTAGGGGCATCCTAGATTTTGGTGCTTGGTGGATGTATCATGGCTTCCAAACTTACTAGAGTGCTTGTCTATTGAGGATAGAGCTAGATTGATCTCATTAGACCTAGGAGGCAGAGTAGACATGTGTAAGATACCACTTAGTTCAGATTTGTAAGTCATGTTCTTGGGAGCCTGAGAATGATTGACTAACACCTTTAGGTAGGAGGTGGAGGGGGATACCATAGAGGTGGGTATCACCTTAGAGGATGTGCATGCTATCCTAAGATTACCCATATAAGGTAATACCTTGGTCATAGGGGTATCATATAGTGATGAGGAGAGGAGAGCCCTAGCTATATGGGTGACAAGCTTAGAGACAATACACCCTAATTTGGGAGTTAGTTTATTTGATGTTTATATTTCATTGATTTCAAACATATAAAAAGTAGTGATAAGGCTTGTGATAGTATGAGTGCTATGTCACAAGTCATATGACAAAGTAACACTATATGTGATAGCCTTATGCTAGATGATACTAGAATATAGGGTGTTATATGACTTAGAATCTATCATATGGGTACATTTCATGTATGACATGTATGAAGTGTTATCTAAAGGGAAGAAGTCAATATGATCGATTATATTATTGATGACATGGATATACAAGAGGTTTCTCATATATCATCTAGCTAGGTTGCCTCATGTGGTCGATGATATGTTACCTTAGGTTTAGAGATGGAGACAGGACTAGGTAGCTTGTGTTATGACCCACATGTCATCACTATAGATAATGAGATGATTAGATATTATATGGTAGCCATATGAGCACATCACTATGATATGGCCTAGCTAGGTGATAGTGGTACCAACTTTGACATGGATAGAGGTAATAAAGCACTATATTTGGTAGACAAAGCCACATCTAGTGGCATGTGTACTAAGGTAGATGGATTACCTCACCCGATGATGCTAATAGTGGTACCCACATTTTGGGCCTGACATATGAGAGAGACATGGGGGAAAGGAGGACTAGGGCTAAAAATTATTAGGCTAGACCTCAAACCACATTTTGAGAGACTATGGACTAGTCAAGCATAATAGGCAGTAGAGTAGGAAGAGATGGATGTAGAAGGAGTACTAAAGGGACCACTACCAGTACCAAAACAACAGGAATAATGACCATTGAGGACATGATGTCGATGGAGGTAGTAGGAATAGGAGAGAGTAGAGACATTAAACATCTTAGATGACCCATTAGATGGGACAAGTTAGAGTTGGGATATAAAGAGACCATTCAAGCATAGCCTAAGATGGGTACAAGTGGTGACTCTAAGATTTTTGTTTAGGTGGTGACCTATAAATGAGTTTCTTAGAGGACGTATTGATGAGGAGACCCTGCTTGATGGGCACATAGATGGCAAGATAATAGTGGATGACACACAGACATGTAATAAAAGATGGTTAAATTTTTACTTAAGTTTATTTGAGATAAACTAAAGATAGATAGATTTTAAGATATATCAATGATCTAATATCTATCTAGTTTGGTTTTTACAGGTGTGGTAGAAGATGAGGAGACCAAATGGGGGTCCTTAGTGAGGGGATCACTCCATAATATCCTAAATGAGATGCTAATGCCATATAACCTTGCTACACTAGAGGATCTTGGGGTACCATTTGCCGTAACTCAGGTGAGATAGTTTAGATTCGATGAAGAGGTCATGAGGTAGTTGTGAGTGTATAGAGAAGGGATACAACCACTAACAGAGGTGAGTGTAGGAGAGGCATAAGAATGGTAGGTCCTAGTTGAGGAGAGAGTTGTACATCTAGCCACCATGACATATATAGGATAGGTACATGCCTAGGAGAGAGTGACACATGTAGTGACCCTATCATATATGACACCGGTACAGGAGTAGGAGAGACTGATACATCTAGTAACCCTGGCCCAATTGGCATAGGTACAAGATCAAGTGGATCATCTACAAGGGTAGGTATCAAGAGTGAGATATTTTATGGCCTTTTTACAACATTTTATTTAGAGGAGTCAGACTAAGGCATCTATGGGTAGCATGGCTAGGCCATGAGATGGGTAGGATGGGGCCCAACCATAGAGCTGGAACATTGTATATAGTTGTATTATTGTATGAAAACTCATGATATATATAGAGATGTCTCATTTTGGTAGTTGAGTGCTAATTGTATATGTTTGCATTATGGTTTTGGTTTTAAATGCTTATATATATATTTATTGCTAGCACATGTATTTAGCTTTTTATTATATATGCTATGGAAAATATATGATTTGTGGTTTATTTTCTATCATTATGTAGAACACATGCATGGTTAAGAAGAAACAAGAAAAAAGGACTTGGGTAAAATATAATCAACCAAAAATGTACTACATAATATTTCACATTGGGAAATGTGTAATAACAAGAAAATGACTAATTATAAAGAACCAAAGAGGTGGTAAACAAGATGGTAAAAAGTTTAGTTTTAAACCAAGAGAAAAATTAGCACCAAATTAAAACAAGTAAATTCACACTAAATCACATCTAGAAGTATGAAAATAATGTAATAAAGTGGAAAGCACATGAAATAAAAATGGTATAAAAAAAAAATCAATTAATTCATTCAATCATACTAAATCATTTTGGGAAGTATAAGAGAAAAACAAAATTGGCAAAATTTGGTCTTAAATTTATCACACCAATTCAAGTTGGAAAGTATGAAAAATTCAATAAATGGTTGGATTCTTACATGCAATCAAAAAATAAGAAGATAAAAGCAAAATATAAATAAATTAATCATAAAACATACTAAATCAAGTTAGGAAGTATTTCAATGATGTGTAACTTCATAATCGATCACATCTTATCTCATATTTGACACAAGTAATTTTGATTGTGACTTGGATTATTAGAAAATTTTGTGAGGAAGGATAGGTACTATCCATGGTCTTACACTAAAAATCACAAAGGGAACACTAATAAGCTGGAATAAATGTGAAAATATAGTAACAAAGGATGTTGGTAATAGGAATGTGAAATTATGCTAATTTATGAGTAAGGCTGTCTTATTCATAGTCTTACAATACAACTCTCAAATGGAGTCCCTATGGAAGTGATCAATGAACAAAATAATATTTTTAAAAAGGAAATATGAGAATGTAGGGAATGCAAAAATCATAACTTAGCTGTCTTATGAGAAGACCTTAGGAAACAAAAGGCATACTAAGGACATGAGAAGACACTAAGTGATTAGTGACCATCAATGTAAAAAGGAAACCTATTTGCTATAGACACAAAACTTTGTAGGTGAATAAGCATCATAATAAGATCAACTCATAAAGGTAGATTAGAAAAAGAAAAGTAAAATGGAGCTACCTTCCCATGATGTGTTACCCATTCCTTAGGATCCTTTATAAAGCTATCAGTCTACTACCAAGATTGGGTACTTGTATGAGAAATTAGGTAGCACTAAAAGATTTTTTTATTCTCCTTTTTTAATCTACTATCCTACCACACCCTAATAGACCTTAGCTCTATCATGAGGCCAACTATGGAGTTTGAGATTTGAATAGAAGAAGGAGATGTGATTTGAATCATGTCTTTTAGTATGATTTAACTTTTAATAATTTTGAATGTTTTTGCCTTTTGTTATCATGGACTTCTATTAAATGATTTGGATTTTGAATGTTTTTAAGGATTTTAAGATTCCTCCTCCATATAGACTTGGAATGACCAATCATGAGAGATAGAGTGATACATATGAATGAGATGTAGGCTTAGGTTAAAGGAAGCTAAGTGACCAAAGAAAAAACTAACTAGAATGCTTAGGCTTAACAATTAACCATAATGTTATATCAAGTCTCAACCATGTATATGCTTAGTTTTCAACAAAGGAATAAAGAGAATAAAGGAAAACCAAAATGGACCGAAAGGAGAATATAATGAGATTAATTATTTGTTAGCTAATCACATGGTAAAGATTAAATGACTAAGGGGAACCATGTGTGTATAACCAAGTCACAATGATAATTAGCCATGAAAAATAGATATAAGAAAGCAAAAAATCATGAAAATATAACAAGGGAGTTTAAAAAAAATAAAATCAAGAATAAAAAGAAGGCAATGATAAAGAAGATATCCATAAGCAAAAATAAATGACATAATAAGCAATGTAAAGTGTAAAAGTAAAGTCACCATGTAAGATAAATAATAATTTGACATAATGTCAAATGATATAATAAATAGATAAAGATAATATTGGAACACACATCTAATCCAAATGAAAATGTAAATAACACCATGCATGTATTTAAAATACTGATAGATTTGCCCACACACATTATCTAGAACATCTGATAGATCTTTATGAAGTTGGAAGAAAACTAAAACTAATGTCTCATTTATATTTATTAAAAATTGGGAAAATACTTCTCATCTAATCTCCTCAATATAAAAGTTAGGAATGTTGGATGGATCATGTTAAGGAGGGCTATCAGGCAAGGGATTCTTAGAAGAATGCATGGGAGTAGAATCTATGGGAGATGCAAGAATTACCAGTGAAAAAGGATCCATAGGTGAGGGACTTATAGGTGGAGAAGCATCCATAGGTGAGGGAAGGTTCATAGGTGAAGGATTCATAACTAGAGAAATAGGAGGTGAAAAAGGGACCACAGGAGGGGATGAAACCATAAGAGGTGGAACCATGGGAGAAGAAGGGAATCTTTATTGTGAGAATGACCTGTGGGAGGTATGAAATAAGGTTTAGGAATAGCTATAAGGTGATGTTTAAAATGTTGTTGAAGAATGCGGCAACAAATGGTGTGATGGGTGTCATATTGGTGCCAAAGATAATACATCTCTCCATACTTAGGCATATACTCAGGTAGTACCTTCGGGGGAGGTATGACTTTGTTTGAAGATTAATAAGTAGAAGGACACAAAGTATTAATATATTTTTGTAGCTTATGAAAATTCATGGATGAAAGATTATTTGTGTCATAGAAGCAACATATATGAATGTGAGTAGGCTTAGTAAAAGTACTCATAGGAGGAGGTATAACAAGAATAAAAGGAGCTTAGGAAGGCTCATCAGCGCATTTAGTGGGGAAAAAAGCCATCTAAGGTAAAGAAATCAAATCATCACCAAGATAAGGTGATGGTGGGGAAGGAATGAGATTAGGCTTAATGAAAGGAATAATGGGATCAGAAGTATGGAAAGACCCAACTAGAGTAGGAGCAAAAATGGTCTGAACTATATAAAGAGAAAAAATGGGCTCAATTATAGAGAGATCTACTAAGGGAGGGGTAGGGTCTATAAAATTTTGAATAAGGGTTGCATGCATCTCAAGGATAATTAGGCTATAGGGGTCAGGGTACCTAGTAAAAAAGTAAGGCCTAGTCATAACATGATCCACGAGCATACTCCTATGAGGTTTTTCAAAAAATGAAGGTGTCAGCAGCATCAATACCCTATGATAGAGAATAAAAATACTAAAATTAGGAGCTATAAATGATGGAATATGGGAATATATATGAAAATACTAAAGCAAAGAAGAATGATAATGGATAATCTCAGCATCATGGTCCTAAACAAGACCACCTAAGAATAGATCATCTAAGGTATAACCATCATCATAGTCAGGTGTATGAAGATCAATGATGCACATAGGGATGAATTTGTTATCAAATTAAGTGTGATTAATGGAATGTTGAGTCTTAGTAAATATAATTAGGATATCATCACAAGGTGGTTTGTGAAAATGAGTCTACAAAGAAGTAGGAAGCTAAGAGATGAGATGAGGTGAGAGATCAATTTTTTTAATCTTTAGGTTGATCTCATCAAGTTCATGATCATAAGAATCTAGGAGGTTAGGGGGAATATAACCAATGATTTTGGGATGATCATTATAACCTTGAGTGGAATTAATGGTAAAGTTAAATCATTACGACTCATAAAATGGAAAACTAGGCAAAGGTTTAAGAGTAGGAATCTTGAAGACACCATAGTCTTAGAGTTATTCAAAATTCTAAGGGTTAGTATCACCCTAAATCCTATAGATGGCTCCATTTTGAGGAAATTTAGTTCATTTATAGGTGGAAGAAGTAATATCTCTCATACAGTGAGTTCACTACGTACCAAACAAGGTGTTATAATATAGAGGAAAATTAAAGATCATCACCTTAACATGAACGGTGACAGGAGGGATGGTAATGGGAAGAAACACACAAAATAAAGGAGGCATTTTCCTTAAATCATATCCTTGACATGTTTTACATGTGTATTTTAGATTGCATTTAGAATATCTAAGGGTTTTGATAAAACCAAGAGAGGTAACATAGGTGATGGAACCATCATCAATTAAGGCATGCTTGACTTGGATATTGCCAATTTTAACACTAATGAATAGAGGAGGATCATCCACACAAAGAAGAATCTCATTGAGAATCATAGAAGTGATAGGAAATTTTAAGGAAATAAAAGTGTCCATTGTTTCATCAACATGGATGGACATCTCTTCACATTGTTTTAATATGCTATATTTAGATCTAGATAAGGTTGCTTTGCATCCTACTAGAGGAGGATGAGGGATGTTAATTTTGAATAAGAGTTGCATAAGATGTTTTCAATAATGTAGAGAGGTCCTCATAAGCTCAAGGAATGGAATTTGAGATTTGAGATTAGTGAGTTCCATAATGGGATCCCACTCATCATAACCCATAATAAGGTTGTTATAAATAGGTGCATAGTGTTGAAGGAGGTCCTCATAAGAAGGAACCAAAGTGCATTGGAATTTGTGTTGATAAATATGAGAAGGCTTATAAAAAGTTTGAAAATTATGTTACAAAGATGAATTAGTTAGTTTAGGTTGGTTTTGAGAACTGGTAAAAGAAGCATTGATATAATCTTGATTATCATTAGTGTTAGGTAAAGAAGATGGAGGGATGGTGGAAATAGAATATGCAGTGTTATCCAAAGGAGGAGTTCGAATTGGTTTATCAAAAGTTATAATTTCATCTTTCCCAAACTCATTTAAGTGAGTTGGATAAAAATCCTAGATAACATGAAATGTGTGAGATAATGGAGTGGTGTAGTGTAGATTGGTTGAGGATCAATGAAAGTAACCACCCTTCACATATTAGTCATATTAGCCATATTCTCTTTAGGAATTGGATCAAAAATACTTTCTACATTGTTGGTGGAAGTAGTGGGCTTGTATTGGTTGTCTTGGTTAGGTTGGTGATTATGAAGAGGCTCTTTGTAGATAAACAAATGAGCATTAGCTTGATTCAAGTCTTGAGATTTAGTATGTGTTTTATGATCATTAAAATCAATGTCATAGGCTTGTTGATGATTTCAAATGATTGAATCATGATCAAAATTAGGATCAAGAAGAAAATCCATAGCTAAATTATGATGTTGCCTATAGGTCTCATGAGAATGACCCCAACTATCACAAAATAAATAAAACTTGTTAGGAGCATATCAAGATTTCATAGGATGAGTGGGATCAAGTTCTCATGGTAAAGGCCTAGGTAGATGTTCTAGTAATTCAAATAAATATATGAGTTTATGAACATTTATATTATTAGATGAAGATAAATGAGGATTGGTGAATAATTTTTAAGGAGGAGCTGGTTAGGAACAACATCTTGAATAGTGTGAATTATGTCATAAGAGTCTATGACACCATCATTGGTAGCATTATGATTTTTTTTATTAAGTAAGATGTGAGTACCCATAGAAGGTTAAGGTGTCTCGAATTGATGCATAAGGAAATTTTGACATTTTTCTTGATCAATGGCCTCCTCCAATATAGGTGGAGAGAGAGTATGGACCCAATATTTCATCTTGGGAAAAAGAACAATTGTAAAGAGATGGAAAATGTTATCATCAACCATATTATGTTCACATTTTTTGGACAATGTTTCCCATTTTTTAATAAAATCTTGGGTAGTTTCATTTTCAAGTTGTTTACAATTTATAAAGTGGGCCAAGGTATTTTTGGGAAGATCACTAGTTTGGAACTCTTGAATGAGATCATTTACTAAATCTTCCAAACTAGTAATAAAATGAGCATTAAGTTGGTTATACCAATCTAAAGCATCACCCATGAGAGTTTTGGCTAATATCTTTGTAGTGACTATAGAGTAATTTCCTACTCTACGTCATATTCAATTATTTTCAGTTGAGCACTGCAATTTCAATTCTTCAGGCGAAGTGGCAAAATTTTGAAGCAGAGGGCCAATTTATTTTGCCTAAGTGTTGAGATGTAGTGGAAGCTGCCAAGTGTCACCCTCTGAGCAGGTATTTTTCCCCTTCTTATTTCCTTCATCTCATTTTTTGTTTGAGTATTAGTTCAAGTAGATGCTGCCAAGTGTCACTTTTCGAGAGACAAAGCCAATAGTTGACGTTCCTCGAGTCGCCTTTTTGTAACCTTTGAGAACCGTGGACCGTACCACATACCCAATAGTAGTTAAGCAGAATGCACCACATGTCAGCATTGACATCTCATATCGGTGTCCACACTTCATTCAAATACTTTCAACATAAAGCAATAGAGAAGGTGGAAAGTACCAAGTGGCAGTTGTGGAGGCCCTGAAATACCTTTTTGGAGAAAAATTGCAAGCCACCACGTGTTGTCATTCGGGAGACTTTGGTCCAATGATTTTGTTCAACACATAAAGGCATCCTTTTATTTTGCTTAAGTGCTAAGAGCAACGAAGGCTGCCAAGTGTCACTCTCTGGTCCCTTTCTACCCCATCCCCAAAAGGTAGTGAAAGGTACCACATACCTTTAGATGAAGAAGCAGAAGATGCCATGTATCTTCTTAGGAGCAATAAATATTTCCATGTGTCAACATCTAAGGGATCATCCTCTAGTTTCATTGTTGAATAAAGGTTATGGTGGGCCTCGGGTGTTACCTCAAAATCCATGAAAGCTGCCAGGTGTCACCATTTATAAGAGCCTGTTATGAGTCCCAAATAAATCTACAGCATAGCCAAGAAAAGGGAGAGGGCCACGTGTCTTCAATGAACCCAACGAAGAGTTCCAAATGTCATTTTTTGATGCCTAAAGGATATTTTTCCATAAATTGGCTAAGGGTCCTCTCCCATTACAAATAGAATAGAGTGCCCATCTACCTGTTACAACAAAAATAGAGGGAAATTCGGTGAGAGTTAATTCAAGTAGATGGAGCAGTGCACTGGGTAGTTTTTTTTGGGGCTTACAAGCATTGAAGATGTCATCCATTTGTCTCCTAATAGTGGAGGTAGAATAAATAGTTGAGCGGCCTAGTAGGTGATGAAATTTGAAATTTAGGCACGAAGAGAGGAACTATTTAGGAATCACCATGCGCAGTTAAGGGCAGCCATTCTTCTCCAGCATGGCTTTTCGAAGCATTGGATGTGCCAAAGTTCAAATTATTATTATTTATTTACGTATCCAGGGCTATAAAATAAGAAGAATTGTAAAATCTAGGGAGGGGGGAATTCTCATAGTTTTAGACTATCTAAAGTTTGTGGCCAATAATATCATTTGATCTTGTCTCATTTTTCTTGAGTTGTAAAGTTTATGTAATTGTGCATGTTTCTATGCCCCTTATGTGGGTAAATGAATTGAGGAAATTTGAGCTCCATGCCTTTGTTGATGTTATCTGTGTTGTTTGCAAAGTAGTCTATATTGTAGATTTTCTAGTGCGGTGATTGGAAATGTTATTTGCTTTTGTCTCATTTTCTTGAATCTAAAGATTTACATGATTGTGCATGACTTTTGTGCCTCCTATGTGATTGGAAGATTCTATTAATAAGATTGAACACTATGCTTTTGTTGAAAATTATTGTATCTCAGCAAAAGACTCCCCTATTGTGAGCCTCTATTTCTGTTATTCCAATCTTTTACATTGATCATGCACTTGTCTGCTCTTAAATGTGATAGAATCACATAATAGTTTCACTGTGCTCAGGTTAGGATTGGGATTACTCTCAGGCACATCGCCATAGTTAGGTTTCAATTCTTGCATTTTGCATTTTTGATTAGTCTCCTATCCCTTTTCCCCAACACCCAATACAAAAGAAGAGACCAGCTTCTTTAAAATTTGGAGGTTGTTTTCAAGCTGCATTATCCCATAGCTTGAAACTTCCCATTGTTATTGATTAAGATCTAGCACAAATTTAAGACATCAATAGTTTTTTGCATGCCTGGTGGGACCAATCTTTCAAGGAGTTGAAGAATTTTGGTGTATTCTTTAGCCAATCTACCTTTGGAGGTTTTTATCGACACCAACAACGACTCTGCATCACTAGCCAATCAAGTAGTATCATCAAGAAATCCCTTTGGTATGTATAACTTTTTAACTCATAGCTATGAGTCTTATTCTCCTTCAAATATGTTTTATCAAGAACAAGCTTCTCTTAGAATCATGTCGAGTAATGAGGATGCATATTGTTATGAGCCACATCAGTCTTATGCCCAGTCCCCCCAATATGTCTCATCCCATGTTGAACCTAACCTTATTTTCACTTTCAAAAAAGCATTGTTGGGATTTAAAAAATATGTGTTAGAGCTTGATAACAGAAGGGGATATGGCCAAGTGATTCCTTGTCATATCATCTCTCAAGTAAGGGATGCAATAAGCCTGATTGAAAGTGAGTGGGATCCCATTGAGAGGGCAAATTGGTAAGAACTTACATATGAGATGTTAGAAGTGTGTGGATTGATTTCATTCCTAGAAGAAAGGCTAAGCGTTCATGAGAACCAGCCTTACCAAGTCTACCAAACTTCATACCCACCACCACAAATCCCATATCAAACATATGCCACCCCTATTCATGAACAAGGTCAAAATCGTCAAGACCAATTCCCCAATAATGCAGAGTCTATGATAGCAGCAAGGGAAGAGGATCTCAAACTCTCACTTTCCCCTTAAATTCCTTCCACCCTTACTCAAGAAGCTTCTTATTTTCCACACAGCCTTCTTCTTTCCCCCTTTTCAAAGAAGAATATATTTTAAAGGAAGCAATTGAGTATGCAAAAGAATACACTCAATTCATGGCAAAACAAGAAGATTACATCAGTATAGAAGAGGAGATCACCATAGACTCCCCTTTTGATGAGCAAGAGGATAAGCTGCAAGCTTTTTCCTTAACTTCTGATGAGAAGGAGATCATTTCAGATTTTTTCCTCACTCTGCAATAGGATATGGAGGAATATGGACACTCCCTTGACAAAGTTATTGAGATAGGAGGTGCTGAGCTGGTTTTAGATGAAGAAGAAAGCCCTGAGATTTAAATGAGTATGCAAAAGAGATGCGAACTTTTTAATTCATCCTTGCAAGAGGATGAAGTCATCAAGGAGCATGATGATGAAATAAAGATGGAATCAGAAGAAGATGTGCCAAAAGATAATGGATATCAAAAGGCACAGCATGAAGAACCAATAGCCCATGATTTCTTGATGACTCCTGACAACATGAAGAACTAGTATTCGATGGGCATTCAAGGACAAGAAGAGTTCATAGGTGTTGAATACACATTTTGCTTAGACTCATTCAAGTGCAGGCAGACCTGTGTGGCTAGTGCAGAGAACATTCCATCAACAACATATCCATTTCAATCACTGGTATGGCAACGCAAGTTGGCTTGTCATAAAAAGGATGTGGGAAAGTTTGTTTTCAATCTTGGAGGAAAATAAGGATTTGTAATTAATGTAGTTAGGTAGTTTCCATTCTTGCATTGCTTTGTTTTGTTTTTTGCTTTCCTACTTTTCCTTTAATATAACCATTTTAAACACAGAGTCAGCATCTTAGAAATTCTTTAATTCTTTATTTTTTGCTGCAATAAATGCTTCCCCAAATCTTTCAAAATCTCCAAGGTAACTTGCGCTGCATAATGTGTCCGCCTCGATGTTTCCCAAATATTGACTAAGATTTGCTAATGGTCACCTTAATTTAATGCTATTTGGGACTTGATAGGCCCATAAATATCCCTTAGCAAATTTTAAAGTTTACAAACTCCCAAGCATTCCTGTGAAAATATCTTGCTCATTGTGATTGTGGCACCTAGTGAAATTTGTTGCAGCAAGCGTGTTTTTATCTTGTGAAAGGTTCATACCAGGTTATTATACAAGAGATTTAGAGATGGTGGGAACATTAGAAACACCCAAGAAGAGAAGAAGGGTGTAGTTCCAATTGGACCCATAAGAGGAAGAATAGCCTTCATAGCACCCAAGGTAGAGCACTGCAACTTCTCCTTAGGTAGGAATTACTCCCCCTCCTCCCTCTCAATCCATGCCTCCACCCAGCCAAATGATACCTCCCACCACTACTGGCATTCCCATTTCACAATTCACTTCATCCTTGATGCCTCAAGCCTTAACATTACCTTATTTCTCCCCCTTCATTCCCAAAAAAATGCCCCTTCAACTCACCCCTAGCCAGCCAATGGCTCTCCAATACGGCCTACCACAAGGATTTCCCTTCACAGGGGGATATATTGCATCCCCTTCCACCTTTCAGACATAGGTTGATGCCACAAGGAAGGCAAGAGAAGCCCGATTGGAGAAGAAGAGGAGTAAATAGAATAAAGCACTGATGGTGCCACATTTGAGGTCACAATTTGACCCAATTAAACAACAGCTAACAGTGACCCATTTATCGCCCAACATTGCCAAGCTGAGCAAACAAATGCAGCTAGAAGACTACACCATGAATGCAGTGGCCATCGACATGTCCTTGTTCAAGCCTCAAGATAGAGTCGAGCTCATGACTGAATCCACTTTTATGGTCACAAAAGATTATTTAAGGATATCAAGGAGACTACAAAAGATGGAGGCTGACCTGGCCACAAAAAAGGCAAACTGCAATAGTTTGGCCAAACAAATAAACCAAAAGGACAATGAGATAGCTAGTCTACAAAAATAGTTGAAAGATACTATTTCCCTCCAGACTCAATGAGCAATTCAGGCCCAAAATGATTCTTTGAAAGTAGAGCTTGTACTTGCCAAGAATGCAACAACAACTCTAAGATGGGAAAACACAACATTGTAGGGAAGAGTTGAAGGACTCCAACTGTAGGTTACCCAATCATAGCAAAGGTTGTTAGAAGAACAGAATAAGGGTGTGGCTTTTCAAGCCTAGCTCTAGGCAGAGCGACAACAGACCGCGCAACTAGCAATTGAGCTGGCCAATAGGCCAAGAGGTGTCAAAATGGTGTATCTAGTGAAGGAACTCTACAAGTTAGCATGGGAGAGAATCTCTTTAGAGATTCTCTAGCTTAGGCCACTTTTCACCTTCCTACGCCATGTGCAGTAGCTGTGTGAGATAGTCGAGAATCTGGTATAGAGCACTCTGGCCACAATCTCCCAAAGAGTCACAGACTCTCATTCTTTATTAGAGAAGCTCTATAGCTCAAGGGATGTAAAATTGGCAGCTGTAGGGATTCATGATAGAATGGCCACTATGAAACATGTTAATAAGGAGCTCGGTCATAATGCCACAACCAATAACTACAGAAGCTATCTCGATGTCGTCAACAAAGGCATCAGCAAAATGAGGCAACACATTGAATATCTAGTGTGAGTGGGCCTTCCTTCCCCATTTATGGATGTGAGGATGATGCTTATGGTGGACCAAATCCAACCATTAATGCTAGCTAGGCAAAGGGATCAAATAGTTTTTACCTCTGAGGTTGAAACTATTCTAATTCTTGTTTTCCTGCTAGAATCCAAGCTAAAAGCCACTGCCTAGGTCCTGCAAACCTTCTCACACAAGGATCTCATTATCTTGGATTTGGCTTTTGATGAGTTGCAGAACAAGCAAAGATTATCCAACCATGAGTGGTCTATTTACAGAGTGGTCTATGGTCACCAATAAATGTAGAGTAATTTCCTAATCTACATCGTATTCAATTATTTTCAGTTAAGCACTACAATTTTGGTTCTTCAGGCAAATTGGCAAAATTTTAAAGCAGAGGGCTGGTTCATTTTGCCTAAGTGTTGAGATGCAGTGGAAGCTACCAAGTGTCACCCTCTAAGTAGGTCTTTTTCCCCTTATTATTTCCTTCATCTCATTTTTTCTTGAGTATTAGTTCAAGTGGATGCTGTCAAGTGTCACTTTTCAGGAGATAAAGTCGACAGTTGGCATTCCCCGAGTCCCCTTTTTGTAACCTTTGAGAACTACAGACCGTGACACATACCTAATAGAAGTTAAGCAAAATGCACCATGTGTCAGTATTCACATCTCATATCAGCATCTGCACTTCATTCAAAGACTTTCAACATAAAGTAGTAGAGAAGGCAGAAAGCACCAAGTGGCAGTTGTAAAGGCCCTGAAATACCTTTTTGGAGAAAAATTGCAAGCCACCACATGTCATCATTCGAGAGACTTTGGTCCAATGATTTTGTTCAATGCATAAAGGCATCCTTTCATTTTTCTTAAGTGCTAAGAGCAGTGGAGGCTGCCAAGTGTCACTCTCTAGTCCCTTTCTACCCCATCCCCAAAAGTCAGCAGAAGGTGCCACGTACCTTTAGACGAAGAAGTGGAAGATGCCACGTATTTTCCTAGGAGTAGTAGAGATTTCCACGTGTCAACATTCGAGGGATCATCCTCAAGTTTCATTGTTGAATAAAGGTTGTGGTGGGCCTCGGGTGTTACTTCAAAATCCATGAAAGCTGCCAGGTGTCGCCATCCATAAGAGCCTGTTATGAGTCCTGAATAAATCTGTAGCATAGCCAAGGAAAGGAAGAGGGCCATGTTTCTTTGATAAACCCAGTAGAGAGCACCAAATGTCATTTTCTGATGCCTAAAGGATATTTTTTCATAAATTGGCTAAGGGTCCTCTCCCATTACAAATAGAACAGAGTGCCCATTTACTTGTTACAGCAAAAATGGAGGGAAATTTGGTGAGAGTTAATTCAAGTAGATGGAGCAGTGCACTGGGTAGTTTTTTTTGGGACTTACAAGCATTAAAGATGCCATCCATTTGTCTCCTAATAGTGGAGGCATAATAGATAGTTGAGCGGCCCAGTAGGTGATGAAATTTGAAATTTAGGCACGAAGAGAGGAACTAGTTAGGAATCGCCATGCCGCAATTAAGGGTAGCCGTTCTTCTCTAGCATGGATTTTTGAAGCATTAATTGTGCCAAAGTTTAAATTATTATTATTTATTTATGTATTTGGGGCTATAAAAGAAGAAGAATTGTAAAATCTAGGGAGGGGGGAATTCTCATAGTTTTAGACTATCTGAAGTTTGTGGCCAATAATATCATTTGCTCTTGTCTCAATTTTCTTGAGTTGTAAAGTTTATGTAATCGTGCATGTTTCTGTGCCCCTTATGTGGCTGAATGAATTGAAGAAATTTGAGCTCCATGCCTTTGTTGATGTTATCTGTGTTTTTTGTAAAGTAGTCTATACTGTAGATTTTCTAGTGCGGTGATTGGAAATGTTATTTGCTTTTGTCTCATTTTCTTGAATCTGAAGATTTACATGACTTTGTGTGACTTTTGCACCTCCTATGTGATTGGAAGATTTTATTAAGAAGATTGAACACTATGCCTTTGTTGACAATTCCTATATCTCAGCAAAAGACTCCCCTATTGTGAGCCTCTGTTTTTGTTATTCCAATCTTTTACATTGATCATGCACTTGTCTACTCTTAAATGTAATAGAATCACATAATAGTTTCACTATGCTCAGGTTAGGATTAGGATTACTCTCAGGCGCATCACTATAGTTAGGTTTCAATTCTTGCATTTTGTGTTTCTGTTTAGTCTCCTATCCCTTTTCCCCAACACCTAATACAAAAGAAGAGACCAACTTCTTTAAAATCTAGAGGTTGTTTTCAAGCTGCATTATCCCATAGCTTGAAACTTCCCATTATTGTTGATTAAGATCTAGCACAATTTTAAGACGTCAATAGTGACAAAGGTGTTTAATTTGACACAATCTTTATAGAAGTTTCTAAATATTTTTAGATGAAGGGTAGGATCAATTGATCCATTATAAGAAATGGTTGGGGAAATACCTCCTATATCAATATTATAAATTTAAGAGGTAAGAGGCTCATTTTGAAAATGCTTAATGGTTTTGTTGACCAAAGGAGGTTGAGGGATGAGATTTCCTTGGGAATATTGAAAAGGAGGTGGGTAAACATTTTGATTATGCATTCCCCAAGATGTTGGTTGAGGATGAGTTTGAAGATGGAAAAGGTGATTTTGCATTCTCATCATTTGATTTGTATTATGATATTGAAAAGTTTTCGTTTGATTAAGTGTTTGTAACAAGAGTTGATGGGTTTTATTGGTATTTTTAGCATTATTTGAAGCATTAAAGTTGATATTAGTTGTTTGGGTATCACTATTTGGTGTTGGTAAGAGCTTGAGAGCAACTGTTAAAATGTGATGCACTAGTGGAAAAATTTATTTGTGTGGAAAAATATGAACTAGTGAAGTGATGAGAAGAAAAACCACTAGAAGCATGATTACCTTGGGTAGAAAATGATGAACTATTATAAGGATTAAAAATAGTGGGTCTTAGGAGAGGCACAATAGATGTATAACCTACCATGTTAGTGGAGATACTAGGCATGGAGGTAGAAGAAGTTAAAGAAAAAGAGGTCATGGTATGAGAAGGGGTCCTAATCAAGGGAAGAGGCTGAGAATCAAAGAAAGTAGTACCTCTAAATATATTCAAGAATGTGGGAGAAGGTGAATGAGGCTCTTTAGATTGACCACTAATCATGAGATGGTAAATGGTAAAGGGATCCTCCCTCAATGTTGATGAAATTTAGAGATAAATAAGAGCATTTCAAGGGTATACTATAATTTAAGTTAATCTTCAAGGGAGAAGAGAGGATTATACTATGAAGAATAAGGAGGAGGGGTCCCATAGTTCATTGTGTGAGTGTCTATATGGACATTACTCTCATCTAGGAGAGGATACCTACTCTACTTATGGAATAACCTATGAGGGTTGGTAAGACTCATCATGTCTATTGAATGTAACTCAGTGTTGTGTTCAAATAAAAAGTTCATGATGAATGAGAAAAGAGATGCAAAGATCAAGGAGATAGGAAGTGATAGAAATAGTATAGAGTCAGTTGGGTCAACCTAGTATAGAGAATAGGGCTTGAAAATAATATAGAGTCAACTAGGTTGACCTAGTACAAAAAAAAGGCTAAAAAAGTGTATAAGGTCAACTGGGTCAACCTAGCATAGTAGGCAAGGAAAAACAAACAATCTATAAGAAATTGTGTTGATAGAAATGACTGTGTATTGAAACAAGAATAATTTTTCTAGTACTTATGAAAGAAAGAAATGAAATGAAACACATAATCAATTAGATCAATGAGTTTGATCTAATTTAGGCACACAACACAAAACCTTGTACCAATGCTAGCTAATGCAAGTTTTTGCAATGTAACCTACAATTGAGCAAAGAGCAAGTAGTCAACTTGGAAAGTAAAAGCTAACTAAGTGGTCAACCTAAATGTTGTTAGATTATTATAATATAATTTTAGATGTGATAGGAAGTTGGTTGTAATCAAAGAGCTAGAAATCAATCTAAGGATAGTTTCAGGATGTTTGGACTAAAAGGGATATGTATTAGAAATTGGGGCCTACCCTCTCACTTCACACACCATAGTGATAAGAGTGTCAGGTGATTAGAAAAAATATACCATTAACCATGTTTTATACTTGGTTATAAAACCAAGTTAGCTTCCCCCTTGGTGATGAAATCCTAGTAGGTATGCCTTGGGTAGACAATTGTTAAAATGCATTTTAAGATTTTATGATTTGGTAGTGTGTGCATAAAAGAGAAAATAGTGAAACTAAATGGTATATTGAAAACCACCTAATTAGACTATGTGATATATTCTAAGCATGCAAGAATCAAGAAATGAAAGTGTGAGATAATAACATATAAGGGTTAATTCTAACTTCAAAACACAATACACTATTGATTCAATCGACAGTGTATGTAGAGAATACATAATAGGGTCAATAATGTCACCTCCATACCGTGGAAGCAAAGGTCTTAAAATGAACTATGTTGACAAGGTTGACCTAGCTTTCCAAATAGAATACATAATACAAAACTACGTCGATAGGGTTGACCTAGTTGTTTATATAGGGGAAGTATTAGAGACTACAAACTATGAAAAATAGAACTGTAAAAAATGCTAGAAATGACAAAGAAAGGTAGAAAGGAACCTTGATGGGTTGGAAGATACAAATAAAGATGAGATTTATGTTAAATAATGTTGATTAATACTTGAAAATTTTGCTAATTGTGTTGACTAGGTCAACCTAGCTTTGCAGAAACCTATTGTTGATAGCCTAAAAATGTACAGGGTCAATTGGGTTGACCTAGTATGCTTAATTAGATGTATAAAAACAAAGTCTACTAGGTTGACCTAGTATGCTGAATTGGATGTCTAAAAGCCTAAAAGCCTATACTATGTTGATTGAGTTAACTTAGTACCCTGTACCTAAAGAACCTGCATAGATAGAATGGAGTCATATTGATGTGACTGTGCATTAAACCTATACACAGAAGTTAGTACTGTGTTGATATAATTGACCCAAAATTAAAAATATATGATAATAAAAATGATAAAATAATGAAATAAGTGAAATAAAAACCTACAAGGGTTAGGTTCACATTGAGATCACCAAAATGTATGCAATCAAAAATGCATCATGTCTATAAATCAATCCTAACTCAAAGAAGATAGATCATAACATACACTTTTTATTGGTGACATATTTATTAAATGGGAACATGACCATTATGGGGATCCTCTAGACCTGATTAGGGGATCTCTTACCATAATACATTGTGCTAGGGAAGGTTCCAAAGCCTCCAGTCAAACACAATCACATAATAACCCTAAGGGAGTCATGAGTTTTGTAATCTCAATAAACTAATAACAAGTAAAGTAAATCTAATCTAGTGCTCACCAAATATTGTGGCATAAAGTGAGGGTTATAAATAATAAAATTTAACATGCATAAGAGACATATACTCACATCAATTTATATGGAATCCTAATGCATAGAAGATAAGTACAAATGCATATCTATATACTCTTATAAAGGAGTAATAAAGTTAGGAATACTTACCTTTGAAGATGAACCTGCAGAGCCTCAATCTCTCCCTTGACCAAGGTTCTTTTCAAGATGTTATTATGGTATGTAAGAATGACAAATACAAATCAACTCTAGGCTACACAACCTATCAATGCATCCAAAGTACTTCTCCACAAGATCCGTATCTTCAAAGACAGTATGAAACCCTAATCTTTTTCCTCAAATAGAATGGCTAATAAGAAAATGTACAATATATCTTACTTCTTCTTCTCTTCTATAAATAATGGAAAAATTAACTTGTATATATAGGTGAATTCGACACTAAACCCTTCTAAAAATCCTAGCTGATAGGGTTGACCTAGCCAACCTAACATAATTTTGGACAATTATTCACTAGGTCATGAGGTAGGTCAGGGAAAGGCCAAACTAGTTCCTAGGTGAAAATCACCCAAAATTGTATAGGGTCAACCCGGTTGACCTAGTACAACCGACTGATAAAAAGGGATTAACATGATAAAAAGGAGGATAAAATGTAATGAATAACAAGAAAGGGTAAAATAGAGAAGAACAAGCCTAGGGATAATGTTTTTAGGAGATAAGTGTGTATATAACAAGTCATAAAAATGATAATAATCCTATGAAGCACTAATGGTCTACCCACCCTTTTCCCAATGCACCCCTTAAGGTGTGTACTCATAGAGATTGAGACTTGATAGGTTCCTGGAAGATACAAAGTATCAATAATTGATAAAATTTTGAAAATATTATGTGTATACACCATTCATATGTATTTACATTAGAGAAAAAAATTATATATTCATACATTTAGGTGTATATTCATGGACATACATGGACAAACTTAAAAAAAAATTACATTTACATAAAGTTACATATTTTACATTTATCACATGGGGGAATATAGATTCATGTCATACTTTTCTTAGTAATTATCTAAGGCCATGGTAGGAGCATGGATGTTATCCATTCTCTTTTGATCATGCATATAAGAACTAAAGAACAAAGTGAAAATTAAATCTATATGCCATCTACAATGGTAGATTTAGTTAAATTGAATAATGCATATTAGAGATTCAACACCATATAACATTATAGACTATAAATCCATTGTGTATTCCAACTTGTTTATGTCTTGGTTATACAAAAACCAACAACAAAAATTGAGGTTTATGTATCCCTCAATGGTTTCAATTTTATATACATGTTCACTTCAAATTGGGATTGATCACCCTCAATTTTTCATGGTTTAAAAAGGGAACCAATCCCTCAAAGTGCTTCATTAGAAGCACCAACTATTTAATGCTTCAAAAAAACATCATCTTCAAGAAAAGTTATAAAATCAACAATGGTTTCACACATATAGGTGTATTCATTCCTTTTATTTAAAATATTTTTGGAATTCGAGTTACATTTCAATTTCTAGTTTCATATATGGACATCAACTACTCCTACATCATTTCAGGATTTACTATGGATCACTTTGCATGATTGGAGATTTATCCCAAAGGTAAAATGTGTTGTACACACTCAAGTATATCTTTCATTTTACTTTAGTAATTTATTTTTTAGATTAAAGAAGAGAAATATAGATATTAAAATTTGGTCATGAATACTTGATAATGTTAGTTTTGGCCCAAATTTATGTTAATTGATTTGAGAACTTAAATTGGTCATATTTTTCCACCTGACTCTATCCTATGTACTTATATGGCCCCATCCTTTCTAATTTATTTTACACCTAAAAAACTATTCTCATTTGTATAGGCATTTTAAATTATTAAGATCAATTGTTACCATTTCAGGTCATGAATGACATAAATAGGTCAAGATAATTGTTGATCATGACCTTTATAGGTGGATTTGACCTAGAAAGGTGATGTTTGATCTTAAGACTTTGAAATATATGTATATATCCTAACCTTTATAGGTTTATCTTACCCCTCTCACAATAATGGCTCTTTTCCAAAATTTAACCGTCCTTTATATGTTGGTTTGTATTTTTTTGATTGGTAGTATAAGCATTCACCCATTTGGATTGATTTAAATTCACATCTAAACCACTTATTTTATCACTTGGAAATTGAAATAGTGAGGCACACTTATAATATTTCATAATGAGAAAAAATTCCCTATTATTTCCAAATTTGATTATATTTAATTGAAGTAGCAGCTAAGTCATGAGTCTATTATATCCAAATCAAGCAAAACACTATCAAGTATTCAAACCATCTCTAGGTGGGAGAACTACATGGGATTGATTTCATATTCAAATATATATATATATATATATATATATATATATATGCAATATTAAATAATCATGGGCTTGATTGGTGTAATCCCAATACATTACACCCCCCCATTTCTTTTTTAAAGGTTTTAACTATCACAAACCCTAGTGGGGGTTTAATCTTGAAGAGGTCATTTTTAGGTCATCCATGCATAGTTGAAGGTTAAAATTATGTATACACTCATATTTTGAGAAAGTGTAAGTGTTTATACCATTGATTCTATGGTTTCTAATATAGGTAAATCTCAACCCATAATGAAATACACAAGGAGGGTATTTTGAGCTCGATAAGGAGGATAGTTTCTGAGCCAAAAACCATAAAATAGGTTGTCACCTATAACAGTGTAGACGTTGGTTAGATAAGCCCATAAGGTAGGAAATAATTATAAGTTCGAAGTATGGCCAGTATATTTGAAAATATTTTTGAGGATTTTCACAATGGTTTTATTTGATGCCTTAGCTTCACCATTGCCTTGATGGTAATAGGGAGTTAACCATCTACATTTAATATGAAATTATGTACATAGGGATTTAACATCCTTATTCTTGAAGGAATTTAAATTATCATAAATTATGGTGGATGGGATGCCATAATATCAAATGATGTGATTTAGGATAAATTTGGAAATTTGTTTTTTGATTATGTGAGTGGAATGGCCTTGACCCAGTTAGTAAAATACTTGATAGTTATAAGGATGTGTTTATGGCCATCATAATATGTGGGGTTAAAATTCCCTATGAGACTAATCCCCCATTTATAAAATGACCAAGGAGATGTGATCGATTGAAATTCTTACGATGGAACGTTGATCAAATCACCATGTTTCTGGCAAGTAACACACTTTTTGACATATGTACATGCATCAAATTCCATTGTCGAATAGTAATACCCTATATGAAGGATTTTATTAAAAAGGATAATTTTACTAGTATGGTCCTCAAAAATCTTGTTTGTACATATTTTATTCATAATTTTGTTTCTCTTAAATTAAAATAATAAAGGATTTTCCCATCATAACTATTATAATAAAGCATACCACTGAGTAGGCTATAATGGGAAGCATTGTGGATTAACATTTTTTTTGGGGATGGGATAAGTCAATAAGAAGGGTATGATATTTGAGGTAAATTTAGATGTCATGGTATCGAGGGGAATCAAGACCAATTATTTTACATACCATTTCTAACTCTAGAATATCATATGCTAGCATAATGAGATGTTCAATGAGGAACTAATATTCTTGGATGCTAGAAGACATTTTAAAAAGTGACCCAATAGTGGCCATGGCATAAAATAATATGTTGTTTGATTGTGGCACTTGATCAAATTATATGTGTTTAAAATATGGCTTGAATTTTTCTACCATGTGCTCGTAAGGTGTATGCAATAAATTTGGATGAATCTAAAATTTATCCTACTAAGTGGATTATAAGTTTAGAGAAGGCAATCTTACCAAATAGTTCATTGCATAGTTATTTATATCGAGATGACAAATTCAAATCTTCTAAACATGACTAATGGATACCTTAATACACAACACCACAAGAGAGGGTTCTAAATCCTCTAGGAAAATTATATTATGTAATAGGCCCTAGCTAGGTCTATAATACATAAACTAAATCAAATCTAGTGCTCACTAAAGCTTGTGTCATAAAGGGGGATAGTTAAACATATAAAATAAAACATGAAAGGAGAACTCTACTAAATTTAACGTAGAGGTAAACTAAGCAAGGAGAAAAAAAATCATCCTACTCCCTTATGAAATATCTATTTAGTAAATGAAAGAGTGAAAGTTAGGAATACTTACCTTGAATTGAACCTATAATGCCTTAATCTCTCCCTTGGATAATGATGTTTTTCAAGAGGTTTTTGTGGCTTTATAAGGATCACAATATATAAATGATCTCTAGGCTAAAAGAATCTTACTTTACATATAATACTTTCACACAAGACAAGTTTCTTTCCTTATAAGGCAAAACCCTAAGTAATGACTCCTCAAGTGTAGAATTAGTAAAATTATGAGCTATAATAATGAAAAAAAAATGCTCCTCTCTTTATAAATGAATTGAAGGGGGTATTTATATATAAGAATTGACCCTAAACCATCCCATGAATTTAGCCAAAAAGGTCATCCATGTGAATCTTGTTTGGTGGGAAGTATAACTGTTAGGCCTTGAAATAGATTGGTTAGGAAAATAGAGTTCACCAACATGCATTGAATTCCCAACAAGATTGACTAGGCTGACATAGTATTAAAATGAATAAAAAGGGGTGTGTGCTTAGTTAGGGGTTATTTTAGAAGGTGAATTTATTAGAGGAGTGTATAACTTGGTTTTAATTACTTATGGAGTTGGATAAAAGTAACTTGTAGTGGGTTTAGGAAATGGTATAGGAACCAATAATATTGTAAAAAACCAATGATCTTCCCACCCCTTTCTTGGTGCACCCTTTAAGGCATGCACTTAGAGAGATTGAAGCTCAGTAGGTTCCTATAAGGAATAATTTCTTAGTAAGTGGTAATGTTTATTAAAATATTGTGTGTATACACATGCCTCACTTGAATCTCATCGCATGTTACATGAGTGAAACATGGGATGGTGATTCAAGAAAGAACATAACAACACATGAAACTAAGCTATCTAAAAATGAAATACTAAAATTAATGGTGAAATGAAATGCAATTAATTAAAATTACCATATACATACCTTGACTTACCTTTTTATTGAATGATTAAATGCAAATATTAGTCTTGATCATAGAGGGTCAAATACCTGCATTTAAAAACCTCAGGTATACAAGACTAAAAATAAAAGTAATGTGTGCATACGTAGAATGGTCAAAGTAACAATGAATAAACCTCAAAACTCATTAAATTACTTAGAAAAATTGGTAAGCTAGGATTGTTAAGGCTAAATTAGAGCCAAAATATCGAGCATGCAAATGATAAAATGATGACCAATGAATGCAGAGCACACTAAATCTCATTTAGAAGCATGCAAAACATAAATGTCAAAAAGGAATGTAGAACATACTAAATCATGTTGGTAAGCATGTAAAACTTAAAATGAAAAAAAGGAATGTAGAACATACTAACTCATGTTGGGAAGCATTTAAAACATGAAATGAACAAAAGTAATGTAAAATACACTAAATCATGTTGGGAATCATGCAAAACATGAAATGACAAAAAAAAATGTAGAATACACTAAATCACGTTGGGAAGAATGCAAAACATGAAAAGATAAAAAGTAATTTAGAATACACTAAATCACATCGGGAAACATATAAATCATTGTAAGTAAATGAAATATCAATGAAATAAAATTATAACAAAGATATGTAAGAAAGTGAAAGGTAACCTCATGTAAGATAATCATGTTAAATGAAATATGAATAAAACATAAATGACTAAAAATGAAATGTAAGTCAAGATGTAAGAAAATCATGTCAAGTAATACATAAATAAAAAACATTTAAGAATGTCAAATGTTCTATGAAAGATAAATTAATTCCACAAAAATCAAATAATAACATGATGAATAGGTGAAAATCAAAAGTTATAAAGGATGAAAACTCAAACCTAGTGTTTTTTCTAAGATACGATGTAAGAAAACATAAACACATAATGAAATGACTAGAATGGAAATGAGATGGTCTATAAAGTAGATGGTGAAGGGATGTTTGTGAAGAAAACATACTCTTATCCTTGGCATTACAATACAACTCACAAAATATAAACCAAGAGGCATAAATAGGTAGATGTGATCAAAGATGTAATCAATTAAAATCAATATCCAACAAGGGGATAATGGGAATAATTTAATGTAAATAAATAATTTGAGGCACTACATGGTTGATGTGAACATCTTTAGTAGGAATGAGACACACTATAAAAGTGAGCAAGGATAATAACTATTGACATCAAAGACTTAGAACACTCTAACTAATGAACATAAAGCTTGGGATAACAAGTCAAGTACATAAATCATCCCATGAAGGATATATGCATGAAAATTAAAATATACCTACCTTCTCACAATGTGTTTCCTATTCCTTAGTACCCCTTACAGATACATGGGTCTATTACAAAGATTTGGTACTTGTGTGATAAATTAGGTGGAACTATAAGTATATGATATAATGAGACCTCCTACATAAATTTAATGGTATATTGCACCTCAAAGGACCTCATCTATATCATGAGGCCAATTGTGGCATTTGAGTCTTGAATAAGATAGGATATGTGCCAAATAAAGATAATAGCTTTTGGTGTGATCTGAATTTTAATATTATTTTTTCCTTTTGATCATTGCCTTTTGTTTCTTTAATGATTTGGATTTTAACTATTTTAAATTTTTATGTGCCTCCTCCATATGGATTTATAAAACTAATCATGTATGAAATATGTGATGAACACAAGAGATCTTCTAATTGGTCACTAAAGAAAAGGACCTAAATACCAAGGTGTCCATAGACTCCTATACTTACCCAAAACTTTGTGTGCAATCTCAAAAATAACCTATCTGTGACTCAAATAAAAAGAAATAAGGTTAAGATGGAGATCATGATAGCTTCATCCTTGTAATATCATGATATATTAATCCATATAATAAGTGATAAAATGATGAATATTATTTTATCTAATCATAAGGAGGTAAAAATAGTGCAATGAAAGGGATGGGGCTATGCTTATGATAGTCACGTCACTATGAAGTTGTACTAACATACAAAGGATCTAGTAAAATCACCAAATGAAAGTATTAGTTATCCCAAAAGAGGGGGAAAGTAAATAAGGGTAAAATGATCATAAATATACTAAGGAAAATAATGACATAAATAATTAAAATGATACCTAAGAACCATAAAGGAAATAAAGGCTGAATGTAATGTGAAATAAAACCAAAGAATCCAAAGGAAATAATGGTGTAAGTAAAGTGAAATAAAACCAAATAATCTAAAGGAAACAGTGGTGTAATTAAAATGAAACTAAATTAAAATGAAATTCACAAAAACAAAGAGACATGAGATAAAAATGACAAGCAAAATCTATGCTTACATATATATCAAAAATGAGCATGTGAAATACAAGCCTATATGTCTCAGAAGGTCTCTTGAAGTTGAATTTGTTTGTTATTATGTAATGTAAAATAATAATAGGCATCATAGGATGCACCAAATGGTAATTTTATGTAAGTATGGGCATTTCAATATGCCCCAAATTCTAAATTGACATGTGGATGGGTATCATAAGATGCCCCAACATGTGATATAGAATGAGGTGGAGTTAAGCTGTTAAAATGAATTGCATTAGGCTAACATGTGTAGTTGGAGATAGGTAAATGTATTGATATACTATATTTTTATGATGTTAAAAATGACATAATACATGTGGGAGAGGTCTGAAGGGATATATAATGTAAAGGAGGACCATTTAAGATGTGCTTTAGAGTGGGAATTTTAACTAGGTGATCCTTATGTTTATGTGACCTAAGAGGTTGAGGATTTATGAATACAACCATCCATTTGAAGTTATTCATGTTAGATATCATTTCCTTATTGGTGCAAGAAGATGGATCAAATATGGTTTAAATAACATTAGTGGATGAGGTGGAGGTATGGGGTAATTATTGTTGGTCATTAGGTAAGTGATGTTGATGTGATTGTGATTCTTTATATTAGGCTTGTGATACTTTAATATAGTATTGATAGAATTATTGTGTAAGAGTATCAAGATTTAAATGTGGACCAAGAAAGAAGGTAAAAATGAATTGGTTAAGATCATGACAAGTCTCATGATAATGACCTATCATATCATGCCACCAAAAAAACTTATTAGGATTGTACCATTTTGGAGTAGGTTGGAAGGATGAAAACTCATGGGTTTATAGGGTGGAAATTTATTCTTAAGTTCTTTTAGACTCAAGGGAGGGTGGGTTGGTTTAAATTGGTTGAATTAGATGCTCCCTTTTGATGTTAGGGAGGATTATATGAATCAATGTTATGAGAAAATTATTGGAAAGGTTCCTTAGTAGTTGATTGAGGTGATTCAAATTGAAGCATAAGAAAGTCTTGCCTCTTTGATGGGTCTAAGGTTTCTTCTAAAGTTTTGGGGGAAATATCTAAACTTTGTATTGAATAAGAGATTTAAGAGAGATAAAAAATATTTATAAAAGACTCATCATTCATGTTATGTTCCACTTTGTGAGATAGAGACTTTTATCATTTGATGAAAGTGCGAGAAGATTCGTTAAGAAGTTTTTTGGAATTGATGAAATGGCTAAGGTAATTTTTAGGAAGGTTATAATGTTGAAATTATTTAACTAGAACATTAACTAAGTCCTTTGGTTATAAGATGGAATGTTGAGGAAGTTAATTATACCATTCAAGTACATCACTAACAAAGGTGTTGGATAGGAGTTTGGTGGTAGAAAAGGTGTTAGTTTGGACCCATTCTTTATAAATATTGCCTAATATTTTGAGAAAGATAGCATGATATTGAGTATCATTATATGTGATAGTTGGAGAGATGTTTCCAATGTATATAGAAAATTATATAAAATTTCATTTAGAAGATGTTGATTTTTTTTGTTATTTAAAAGAGGTTGAGGAATGATATTTCCATCAGCATCTCTAAGAGGAGGAGGGACAAAATTCTAATTTAGTTTAGTCATTATGACTTGAGGTGGTTGACTAGTCATTTGTAATATATGAGATTGCATTTGCATCATTTGATAATTTTTAATTATTTGTATAACATTCATTTATTGAATCATTTGATCAAAACTTTGAGTTGTATCAATGGGAGGAATAGGATTGTTGGGTGGAAGAGGATTCCAAACATTAGAAGTAGGAGGAGGACTAGGGTAAGTAACATCAATTGTATTACAGTTTGGTTGATTTGAGGATACAAAATTTAGGTTACATGATGTAGTAATTAATTTGAGATTAGGGAGACACAAAGGAATAAATCGAATAGTTTCATCTGAAGTGATAATATAAGTGAGATTATGATCTAAATCCTTGATTATGTAGTCTTATTTACTAATTATAAGTTGAAAAGAAGACATACTTATGAATTTACTAGGTTACTAAACTAGGTCAGCCACCTACTAGACAGTGTCAAAAAATTGAGGCAAAACAAATTAGGTCGACCACTTAGTGAACTAAGTTAGACACCTACTAAACTATGTCTAAAAAGAGAGGCAAAACAAACTAGGTTAGCCACCTATTGAACTAAGTCAGATATGACCTATAGAGTTGACCAAGTTGATCTAGTTGGTTTCTAGGAGAAAAATAAGCATATGAAATTATACTAGGTCAGCTATGTCCTATGGAGTCGATCGAGTTGACCTAGTTGAATTATGGGAATAATTATAGAAGTCTAAAAAAAATACTAGAATAAACTAGATTGACTAGCTTGATTTAGTTGAATAGGAAAAAAAAATAGATTGACTAGCTTGATCTAGTTGATTGTGTAATATAGTTTTAACTTAACTAAAAAACTAACAATAATAGACTAGAAATTTGAAGCACTGATTGATTTTATTGAGAAACATGAATGACAAATTGGGATAATTGATAAAATTAAATTACTAAGTTGGTAAGAGTGAATCTAGAAAATAGAACAAGATTGAGAAGGCCGATTTAATTGTATTGTTGAGAGTGTGGAAATTCTATTGATTGGGTTGTCCAAGCAAGATTTGGTATTACAAAGAAAAAATATTTGAAACATAGTGGTTAAATAGAGTCAACAAGGTTTATTTACTCTATAAAAATCTAAAAACTAAAAAATAATAAAATAAGACAAGATTGACTAGCTCAATTTTGTTAGATAAAAATTGAAAATTAAAAATTGCTAAATTAAACTAGATTGACTAACTCAATCTATTTGATTGTAAGTGAAAATTAAAAAAAATATTTAAATAAGACTAGATCAACAAGATCATTCTAGTTTGCTGAAATAAAAACCTACAAATAAAAGATAAAACAAGATTGACCAATGTGATCTAGTTGAATGTAAATCCTGAATCTACAAATAGAGTTAAGATTAGATCGACCAATTTGATCTAGTTAGTTGAAAAAGAAACATATATTGAGAAAATGAAACTTAATTAATTGGCTTGACTTAGTTGACTATGACTGGAAAAAAATTAAAAATTCAAGGGTTAGATTCATGTCAAGTTCACTAGAATGTATGTAACAAATTAGGATGAATCTACAACTTGTCTTACTTAATGGATTCTAAGCTCAGATAATGTAATCTTACCAAAAAATTCATTACATAGCTACTTATATCAAGACATAAACAATTCAAATCCACTAAACCTAACTAAAGGATCTATTACTACACAACACCAAAGGAAAGGGTTCTAAAGTCTCTAGGCAAATGATATCATGTAATAACCCTAGTTAGGTATAAAATACATAAACTAAATATAATCTAGTGCTCACTAAAGTTTTTGGCACAAAGGGGGATAGTTAAACAAACAAAATAAAACATGTAAAGATAACTCTATAGACACCTAAAACTAGCCACTAATAACCTCAAACCAAAATTTTGACCAATTTCTATCCAAAATGCACAATTTGGCCTAAAAACACTAAAACATGTTAAATGATGTGAAAATGACATATTAAAATGCTGATTTTGGCCAGGGTATCCCTAAATGGGGTAATGCAATTTATGGGCAAGCTAACTTTAATCAATTTAGTTCGAGTCAAAATGCCAAATTTACACCTACGTGCTCTAGACTACTCTTTCCTATTAAATATTTTTCACAAGACGTGTGCCTTTGTTATTTGTTGTTGGAAACATTCTAAATGGGAATACACATCCAATGCATCTGACATGGACTTCTAATTCAAATTCAATCAAATTTAGGACCAATAACAAGGCATTATGATCAATTTGGGTAATTTGTGCACAATGTGGGTAATCATGCCTAAGAGATAATTAATACAAATAAAGGCCTAATAAAAAATTCCATGAAAAATTGTTGAATAATTTGTTTTTGGAAATAAATATTGAATATCTACATCATCAAGTGACCTCATTTTTGGGAAAGACATCCCTAGGCCATAAAGGCCACAAATATCATTCATGCCCTCCATGCCTCATCAATCCCTTCTTTAATGCCCTCCATGCCTCTTAATTGCCCCTTCTTCCAATACCATGATGAGGATAATTACAAACTTAATTCCAAAAATTGAATTAATCCTCAACCACACATCTCAATCTTGAGATAGACGGTTGAGGTTAACTATGATTAAATCCAAAAATCTATAAATATAAGGCTTCACAACATCATTTTTAAGATTAACTAGTGCAAAGTTATAATTCAGGATTAGTTTCAAAAAGCTTCAAGCAGCTAGTGTTACAATGCCAAATTGATTCCAAGCCAAGCCAAGCCACAAGCCAAAGGTGCCAAGGAGAGATGGAGGTTGTCAAGCTTCCATTGCCAAGGACTTCATGAGCACAAGCTGAGTAAGCCACCAAAACAAGCATTTTAGAGCATCTAAGGAAGGTAAAAGATTTTTTTTTTTGCATTTTAGTTTTGTGTTTCATTCATGATTGTTAAATAAGATCTCCTTAGTGTTTAGGCTTAGAGATGTTATACTATTAGTGTATTTATTTCATTTTGGAACTAACACAATACTAACCATCCTCTCTTGAATCAAATTCTTAGATCACATATGGCATGCTGAGTGGGACAAGATGCATCTCACACCTAAAATAAATCATTTTTCAACTCTAAAATATCCATTTTGACCTTTAAAACTCTTGAAAATTGATTTTATAACTTTATTTTGCCATTTTTTGTTGCCATAGTTTTACACAGTAACCAACGTCGACAGGAACTACTAACATTAGTTACTTGGCTCAATCGACATCGATTAGCAGAAATGACATTGGTTAGATCTCAATTGGCCATTACTGACTTTGGTGGTATATAACTGAGGTTGGTCACTATGTTTTCTTAAAAACACAAACCCAAGAGCTATTTTAAAATGCTTGGTTTGGGGTCATACAGACTCCATTTTGGATGATTTTTTTTTAAAACCACATGTTTTATCCTAATTTTTCAAAATTTGGAATTAGTTTAGCTTTAAGTTTTATATTTTTTTTACAAAATTTGGAAAATATATTTAAAATGTTTCTAATCTGACATATTTGCTTTTGGGGTGATGCCTTATGGGTAGAAAGGTAACCAATAGATATCAAATTTGATAAATCATGTTTTAGACCACCTTTTAAATGATTTTAAAATGAATTAAGAAAATTATTTTGGTGCTTAAAGTAACATTTAAGGTGCTTAAATAAGTGTTTTTATCATTATTTTTCAAAGTAACAACTAAGATAAAGGTTCAAATGAACACCACTAAATCTTTCACTTGGGCTTAAAATTGAACACACTTATCATTTTTGTCTTCAATAGTTGTTTGATCTAATTTTTGTTTGGAAAGAAGATGGGTGTTGTGTGTATGCTCTTCCATTTGTCCCCTTTAGGGAATCTTTGGAATCAAAAGCTCCATTCCTATTGCAAGTAGCCTAGTCCAAAGCTTAGAAAAAAAAGTAATCTAAAGCACTCCCTAAAAGCTTATCAAAGTTTGGATGACCTTGAAAGTGACCCTAAAGTCCTGCTTTCATGCTTTCTTTATTTTTATGCATCTTGGCTTGCGAGGGGGACTTCATCATCTCTCAAGATTTCTTTAGGGAAGCTTTGACCTAGGGTTTCATCTCTTGGCATTGAATTAATTTGGATCCTTTGGAGTTGCACATGGGATGTAGTGGCACTTTAGACATCGCACTACACTGAGCAAATAAAAATATGTAATGGTTTCAAAAAAGACTAGACCTTTGTGTAACAAGCCAAGTGATACATACCAAAAATCCATGCTTTTATTTTGTATTTTTTGATGTGAAATTCATTATTTAATTGATTCCCCTAGATCATTCAGAAACTTGTTAGATTTTAGACAAATCCCCACTTGCCATAGAAGTATTGTTGGTACAAGGTGCACCTCAAGGTCCATATCATAGTACTATCATTTGAAAGAAGGGGGGGGTGTAAAATCCCTACTATATAATGCGCATTTACTTTTGGATGAACACTTAAAATCTTCTCAAATGATGTATATTGATGGATTCCAATAGTACCAAGCAACCTTGTCAGCTTAGGATCTAAGGGTGATTAATTAGTTGGTCTTGTCCTAAATTAAAGTCTTGTTTAAAGTCAAAACTTGGTGTAAAAAAATAATCCCAAACCAAACACATGGTCCTCATTTTTCTTTGAATAAAAAGGCATTATGCTACCTACATGAGATCATCCATTTGCCTTGTTCAAAGTTCATCAAAAGATTGAGAGTCATATAATCCACTTTGGTATAGTTATACTACCCAATTAAGTCTAGACCTTTACCAAAGTTGTTTAAGTCCTTAACTTATAATTTAAATTTGAAATTACACCTTTATAAGTTGATAGGGTTGATGAGTTAAGTGGGTTCGCCATTTTCACTAAACTTGAGGGAACTTAGGTTTAATTTCTAATTTGGGTTGAAGGCTGTTTAAGACTCATAATCATTGTCTTTGCCTGATAGACTTAAGCCATTTTATGCTAAAAAATTTCGCTTTAAATCTATAGACCACAACATTTTGAGTCAAGAAAGGTAGTGTTATGATGTCAAAATTATGGAAAATGTCTTTGCCTTAGAGAGTCTTTGAAACAAACTTTTTTATCACACATTTTGGGTAGTATAGCATCATTACGCTTCCCAAATCATTTCAAACTTTGTTTTATATCCCTTTTGCATATAATTTCAAATCTATTTCTACATGTTTAGACTAATCCAAGTGTACTTTTGATCCTTTGTCTAAAGCATATTTATACTATTCACCTTTGTCTAGCTTTTTTATCAAAGGAACCAAGTTTTATACCTTTATTTATGAGAAAATAAACTATGGTTAAAGTGACTTTTATTTCATACCTTATACCTAGTTGACCAAGTTCATGTCCAAGAATCGAATGCCTAGTGTTTGTTAGAAGTGTTTCAAATATGTTAGATTAAAAATTTCATCTATTTTCAAAGTCTATCTTTTGACATCATTTGGCCAAGATGTTGGGATAAATAACAGAAGCACACAATTGATTACCAAGCAACTTAACATGTAGAAATTAACCAGAATACACAAGTAACTAGAATTCAGAAATAACACATGATATGAGAGACAATACACAATTTGTATTAAAACTCTTTCAGAAGGAAATACAACAAAGAAGGCTGCCACAGTTCTTCTTCCTTACACACCTCTAGGGCATAAACAATAAATCTTCCCTCAAAGCTCTCTCTCTTAGGTCCCAACACCCAACTCAAACACAGAGTTGGTGTTCACCTTACACCTATGCTCCACGCACTCCACAAGTGCTCCACGCACTCCACAAGTACACAAACATACTTCAAGTAGATCTCCCCTGAACCTACAACAACCTACAACTCAATCTGATCTTACTTATGGAAGGATCTTCCTTGCCTTCCTCTTTGCTCTCTATGAGTACCCACTGTACTCCAAGTAGATCCCACCTGATTTTGCTCCCTATTGTGTTGCTATCCTATCTGATCTTGCACACTTACAAATCAATCTGGTTCTGCACACCTGTGAATCTTAACCTTGCACACACATACACCTGCAAATCAATGATCTTACTTACCATGTAGATCTCCTAAAGTAGCCATGCTCATCTGATGACCAAGATCATACATACGTGAAGAACCCTACTGATTCTCCAATCCAACACCCACACTTGGTACTGTGGCACTAGGAGGAACACACCATGCTCACCTCACACATAGAAGGAGCTTATATTATTGCTCTCTTACTCTTTAGCATGAGTTTACAATACAACCAATGAGTCTCTTAAATAGATCTCATGTAAACAATAATTAGACACCTAATTACAATAATTAGATCCACAGCTTCTAGTATAATTTTGGCTCTTGACATGCAAACACTTGGTTCGTTAGCTAACTGCCCATAACATTCATAGTCCAAACCACACAGGTGACTGACATCGGTCCCTGTCTTCCTGGGGGGTGCCGACGCCGACTGACTTCTGACTAACATCAGTTGCCTTCTTGTCTGATCCTACTGACGTCGGTTGGCCTGACCGACACCGGTGTCTATGACACTTTGCAACCCTTCACAACCTCCTTCCCTGCTTGCATTAGTGAAGCTTTTAGCTCCACAACCTAACAATCTCCCACTTGGAGATAAATAGCTACACTGTACCTATACCTGTACCCTATCTAATCTATTTCCCGGCTTGTATCCCTCTTCAAGCTCAATCCTGAAGACAACCCACCACACAACCTGTGGTGCACCTCCTGTCATCTGAGTAACCTGCCACATCTAAACCTATAAACCCCTATAGTGAAGTCTTGACCTAGAATAACATGAATCCCTGCTACTGGTCCCTCTCACATCCCTGAGAACCCACTTCCCTGAATTGGCTCCTAACTCTCTGACAACACCCACTGCTTGGGAAAACTCAGGCCTATACCAAACCTCATGTGATTTTGGACACTAAACTATCCAACCCTTAGTGTGCTCCAGCTCTACATCTTGCATAATGAACCTCGCCAACACCTGATTCACATCAGCTCCCACTGGAGACAAAATCAACCTGTGATCTCCCATGTCTCCCATGCCAAAGAATTTCGCTGCTCCAAATTCTTCATAGCAAACCATTGAACTAATCTTACCCTTAGCTCAACAAAACCCTGTATGTACAAACCAACTAGCAAACATACCATCCACATATAGTAATAGGATAATGTCATGACCATCATCCCCCTGGTAAGACAAACCACAATAGTTACCCTAACGTTGACTAAAGTCATGTTTTGTCATCCACTTGTCAAAACCTGTACCACTATCCTGCAGCTTCCTCAAGACCATATGCCCTGGTCTTTCATCTCACATGTCTGTTCTCTCTATTCTTCAACTAAGGTATCTATTCATCTCTATGCTTTCATACCTACTGGCAACTCTGCCAAATCTTTGCTTGGTTCTGCATCATAATCCTACCATGCTCCCACTATTTCCTGGATCCTTCCTGCTTTGCAATCAACAACTAGTATAAAGAAGAGGAACAATGAATTTGAGTCTTACTTACCACCTTTAGTCCTCCACATGGGTGTTTGAGACTCCTTGACAACTTACTATCCACCCAAAATCTGTTACAGTGACCAACCTCAGTCACCACACAGTCTGCATCCAACCGACGTCGGTTCCATGTGCCTATCCTGAATACCAACCCTATCGACGTTAGTGTTTCTTGCTGCTGATATCAGTCCTCTTAACTGACATCAATCTTACCTACTGTTGACGTCAATTTTACTACCGATGTCGGTACTTGTGAGTGATGTCTTTTTACCCATGAGCTCTTTTGAATCAATCCCATATCCAAACTGCCCTACTCAGAAGTATCCAGCCCCATCCACTGGTCTCTGTCTGCCATCTCCTCCATAAACACCAAGGATTTATAGTTCTTAATCCTATCAAATATATTAGTCTTCCACTTAAGAACATGCATCTCCTTCTTGCTCATGTGACCAAGCCTACAAAGCCACGTCTCTGCAACAGAAGAAGAATCAGTAATATAAACAAGTAGATAAAGAGTACCTATTTTCTTACCACCAGCTAATTCAAGTGCATCCACTGTGAGAGTTCTTGTGCATCTCTCATCACCCAACTTTTTTGAAGAAATTAGCCACATCTCCAAACTTGGGACCTGCATGACCTCCATCAACACCCATGTGTTGGCCGCCTACAATTTTAGCTTCACTTCCCCTTTGCCAATAATCTGACAAGGCTCACCAACTCCTCTCCCTGGGGCTGCATGGAAAGAGGCAACAAAATCTATTATCCAAGATTCAACTTTATCCAAGAAACCTCCTAGAGCATCCTGTGCCACAACACCTGCAACATCTACATCTTCAGTTCCTTCATGTTGATCTGCTACCAACCAACAATATTCTTTTACTTACTCTTTCTCTCCATAGGACCGTAAGTGATCATCTGTGCTTTTTAACTCCTCCATTCTTAGCTTACTTTCATCTACCATTGCTCTACTCCCACTCAGTCAAAAACCCCTGAGAGTGACGTATAACCAAACACAAAACCTGCTCCCTGCAACTTGGCTTTGATACCATGTGTTGGGATAAATAACGAAAGCACACAATTGATTACCAAGCCACTTCACATGCAAAAATTAACCAGAATACACAAGTAACTAGAATTTAGAAACAACACATGATATGAGAGACAATACACAACTTGTATTAAAACTCTTTCAGAAGGAAATACAACAAAGAAGGCTGCCACAGTTCTTCTTCCTTACACAGCTCTAGGGCTCCCACACCTCTATGGCATAAATAGTAAATCTTCCCTCAAAGCTCTCTCTCTTAGGTCCCAACACCCAACTCAAACATAGAGTTGGTGTTCACCTTACACCTGTGCTCCATGCACTCCATAAGTGCTCCACACACTCCACAAGTACACAAACTTACTTCAAGTAGATCTCCCCTAAACCTGCAACAACCTGCAACTCAATCTGATCTTACTTATGGAAGGATCTTCCTTGCCTTCCTCTTTGCTCTCTATGAGTACCCACTGTACTCTAAGTAGATCCCACCTGATTTTGCTCCTTGTTGTGTTGCTGTCCTATCTAATCTTGCACACCTATAAATCAATCTAGTTTTGCACACTTGTGAACCTTGACCTTGCACACACATAGACCTACAAATCAATGATCTTACTTACCATGTAGGTCTCCTAAAGTAGCCATGCTCACCTGATGACCAAGATCATACATATGTGAAGAACCCTGCTAAGTCTCCAATCCAGCACCCACACTTGGTACTGTGGCACTAGGAAGAACACACCATGCTCACCTCACACATAGAAGAAGCTTATATTATTGCTCTCTTACTCTCTAGCACAAGTTTACAATACAACCAATGAGTCTCTTAAATAGATCTCATGCAAACAATAATTAGACACCTAATTACAATAATTAGATCTGCAGC
Organism: Torreya grandis; assembly: GCA_037957365.1. NCBI lineage: Eukaryota > Viridiplantae > Streptophyta > Pinopsida > Cupressales > Taxaceae > Torreya > Torreya grandis. The sequence continues at coordinate 140,095 of JARHVA010004904.1, forward strand.
TTCTAGTCTAAATTTGGCTCTTGACATGCAAACACTTGGTTCATTAGCTAACTACCCGTAACATTCATAGTCCAAACCACACAGGTGACCGCGTCGGTCCCTGTCTGCCTGGGGGGTGCCGATGCTGGCTGACTTCTGACCGACGTCGATTGCCTTCTTGTCTGATCTTGCTGACGTCGGTTGGCCTGACCAACGCCGGCGTCTGTGACACTCCATAACCCTTTGAAACCTACTTCCCTGCTAGCATCAGTGAAGCTTTTAGCTCCATAACCTAACACAAGAGTCCTAGAACATACCTTATTTGAGCCTAGCTTTTGATGTTGTATTTGGCCAAAAGATATAGCAACTTTTAAATTCCTAGATTAGACTGATTTGAAACACATTAACCTTAGAGTTTTAGCATTTTGATTTTTGGCCAATTTACTTACTTATCTTTATATGAACAGTGAAACATTAGATATTTTAGGCTAGCTTATTTCCTCACAAATATTTGAATAAACCTTTTGATCCTTTTGACAAATCTAGACCAAGTTGAAGGCATCATTTGTTTTAGATTTTGTCCTTTTTAGAGTTTGTAGAACTCTTTGACCTTTTATCACAAAACATTGATTCTAGATCCCAACATGTATTCCTACACTCATAGTGGACTCATGTACAATCTAGGGATTAGTAATGTAGTTGTGCAAGAAGAAATGCTGCAAAACCCCTATGCAGATAACATTACTTATGAGATGGATTCTTATCCCTCTTATAATACTCAATTAGGGGCACAAAGACAAGATCCATTGGATAACTATTCGGTTAACACACTAACTTAAAAATAATAGGACCAAGAACAAACCATGCAATACTTAGCTACAATACCCATGGTGGATGACCCGATACTTCAATAGACATATTCTACTAATTCAACTTCCACGTATGATCCATTTTTGTTTGAGCAACATTTGTTAGAGAATAAAGACAAGATTTTGGTTAGGGCCATAGAAGTAGGGGCTAAGTTTCTAGTAGACTTCCCCCATGAAAATTTACCAAGTATAGTAAAAGTGCCCCAAAATATCATTTACGATCAATAGGCTTCTTCTAGCAATCCTATGGCTCTAGTCCAAACAATGTACCAAGACCCCAATATATCTAATCGAGGCAAAAATATCATGGAAGATCACTTTAACCAAATGAAAAAAACACACCAAACCTACCTAAATTTAGCACATGATTTCAATCAGATGAACATGGTGAGTAAGCCCCTCATTGACCTAGTACCTTCAATAGGAGTGTTGATAGAACTAAATAGATAAGAGAATCCAAGTTCTGACCCATTTGTATAAAATGATTTGATAGATAACTTGATACATATGCCAGTTATTAAAGAAGTGTCTTCAGATTCTATATTGAATAGTGAGCCAAACATATTAGATAATGTGCAAACAATGTCCAATCTTGATCAAAGTGGTAATAACACACAAACAACTAGCCAATAACATGTGCCTATAGTTAATCCCATGAGTAGATCATCATACCAAGGAATAGGAGTTTCTGTACCCCAACCTCAACCAACCACTTCCTCAAGTGTATAACCTATAAGATTAGATAATCAAATAATGGCTAATGTTATTCCTCAATGATAGAATGTGATGAATCCTACTCCCCTCAACAAGTAGTGAGTGGTATTCCACAAAAATAGACACAATTTAGTGTATCAATGCAATAGAGGATGAATACATTGCCACCTCAATTAGGGGAAACTAATGTACCACCTCACCAAGTAATGATGAACATACCTCTTCAGTCATAGACTAATATGCCAATTTAAAAATACGTAATGACTAATCAACAACATGAAAATATTAGTTAGTGATAGATGTCAAATCTATAACATGTTTTTACTTCTTCATAGGGATTCATGCAACACAGAGGTACCAATGTTTCTCAAGTACCTATTAGACAACCATTGGTTCAAAAAGTGTCACAAATTTAGAGATAGGGTCTTGGTCCACAAGTTCATACTTAAAAACAAAATTTGATTAGTCAGTAGCATACCCCTTTTCAACCATAGTAATCACAATATAGTTACATCCTTTCATCCCAAACACAAAATCCTCCAAGTTAAACCTTTATCGTCAACCCAAACTAGAATAACATGTAACAAAATATGCAATTTCAAGTACATCCCAATCCATGTATGTGTATTCCTGGTCCATTCCCTAACCAATCCAATGTACACCAACATGTGTCTCCATCATACCCTAGTCAAAGTGTCCCACTTGTAACCTCCTAACCATTTACCCAAACCAATATTCTCCCTCAAACCAATATCCATTCTAGTTTCCTATCCCAAGAATTGCAACAGATGAAGGATGTGATTACTACCATTCAAGCAAAGAAGTAGACTAAGAAGTTCTAATTAGATGACGTGTGTTCCTATCCATTCAACATGGAGTATTTGTAGATACCATTTCCTCAAGGATACAAACCACCCAAATTTGATAAGTACAAAGGGAAAGATGACCCTAAGGCCCATTTAACTAAATTCTTTATCACATGTCAACCAATGGCATATAGTGACATATACCTTTTGATGTTGTTTCAAAGGAGCTTGGCTGGACAAGCTATGGAGTGGTTTTTAAAGTTACCCAAAAATTTAGTAATAAACTTTGATGATCTTTTTGATAAATCTGTGTATCACTTTTCCTATAATCTCAAGCATGAGATTTCATAAGTGGAATTGACACAAGTAAAGCAAAAAGATGAGGAGAGTTTTGAAAGTTATTTATAGTGATGGAGAGCTCTTATAAGCCATTTCATCCATATTTTAATAGATAAATAATTAGCTAATATGTTTACTAAAAATTTACATAGTGAGATAGCCTATCATCTGGAACTACAATGTGCACATACATTCAAAGAGATCATTTATAAAAGTTTAATGATTGAGTGAGCACTCATCAATAAAAGAGTCATCAAAATTAATTCTACCAATCAAAGAAATATCCAAAAATAAAATCTTAATCAAGTGCAAGCATCGCAACCGACACATGCCAATAATCAAGAAAGATTGAAGCAATTCAACCAAAATAGGAATGTTGTGGGAAATGGAGTAAGTAAATCCTGTCATGTGAAAATTGTGGAAACCTTATTCACACCACCTTTCTAACTTAATCATATACAACAACCTCCCTAACTGATGCCACAAGCACGAAAACCAAAACCTACACAACAAATACAACAAACTTTACCATTACAAACCCCTCCTCCTATGAGAACTGTGCCTACACGTCATGTCTTTAGTGATCTAGGAGAAATGATTAAATATATATTTAAAAATCTTGCCACCACTAATCTGATTAGTTGGCCTATACCAAAGCATTATCTACAAGGCATTCCTTACCTTGATTGGTACTGTGAAAATTAATTTTGTGACTATCATTAGGTCCATGGGCATAATCTATGTAGATGTGTCCAAATCAAGCATTTAATTGAAAATATGTTGGAGAATAGGGAGATAAAATTGGTTAATGGTGCTTCCACTTCCAATAAAACTCTTGGGATATATCAAAACCCCTTTCCCTAACATAATAATCAACAATAATAGAACAATCAATAATAATAATAATAATAATAATAATAATAATAATAATAATAATAATAATAATAATAATTATGGCCAGTGTAACAATAAAATCAATAGTATCAGAATCAAAGGCTGAACCAGTAGAATCAACAAAATTAGTAGTAGAATCCACAAGGATAAAACAATGGAAAAAACCAAGGTCAAAATGGTAATAACTAACAAACCTACCATGTAGTTTCACATGACTACAATAGGGTTGTAGGTCATATTGTAGGGGGTAGAATTAATACCATCTCCATTACTCCTAGAATAAGTACTAATCAACCTAGACCATTGCTAAACAATAATATTTATCCAAATCACATGGATAATCTTTCTTTAAACTAGGAGTGTATATAGGTAAACCAACAAACTTAGACTTCCCCTTTTGGATCTTATAGTGACAACTCATCCTTGCCATGTGACCACATACAAGTGCACTGAAAACCAAGACTTATCCTATCTTGTCCCACACCATTCCCAGTATTGGTTAGAAATAATGGTCTAGTATCTAATCTCAATTTTGAAATCAAAATTTAGAGGCCAAATATTATTATCCCATGCCCATAGCCATCTTCCACTTTACCTGTCATCTAACCAACTGTTCAGCCTCAGAATAAACCATTCACTACTGACCAAGACAAGAAGTTTGATATTATGGACCAATTACAAAAGACACCAACACAAATTTATATTTTGGATTTTTTGTGAATGACAATAATCCATAAAAACATACTGAATGAGTTTTTGACCCAATCCACTATTGCTAGTGACATATACCTTAATAACTTTCAAGCTCTAGTTAGACACCTAGCTCCAACCTAACAAATCACATTCAACCAAAGTGATATGTCTTCCCTTGGATCACTCCATAATAACTTGTTGTACATAGAGGTTTGTATCAGATGGCAAAAAGTGAAACATGTCCTTATCAACAATGGATCTAGCCTCAACATAGTGTCTGTCAAGCTCATCAAGCTTCTTAGGTACACAATGATAGATCTCCAGCCAAAAATAATAACTATTAAAGCCTATGATAATAATGAAAGAGAGTCATAAGGCATCATTAGGTTGCCATTTATTATTGGGCCTTTAACCCAAGATACACTTTGCATTATACTAGATCTTGAGTTATCATTAGACATACTTCTAGGTAGGCCTTAGTCACATGAGATTCATGCAGTCCCATCAACACTACACCAATGTATCAAGTTTTCCCATTTAGGGATGGAAGTGAATATTTTGGGAGATTTACACCCATTTGAACACTACAAGCATCTTGAGGCTAAATTTCAAAGCTATAATTATTAGTATAGTATGAATCCCAGTTCCAAGTAGGATAAAGGAAAAACTATATTTATTGATCCTTCACTAGATAATTGTATAGATCATAATACCTTGGATTCCCTTTCCCACATGCCACCTCCTGAAGCTTCTAATCATTTCACCATTTTAGATAATGGACAGGGAGAGTATGTGACTCATGATACATTTCATAATGCTAATCTTCCTTAGAATCCAAAAACCTTTGGGTGACCTAAGGTCATCCCACATATGCATTGACAATGGAAGAATAAAGATGAGGGACCTATCACATTTATACCAATATCTGGCTTAGGACTTGACCCTCTTGAAGGGAATGAATCATGGTTATACAATGATGACCAAGCTGATTGTTAGAAAAATGCAAAGTATCCTATTCCTAATAAGATCATGGAACATCACAATTATGAAGGAAGAGGCCTCAAACTAAATCAACAAGGAACCATTGAGCTGATTTCCATGACTAAATATGAAAGACCTTATGGACTTGGATTTAAACCACTTGGGGGTGACCCCACTATTTCATTCAAACTCCATCACCAGTGACTAGTGATGATGACGTCGATAGTGAAGTAGAGTCTGATCATATCCTTACCTTTGATAACCTAGTTGAAACTAACTTGTTTGATAACAATGCCATTTTTACCCTTACCCAATCCATTGCCATTATATTATCCCCAATTGATAGATTGAGGCAAACAAGAATCCAGTCTGTCGATTGATGATTTCTAATATGATGAGGCATTATGTTATTTCTTAAGCCTTAGAGATAAGGTTTTGTTGGGAGATCACAAATTAGGATTCTCAATCACATTGGATCTTGTTACCTATTTTGGAGAGTGAGTGAACACCCTTAGCTAAAAACAAGAAAGTAAAATATTGATGTTTCAAAGTGAAAACCTCTTTTAGGCACTTTATAACTAGGGAAAAAGTAAAGATAAAGGATAGTCTAGTGGTGAAAACCTATTTCAGGCATCATTAGATGGGGGTGTTCATCCTTCTTCAAATTTAGACTAGGAAACCACTAACGATAAACTTGCCTACAGATCTGAGTTCAATTTTGAGAAACAAGTATTTGATCAAATTCTCCAAGAATTTTTGACTATTTTTGTTGCATGGCTAAATCTCCCATTAGGAGACTCAGATTCATCATTCCTAGAAGAAGTTGAAGAGCAAGTCCTAACAGAGGACCCTGAGATAGTCTAACAGTTCAAGTCACTACCTACTATCCTAGAAGATGGTTCAACCCTCCTAGTTGAAGATATAATGGAATTAAATATTAGGACTCCATCAAACCTAAAATGGATAAAATTAGGAGCATCTCTCACTAAGGAGGAACACAACATCTTTGTAGCTCTATTGAAAGAGTTTGTGGATATATTTGTATGGGCCTATTCTAACATGCCAAGATTAGACCCCACCTTAGTTCTACACCACCTTATGCTTAATCCTAATGCCAAACTGGTAAAACAAAATTTACATAAGATGCATCCTCACATTGCTATATTAGTAAAGAAAGAGTTGGAAAAACTCTTAGAATCAGGATGTATCTGATCCATTAACTACTCAGAATGGATCTCTAATGTAGTATCTGTTAGCAAAAAGCTTGAAGGAATCATAATTTGTACTAATTTTAGAGAGATCAACAAATATTATCCTAAAGATGATTTTACATTGCCTAATATTGACATGATCATTGACTCCATGGTAGGCTATGAAATTCTTTCACTCATGGATGGATTTTGAAGATACAATCAGATCAGAATAACACTAGAAGATCAACATAATACATCACTTACCACTTCATGGGAAACATTGTGTTATTAGGTGATGCCATTTGGCCTTAAGAATATAGGAGTTACATATCAAATAGCCATGACTATCATATTCTATGATATGATGCATGATATTATCGAAGACTCTATCAATGACATACTAGGAAAATCCAAGATCATGACTGACCATTTAGCCATCCTACATAGGATATTTGAAAGACTATGAGAATACAAAGTCAAACTAAATCCAAAAAAATGTGTGTTTAGTGTAACTTTAGGAAAATTACTTGGCTTTATCATGTCTCGTATAGGTATTGAAGTCAATCTAGCTAAAGTCTATGCTATAGCTGAGATGCCACCACCAACCAATTTGAAGCAACTCCATAGTTTGCAAGTTAAGATCAAATCCATCTAACACTTCATCTCTTAGTTAGAAAATAAGTGCCATCTATTTACACATATTTTTAAGAAAGGATTTGCATTTCACTGGGATGATCATTACCAAATAGCTTTTTAACAACTCAAGGACTATCTTGTTAATCTGCCTATTTTATTACTACCTATGCTAGGAAAGCCATTTTTGTTATACTTATTAGCTACCAATCATGCTCTAGGTGCAATCTTGCCTCAACATGATGACAATGGAAAGGAACATGATGTTTACTACCTAAGCCGTACCTTGGTTACATATGAACATAACTATGCACCTATTGAAAAAGCTTGTCTAGCTATGGTTTTCACAGCTCAAAAACTACGTCATTACATGTTGAATAATAAAACCATGGTCATTTCAAAAGTAGATCCACTCAAGTATCTACTATCTAAAATAACTTTGCAAGGTAGAATGGCTAAATGGATCATACTTCTTAATGAGTTTGACATAGAGTATATTAATAAAAAACAATCAAAGGACAAGTTTTTATAGATCAACTTGTTGAAGCACCCCTCATGGACACACAATCACTCAAGTTTCCATTTCTTGATGAATCCATAATGACCATTATTGATACACCCCTTAAGGAGCAACCCTAGAAGCTATATTTTGATGGTTCATTCACTGTGCATGGATTGAGGGCAGGCCTATTATTTCTTACACCATAGGGGGATCTAATCCCTAAATCATTTAGAATAAAATTTCCTTATATAAACAACATGGTCAAGTATGAAGCACTTGTTGTAGGACTTTGATAAGTAGTGCATTGGAATATATCTCATCTTCAATTTTATAGTGATTCTCAATTAATCATCAATCAGGCCACAGATCATTTTTAAACCAAAGATGACAAGCTAGTTCCATATAAAGCCATTGTTGACACTCTTAAAAATAAAATTGCCAACATTCAGTTTGAGCCTATACCGAGGGCTAGTAACTGAACTATAGATGCCATGGCTACTATTGGCTCTCTGATTCAACAAATAGATAAAGATAAAGAGCATCAGTTCCTCATTAAGAAATTGTCAGTACTAGCTCATGAACCTTTAATCATTACCATGATTTATGATATTATTGGTCCTAATTCTATCTGGTACTCAGACCTTTACAACTACCTTCATGACCAAGTTTTGCCACCTAACCTATCTCAAAAATAAACCAAAGCCTTCATTCATCATTCCACTCATTACACTTTACTTGGATCTACTCTTTACCATCATAGTTTTGATGGAACTTTGCTTTATCTAGAGAAGTTCATGAAAAAGTATGTGGAGCCCATTCTAGTAGGGCATTCCTATCCAAAAATCTCATGTACTAGTTATTATTGGCCCACAATGGATGTAGATGCCACTACATATGTAAAGAAATGTGACAAATGCCAATGGCATGCTAATTTGATTCATGCCCCGACAAAAACTCTAAAATTGATGTTGAAACCATAACTATTTTCTACATGGGGAATTGACCTCATTGGGAAGATTAACCCCACTTCATATGATGACCATAAACATATCCTTACCATCACCAAATATTTCACTAAGTGGGTTGAAGTTATATGCCTCACTTACATGACTGGAAAGCAAATTTCCAAATTCATCTTCAACCACCATATCTACTACTATGGTATTCCCTATGACATTATATCTAACAATGGAGGATCATTCAAGAATAAATATTTAGACCAGTTATGTATCAAATAAAACATCACACAACACTTTTCTACAACATATTACCCTCAAGGTAATGGCTAGGTTGAGGCATCCAACAAAACCATTATCAATATTCTCAAAAATATTGTCAATGATTTTGGTCGTGACTGGCACCTCCAGATATTCCCTACCCTTTGGTCATACCATACTAATCATCATACCCCCATAGGAGCCACTCCATACTCACTTGTTTATGGTACTAAAGCCATCCTTCCCATTAAGGTCAAGTTGCCTTCACTATGCATCTCTTTCAAGCATGTCCTGGATGATCATGACTATTAAGTACCTCACCTATAAGAGCTAGATCTATTTGATGAAAAATGTGCAACCACACTCAACAATCTTCAAGCATATTAGAATCAACTCAAAGGCCACTATAATCAACATGTGAAGTATAGAACATTTGAACTTGGTGATCTTGTTCTTAAAGAAAACAAAAATAATACCATGGTTGAGAAGAAACATAAAGGGAAATTAAAAACAAACTAGATAGGGCCTTTCATCATCACTACAAATTATGGATTAGGAGCATACAGGCTTACCACACTAGATGGTGATGAACTTCTAGAGCTAATGAATATTATTCATCTCAAGCGGTACTATGCTTAAATGCTAAGGTATATTTTTTATAAGGACCATTTCAGTTATACCATTTTATCACTATTCTTATTTGTACACATACTGAACTTATCATCATCTTTCCTATATTTACTTTCCCTTCTGACCTATCGACCTAGCACATTCTAAAGCCTAGCCCATTTGACCTTAGTTTTTGTCATTTATTACATAGTTTCAGCATCAAGGTATCCGATCAATTCATCAGTTAGTTTAAGTATTTTAGTTAGGGAGTGTATCTTGGGATAGTGTGACAAAAGTTTTTGTAGTTACATCCTTCATTTTTTAGTATTTTCTTACCACCAGTCTTGTTACTAATTATAACCACCTTTGGGAAAATTAGTACCATTGATCTATGTTGTTGTGTCCTAGTTATAATTGTCTATGGGAAAATTAGGGGAAATATTAATCCTTGACATACAAACTTGCCACTTCCTATGCCATACTGTGTCTTTTTACCAATTGTACCTATTTTGTTTGAATTGGCTACCACACTAGTCTAATTCCTTCACTAAAATGGTGGAACTATAGTGACTTGAGGTCCTACTTTAGGACTATATAGACAGAGCTCAATATTTGTTAAGGTCAGCTCAATCACCCCTTTTACCCATTCTCTCACCATTATGCAAGCAACCTAAGCCACACTCTCACCATTTTTTGAGCAACCTAAACCATGCTTTCGCCATTTTGTGAGAAACCTAAGTCATGCTCTTACCATTTTGTGAGAAACCTAAGCCATGCTCTCACCATTTTGTGAGTAACCTAATCCACACTCTCACCATTTTGTGAGTAACCTTAGTTTAAATGCTCTTACCATTTTTCAATATTGAACCATTTAGTGTCTCATCATTTTCGATTGAGTTGAAATACTTCAAACAATTATAAATACATTTCATAAAATTATTAGAAAAGAACAAAAACATTAACCACTTCTTTACCTTAAGGATTCGGGGAACCCTTACTAAGTTACAAGAAAATCACTTGTCATTTAGTTTCCCCATCCTTTTTGGCCTTTTTTCTCACGCAGTTTCCTTTTTTTAAGTCCATTTATATTCTTCTATCACATCCATTCTATTTGTTTTCATCAGTTATCACATTCTTCCCATTCCCTAGGATAACTACATTTGGCCTAAAGTTTTTTTTATTGGATATTACATCTATGGAACTATGTAGGTAGCATCCACTTTCCTAGTGAATATGGAGATAACTCATCCACCCCCTTCCTTTTCTTCTATTCCCCTATTTAGTTCATTTGTTAAGTTATCACCTATTTTCTATGGGCAATATTTGTAGGATTTTTATTACATTGTTTGTTTCTACTTATTTTTTTGTTTGTCTACCTATTTGTTTTCTTTCAACACTATTTCCTTGATTTAGTTTATGTTCATTGGGTGATTCCTTGTCCACACTTACACTTGAATCCATCCCTATTCATATGTTTACATTTTCATCATGGTTTTCATCTTTGGTGCATTATTTTCTATTGAGTATTGGATTATGAGAGTCAATCCTTATGAATATTTTGGCCAAGTATTTATGGTTTTATATCATGAATCCTACCATCACATGATACAACAAAACTAATATTAAAGAAGTCTATTCAAAAATGGTAGCATCTCTTTGGCACTAACATCCTGATTCCACTCCCAATCATATCTCAAACAGAGCAATTGATCATGAAAGAATTTTAACCTTTATTAGCTCATATGAGCATCTCCCTACTAGTAGGTTGTTCCAAATCATCATTACCCTCTTAAGTTATCATCATTCTTTACCAATTTTATCATGTTTGTCATAATTGAGGTCCAATGATTATAACCACCTATGGGAAAATCATTACACACCATCCCACCTGCATTTCTCAATGATTATAACCACCTTTGGGAAAATAATTGAGTTGTCATCACTTTACTTTTTCTACCCATACAAGGGCATGCTATTATCTTTTTTGTCTATCCTAACTAGGGCAACTTCATCTTCTCAATTATTATAACCACCTTTGGATAAATCATTGTGTTATCATCCTATGTTGCCACTATCAGGGCACAATGTTTATAACCACCTTTAGACAAACCATTGTGCCCCATCCCACTTACATTCTCAATGATTTTGACTAATTTTTCAATATCATTATGTTTTCACCCCATCATCTTTCCTTTCTTTGGACCCCTCATTTCATTTTTTTCTTTTTGAGGGATCATTTGCCGACCTCCTTATGTCAAACATTCCCTCGAGGGGGCATCATATAATTAGTTTATCATCATTGTAGTTGTAGGCATGTAGGATATTTTCATTCTTTGAGAAGATGTTACTGTGCTTATATCTTGAAATGACTTCCCAAATAGGGGCAAATTGTAGACACCTAAAATCGTCCATTGATAACCTCCAACCAGGCTTTTGACTAATTTCTACCCAAAATTCACAATTTATCCTAAAAACACTAAAACATGTTAAATGATGTGAAAATGACATATTCAAATGCTGATATTAGCCAGGGTATCCCTAAATGGGGTAATGCAATTCATGGGCCAACTAACTTTGATTAGTTTAGTTATGAGTCAAAATGCCAAATTTGCACCTATGTGCTCTAGATTGCTCTTTCCTATCAAATATTTTACACAAGTCTTATGCCTTTGTTATTGGAAACATTATAAATGGGAATACACATCCAACACATCTAACATGGACTTTCAACTCAAATCTAGTCAAATTTAGGACCAATAACAAGGCATTCTAATCAATTTGGGTAATTTGTGCACAATGTGCTTAATCATGCCTAAGAGCTAATTAATCCTAATCAAGGCCTAATAAAAAATTCCATGGAAACTTGTTGAATAATTTGTTTTAGAAAATGAATATTAAATATTTTCATCATTAAGTGACTTCATTTTTTAAGAAGACATCCCTAGACCATAAGTGCCATAAATATCAGGATTCATGCCCTCCATGCCTCATCAATGTCTTCTATGATGCCCTCCATGCCTCTTAATTTCCCCTTCTTATAATGCCACGATGAAAATAATTATAAACTTAATTCCAAAAATTTAATTAATCCTCAACCACACATCTCAATCTTGAGATGAATGGTTGAGGTTGATTCTAATCAAATACAAAAATCTATAAATAGGAGGCCTCACAACATCATTTCTAAGCTTAATTAGTGCAAAGTTATAATATAGGATTGGTTCCAAAAATCTTCAAGAAACTAGTGTTATAATTCCAAATTGATTCCAAGCCAAGCCAAGCCATAATCCAAAGGTGCCAAGGAGAGATGGAGTTTGTCAAGATTCCATTGCCAAGGACTTCATGAGCACAAGCTGAACAAGCCACCAAAATAAGCATTTTGGAGTATCTAGGGAAGGTAAAAGAGTTTTCTTTTGCATTTTAGTTGTGTGTTCCATTCATGATTGTTAACTAAGCTTTCCCTAGTGTTTAGGCCTAGAGATGTTATGCTATTTATTTCATTTTTTTTTTCATTTTGGAACTAACACAATACTAACCATCCTCTCTTGAGTCAAATTTCTAGATCACAAACTCTACTCAAGTAAATGTAGAGGTAAACTAAGTAAGGAGTAAAAAAATCATCCTATTACCTTATGCAATATCTATCTACCAAATAAAAGAGTAAATGGTAGGAATAATTACCTTGAATTAAACTTTTCATGCCTTAATCTCTCCCTTGGACAATGGTGTTTTGCAAGAGGTTTTTTGTGGCTTTGCAAGGATAAAAATATATAAATAATCTTTAGGCTAAAATACTCCTACTTTACATCTTATAATTTCTCATAAGACAATCTTATTTACTTCTAATGAAAATCCCTAAGCAATGAATCCTCAAGTGTAGAACTAATAGAATTATGAGTTGTAATAATGCAAAAATTAATGTTCCTCTCTTTAGAAATGAAGTGAATGGGGTATTTATATCCAAGGATTGACCCTAAACCCTATTGGGAATTTAGCTAACAAGGTCATCCATGTTGATATTTTTGGGTGATAAATATAGCTTTTAGGACTTAAACTAGGTCGAATAGGCCAATGGAGTTTTGTAACATGCACTAAATTCCCAACAAGATCAACCAAGCCAAATATTAGGAAAATGAAAAAAAAGGGTGTATGCTTAGTTAGGTTATTTTGGAATTTGAATTGCTTAGAGGAGTATATAAATAGGTTTTAATTATTTAGGGAGTTTGATAAAGGTAACTTGTAGTGGTTTTAGGTAATGTTATTGAGACCAACAATCTTAAAAAGCCCCAAAGGAATGCCCACCCCTTTCCTAGTGCACCCTTTAAGATGTGCACTCAGATATATTAAAACTTGATAGGTACCTACAAGAGAGAAAGTTTTATTAAGTGACAAAGTTTATAAAAATATTGTGTGTGTATATAAGGTACAAAATTATCATCTTTGGTTTGGTATTGATCATTAATTTGATTTATGATAATTTTGGAATATCCATATATTGCTAACTATTGAATTTTCCTTTGAATAATGAGATGGACAAGTGCCTCATATTCTACAATATTTCTAGTATATGGGAACCAAATGTGAAATACCTTAGGGATAAGATCTCCATATGGTGTAATAAAAAGGATACCTAAACTTGATCCATGAAACATAAAGGAACCATCAAAGTAGATCTTCCATTATCGTGATTCATCAAAGGTTAAAATGGATTCCTCTAGAAAATGAAATGTTAATAGCTTTTTATTTGTTAATGGATAATCTATTAATTGATCGACAAGTACCTACCCCTTTATATCCTTATGATTGGTATAATGAATTTTAAATTCACTTAATATCATAATTTATTTTTCCATAAGACCTATCAATGTTGATTTGGAGAGAAGAAACCTGAATGGATTGACTTTTGCAATAATTATAGTCTTATTTTTGAGCATGTAGCATCATAATTTTTGGGATGTAAAAACCACTACCAAACATGGATTTTTAATGGATGAATAGTTATGTTAATAGACCACCAATTTATTACTCAAATAGTACACTTCATCTTCATTGCCTTGATCATCATGTTGGGCCAAAATTTGCCCAAATGAATGTTGGGTCATTGATATGTAAAGTAATAGGGGCTTACCTGATATTGTAGGGGCCAACACTGGTGGGTTATGTAAATACTGCATTAATTGATCAAACACCTCCTAGAATTTATTATTTCACTAAAATACGGTTCATTATTATATAAGGTTCATAAATAGATGGAAAAAATCTACAAGCTATGAATGAACAATTAATATCTTAAATTTTCTGTAGGCTATGCAACTAATTTAAACTATATGGAAGAAGAATGCCCACTATGGCCTTGAATTTGGCCAGGTCCACTTCAATACATTGTCAATAAACACTAAAACCCAATAACTTGATATATGTGATGCCAAAGACATCTTATTTTCTATCAAGGTGATATCTTGATTTGATTGTACCTAAAATATCCATCCACGAGTGATAACACATAAAAACCTATTGTGTAGTTGATAATCATTTCAATGGTGGGCAATAGAAAATAATCTTTTGGATAAGATTTGTTTATATCCCTAAAATATATAAAAATGTGAATGCCTTTATGTCTTTTGGCTATGGTAACAAGAGTAGAAATCCACTCTGATTAATTGACAGGCCTGATGAACCTATCTTCCAAAACAAATTCAAGTTTTTTCTTGACCAAAATGGTAATGCATGGGTGCATATTCCATAACTTATGCTTGATGGGTTTGGCATCAATATGCATAAAAAATGATAGAAAACTAAGGAAAGATCTAATCTAGGCATGTTGGAATAAGACCATGTGAAGATATTAATGAGTTCTTTGAGGATAACAATTATGAGCTCACATTCTTCTTTAGTGAGAGAAACACTGAGATTAATGATGTGTGGATCATCCTTAGTACCAAGGTTAACATCAATCATGTCTTCCAAGAAAAACATGAAACCATCCTACAACAAAGTAGGTGCTAAATACAACTAATATTTTCCATCTTAGTGTGGCCCAATTGGTTCACTAAACTCACCCATGTAATAATAATCAAAATCATTCATCTTGAGTAAGGTCTACTTACTAAATATCTGTGAAAAATCTTGGACTAATTTTTCAAATGTGTACTGCTCCTCAGGGTTAAAAATTGAGATAAATATGATGTGGGTACTATTTACATGTGTTTTGGAACATACCAACATTCTTGGCTCTTCTTGTGACTTGCCTCTCTTGAAAGGATATTCAAGAGAATCTCCCCAAGGTTTATATATACCTAGGCTACATGGTCTAGGCACATTGATCTTCACTCAGTGGCTCATTATGACCATTCCATTTCATAGGGACTTATTGGTTCACCTATTATAAACTCATAATGTGTATTTTAATGGGTTTTGGGTACTTTAATAATGTAAAAAATGAATGCCAATTTATTTTTTTGTATGAGTTTCATGAAAAGTGCTAAAAATAGATAAACAAGCAATTATTGTGGTTTTGCCCAATTTCAAATCAACACTTTTAGGGTTTTGTTCTCTATGTTTATGGGTGAATTAGTGTGTTCATTCCATCATGTTAACATTCAAAAATTCAATAAAAGATAATGAAAAATACATTAAACAATTGAATTAAATGATAAAAGCATATTTCATAAAACCTTAGACTAACAAATCATTAAAAAATGATAAAAAGAGAGAAAAGAGAAAGAGAATACAAGCCTACAATAACATTGACAAATTTGATTTCATGATTGAATGAGCTCCATAAAATGGTCCCTATTCTAATCAGTGTTTACACAATCAAATTTAGAGCTAGTGCAAGATTCTAGGAAGAGTAGACGAAAGAAAAATAACCACCACCACTATAAACAAGTGTAAATGGAAATAAAATAATCCTAAGTATTGTATTAATTAATAATCCATCATTTTGATAATCAATTAGATTTCATTAAAATTATTCTCCTGAAATGTTTCTAACATAACGGTAGGAGAGGAGTTGAAGGAGAGAAAATAAAGTAAAAATGCAAAAAATAAAAGGGGTTGAATCTAAATCTCTTATGGGAGGAGAAAAAGCCAACCATTGGAGAGTAAAAATGAAATAAAATATAGCTTCTTGGTCCTCCATGGGATATATTTTCCCTCTAAAACACTTCAAAAACTGCCATTAATGCCTCATCTACCTCTTTATCCCTTCAAATTTGCCACTTTCACTGTTCACAAGTCTTCACAAGACCAAAAATGAAGTTAAAACAAACAATTAAAAGAAATGAAAAGTAAATTATAGAATAAAACATGAAAAAGTTTTCCCACAAGCAAAACCAAGTAAAATTAAGGGTACCACTATGTTTAGGCCAAAACTACTTTTCTGGAAACATGGATGGTTCAATTTTTTTAAAAGTGTTGGGGTTATTTTCCTTACTTAAGCATAACTTTCCTTAGGCATGTGTTAAAGTGAATGAAATCCCAATGTGCTAGCATGTTAGTATTTCATGCAAGAACAAGTTCTCATGTGCTCACCTGAAGCATGCAACGAGGAACTAGTTCCTATTAGTTTTATCATGTGAGGGTGTACTAAAAAATAAGGGCACTCAAACACATACACATTACTATGCTCATTCTATAATCCATCTTAATACATGTTTTTTTCTTAATGATCAAAAATAAAAATAAAGCAAAATTGGTAACTATGAGCCTTAGCTTAGTTAATTGAACAAAAACATATAAGATAACTAACATCATTATCTCCACAGTTAGAAAAATAATAATATTAAGGAAACACAAGTTCCATTCATCACATTCATAAGTGATATTCAAAGTTTACACAATTTTAGTATTATAATTCAACTCATTTGTATAGCTCTACCAATACTATCCAACTAAATAACTATAATAATATCAACAACATTACAAAGTTTCAATCTAGGAGTATTTATATTTGGTTTTCCCAAACCAATAAGGTACAAACCTAACTATACTTATGGTGACTTTCTAATGATCATCAACACAATTGAAATGTGGCATCTAATTATAGTGATTTTCTAAAGACCTAGGTTTTTATGCCCCTATATTCTCTCTTTGAGACTAGATCCTCATCATCAAGTGCCTATCTTCTCATGGGTTGATGTTATATTCATGCTTGATTTAGTCTCTTTCATCCTTGTCAATCATTCCCCAACTATCTCCTGCTTCTTGTGTGTTCCCCAAGTCTTTCACTAAGTTCTAAGTCCTTCATTATTGGGATTTCCATTTATCATGCACATTTATTATAAAATGATCTTTTCATGCTATGGACTTCCCTACCATGGTCTTCTATGTCATTATCTTCTATGCTATGCCTCTTCGCATCAGTTATTCTAAAGAATACTTAGACAAAATTTTGGGCCCAAAATGACCCCACACTAAGTCATTAGTCCATCCTAAACTAAACATTTGTCTCAATCTCCACCAAAATATCTAATCTATTTTGATCTATCTAATTCTTAACATCTTCCCAAGGGGGTAAGGCATTCTACAACTTGCACATTATTTCTTTGATTGATTCTTTGAGATTCTTGGTCTCCTTAGATTGGTTGAGACACTCACCTAATTTATTTTCCAAATTCTCAAGGGATGTGGAAACATCCTTATGAATTCCTTCAAGTGTATTTACCTCGGTGATAACCTATCCTCAGAGTGTCATGAAGTTTTAATTCATTTCTTATCTATGAGCATTTATTGTTTCTTCTATTTCCTCTATATCTTTAAATGCTTTAGCATGCTCTATGTGATCTTTTATTAGTAAGGAATTATTAGCCAACTATTGTCATTGAAGCTATTCTTAAATCCGAGCTTCCAAAATCTTGCTGAGCCATGCCAACTTTGTAAAAACCCCATATAAAATGGGAATGGTATCAATAGCTTGGTGCAAGAAACTTTTACACATATCCATATATTTTTCCAAAAACTTTCTTACCCATGTTTATCAATATTTTGGGCCAAGTTGTTCCTTTCATTATTTCAATAGGAACTCAATCAAGGTATCCAATATTTCTACTGACTCACTAGATAGGGGTACTCCATCCATGAGTGTTGGTTCTTGGCTCAAAATTGTTTTACAAATGTTTAATGTTTTTACTTTGACAAGTATTTCAACTTCTAATTGGTGTTTAATATTGACCAACTCTTCTTCCAAATTTTTTTTGGTTGTGAATTAATTCTTATACATCACCACCATTTACACATGTTTCTTTTGGGAATGTCGAGTATTATAATCTAAGAAGGCATTCTAACTTGCATCCTCATGTGCCAATTTTAAGAGTGTTATGCTAGCCTATACAAAGATAAGCTATCATAGATCTACCCAAAGGGTATCAAGAAGTGCCACCACATTTGGGTCTAGTATAAGGCTATTAGAACGAATATAAAAATGGAATTCTTCATTATACACATAAAGGAAGAAAAACATCTCCCATCAAGTATTCTTAGATGAATCTTCTAGTGCAAAATGAGAATACATGTATAAGATCTTGTTAGTCATTCCCTTCTAATACTGGGCATGAAAGGTTATGGTTTCATCAATCTTTTCTATCCTCAAAATAGAGTCATCAATAAACTCTTTCACCTTAGAGGGATCTCACTCAAGTATATCAATATTTTTGTCTTCACCCTTGTGATTAGCTCTGATGTCAAGCCCACTCATTCCAAAAATTATGTTAGAACCATCCCTCTCCTCACCAAGTATATCTTTAATTTCTATATATGCCTCCTTAAGGGTGGTTTCTTCATGCTACATTGGGGAAGGTGTTTTATTAGAATATTAAATGACCTACTCTTCTTATGTAACAAATTTTTTAGGGTCCCCTCTAAAATCTCTATTTTCTCTTCCATGTCACCATCCTTAGACACCACTATCTCTTATTCCAAAGTAATAGTTTGTGCTACTGGCTCTAGGCCTTTAGGTTGACTAACTAGTGGATTCTTCTTAGGTGTTACTTGGGTAGTCCTTTTCCTTTTTAAAGGTTATAGATGGGTTTTTGTGATAACATCATGTCTTGGGTGCTTCTGCTTCTTCTCTAGCATGTATTCTAGTGGGAGTGTCTATTTTTTCTCGCTCAGTGATCCCTAAAGATTTCTTCTTGGGTTTCAACATGTATAATAAAAAATAAATTGAATTGTCAACCAAAATTTTCTAAACTTTAATGTCTTTTCTATTTTAATCCAAATTTTCCATATATGATTTCTTCCTATGATATATGTAGAGATGGTGAAGGGTATGGATCTTCGCATCAATATTTTATACAACAATGTTTACTAGCTTCACATCATATATACGATTGACAATGTTCATGAAGTATCATGCCATGAAATCATATGGTAACTTGAGTCATCCAAACAACTCTTTGGAGGGATCCATTTAGATGTGCATGAGGGAAAAATTTTACTTAACAAAAAACTTTTCCTTATTTCCAATCTATCCAGGTAAGTTCTTTAGAACATGGCACTCATTATTAGAGGCCTCCATCCTATCATACCATCCCTTCATATTAAATTTGTGGGATGCAATGATTAGTCTAGGGTAGGTGATTACCTTAGACCACTCCATGGAGGACTTTTTATCAAATGGTTATGCCCATTTCATATCTCCAATGGTGTAGTATGGTACATCAATCTCATCAAATACTATTAACAATAAGAATGGACCCCATAAAAACTTTTGATTATGTAAACTATGGGATTTCTCTATATATTCTATAATATTGGTAGTGAATTACTATACCCAATTATATTTTAGTCCCTCAGTGAATTGATAAGAAACATAAAGGTGGGCCATAACCACCTCTTTCCACCTATCTCTACCTCCAACCTTGGTCATTATGATGCACACAACCACTCTGAGGGTAGGATTGAAGACTTATGATATGCATTATTGTAATCACAACCACTAAGATGGGTGTGGGTGAATTAGTGTCTTAAAATAATCCTTTATTTACACTTTACATGATTAACCTTTCAAACCAATATAGTGAACAAACAATGTATAAAGAAGCAATCACATAAACATGAAGAAAGATATCAACACATAAACACAAGAGATATGTGGGAAACCCTCATGGGGGATAAAACCCTCTGAAACACCACTTGGACTATAGTATTATAAGAAATAAATAAATATTTAGTGAGGTACCAACCCCACATGGAACACCAACCCCTTACTAGTCAAGCACCAAATCAACAAGTCCTTTAGCAAACTCCAACTTGTAAGGAGGCACCCACCCCCTAAGTGACACAATACCAACTCAGCCACTTCAAGGACACTTATGTAATCTCTAACCTTCAAGGGAAATTTTAATCCCTCTTGAATAAGAATCAACTCAACCAAGAAAAACTTGATCACCTCAAGACACCTTGTTGCTCAACCAACATATGGTGACCTCTTCTTTAGCTCTCTATCTACTTTATCCACTATCATGCATCAAAAAAACATCTCTAATGTAGCTTTGATGGTATCTCAATCAAAAATCAACTCATTCAAATCTTCTTAAACTTATACCCCTCTCAAAATAGCCTCTAGGATTCTTTGCTCAAACATGCCTCATACTAGGCTTGTTGGTTAACTGACCTTTCTCATCACACTCAAAACTTCTATAGGATTTACTATTGGAACAAAACTATATACTAAGAGGGGAGGGGTAAATAAAAAAATTATTAAAATTAGTCTTTTATTAATTTTAATTCAAATTAAAATTATATGCAGAGATCACACACACACACAAATAGACATAATACTTTAGTGTACATGGAAAACCCAATATAGGAAAAACCACAGTGAGAATAACCACTAAAATCTACTATTATAATCTAGCCTCATAGTTAAAACCTCATTGGTTACAATATTTAAGGTCACTAACCCTAAGGAGACACCAACCCCCTAATTTAAGAGTACTTACTATAAAGAAGCACATACTCCTTAATTAAACACCAACTCAGCTCTACTAATGGCACCTACCAATCAGATCTATTATGGAGCTATAACTCTAGATTACAAGATTGATTCAAAAATGAATCTAGTTCTATGTTACAAACCTAGTCTATAATTGCTCATGCTCTACTCTTTATCTTTTAACAAGTTTCCCACTTCTTAAATTCATACACCACCACCATAATTCTTTGTCTTTTACTATATTTAGCATATATGAGGCTCTAGTTTTGATGCACATACCATATTACACAATTTTGGCTGATTACAACAATCTATATCCTTCTATGTGTCATATAATTAATCTTTCTTATATGTTATGTCAATTGACCATTGAGATGAACATATTTTTAAATACTGACCATTGATCTTAAGTTTTGCATCATGATCTGATGATCCTCATTCAACTGACTCAACTTTAAAATGCAACCATTAGATCAAACGCTGACAAGCTCATGTGCTCCATTAGATATTTGTGAGCTTCCAAACTTTAATGTTTCAAATTTAAAATGCATCTATTGATATTTTGATCTGATTTCCCATGTGCTGTTAGATCTTCAAAAGTAGCATCAACTTTACCTCTATTTATAGTTAAACATTGAGCACTTGATCTCATCTCAATACTTCATGATACTTTGGAACACATATGCACCATCAATATATCTTGGTCTGTAAGTCACTAAACATTAATAACTTTGACCTCTTTGATTTCATGTACTCTATTGATCTTTCTCTCAATATCTAGAGATTAGGACACTTAACACTCTCATGTGCCTTCTGCATATTGTCAATTCCTATGCTTGTGACATTTGGCACCCTCACATACCTTTTGCACATTGATGTCAGTGCTTGCAATTGTGACACTTGGCATATTTTCATTGATCATTGACTATTTGAATTTGAACCACACCATAAATCTAATTTGCAAGCTTTATGATCATGACACATGTCATTAGCACATTCACTCTTAGGCACCTTAGACATGTTGACTTTGCTACATGTCATTGGATCTACATCATGTGATTAAGTGCTAACTATTGATCAAGATCGAACAAATATTAAGTTGAGGACTTAGGAATATTAAATGCTTTGATCACTACTCTAAGTCAGTAATTTCTAAGTCGAAGGGACTAGTTGCATAATATTGATAAAGGCTTAAGTTATAACTTAAGTGACTAATTCCTGCCTATATCTAGTCAACATTGAAATAAAAGTGCCTATGAATGTCATGACTAAAACCTTAGGGTTTTATTGAGAAACCCTAGTAATGGTTGAGATAAAAGATAAATCATTTTTGAGATCATTTATTTTTATCTAAACCTATAGACCATACATATGAGATGTACTTGAAAAAAATGTAATGAATCTTCTATCAATTGTTCTAAAAATGGTCTAGAAATGGTCTTTGTAAAAGATTGACAACTTTATATGATAATATCTTAACTTATGCAATTATAAAACATCTTCTTCTCTCCATCAATCCTACCTGATCCTCTTGACATCAATGACATTCATAGTGATAAATATCTCCCTTTTGACATCAATGAAAATCATATTTATAAAAATCTCCCCCTTTTTCATTGATGGAAAAATAAATGCTCTGATCTTGTAATACATGCTTTGCTTAGTCTCTGGCATTGACTGTACTTGGAGTGCTTGCATTTACTTCTGATGAATGTGAGCTGAAGTTGTTCATACCAAACTTTCTCCCCCTTAGGAAATGGAACATTTTCCTAAACACACCTTGGACACATGCTTTTCTCCTAATTTTATAAACATAAAGTTTTTATAGAGAGCATTTGCACCTTTCTCCCCTTTTAACATGAATGGTAAAGGGACTCCAACTTTCTCACTATTTATCCAAGTTTTTCTCCCCCTTTATCAGATAAATGGGTTTATCCAAGAATATAAAACCCTCGACTCATTATAATTTTTAAAAATTATGCATACCTTTGCCTTTTATCTCTTCTTCTAGGGATTAACAAAGTTTATGTGATCCTCCCCCTGGAGTCATGCCCTATTACTAGGATCTAGTGATGAAGTTTTGTCTAAGATACTCAAATTATTCCTTGGGAAGAGGTTTGGTGAATATGTCTATAATTTTATCCCATGTTGGAATAAATTCCATTGTGAATTCTTAATCTACAACCTTTTATCTTAAGAAATGATACTTGATTGATATATGCTTAGTTTTGGAATGCATCACTAGATTATTTGATATATTAATAGCACTTGAATTATCACAATGAATAGAGATAGGTGATTTGTATTCTACCTTGATGTCTTTGAGTGTTTATTTCATCCATAATACTTGAGTGCAACATGCCACTACTGAAACATACTCTTCTTCTACTGTAAAAAGAGTAATTGACTCTTGCTTTTTGCTCAGCTATGAAACAAGTTTGCTTTTAAGGAAAAATACACCACCACTAGTGCTTCTTGTATCATACAAAGTTATTACCTAATCAACATCTATATATGTTTTCAAAGTGAAATATTCACTTTTGGGATACCATAGGCAATAGTCAATTATATTCTTGATATATCTAAAGTTTCTTTTCACTACATTGACATGTGACTCTTTAGGAGCAACTTGAAATCTTTAAACCATGCACACTGCTTGCATGATATTAGGTCTTTATGTAGTTAGGTATA
This sequence comes from Torreya grandis, assembly GCA_037957365.1. Classification (NCBI taxonomy): domain Eukaryota; kingdom Viridiplantae; phylum Streptophyta; class Pinopsida; order Cupressales; family Taxaceae; genus Torreya; species Torreya grandis. Next base: position 164,150 of record JARHVA010004904.1, read on the forward strand.
ACAAGATACCTATCTTTGATTTATACAAAATCTAATTTGCATCAAGGGACTCATCCTTTTTTTTTCAACTTATAACCAATTATCATGGGAGTACCTACTAGCTTTCTATTTTTCATTCTAAAATTCTTGAGCATTTCCTTAACATACTTAGTTTGAGATATAAATATCCCTTCACTAGTTTATGATATTTTTAGACCAAGGAAGAAAGAAATTTCTTCAAGCATAGACATATAAAACTCATTTTAAATTTGAGTAGAAAATTATTTGTACATTATGTTGTTGCTACCACCAAAAATTGTATCAGCTACATATACAACAATAATTAACATATGCTCAACTTCTATTTTAAAGTACATATTTCTATCTACACAACATTTATTGAATATTTGTTATTTTAGGTACTGGTCTAATCTTGAATACCATGCTCTAGGTGCCTATGTTAGACTATACAAATATTTCTTCAGTCTAAAAACATAATCTTCTTCTTTTGATAGCTGAAAACCTTTAGGTTGTTTTATGTAGGCTTCCTCTTCTAGGTTCCCATTCAAGAAAGAAAACTTAACATCCATTTTATAGAATTTGATTTTTTTATAAACAAAGAATGCTATAAACATTCTTATGGCTTCTAATCTAGTGACTAGAGAAAATGTTTCCTCAAAATCTATGCCTTTAATTTATGCACATCTTTTTCACACCAATCTAGCCTTATTCCTTATAATATTTCCATCCTGATTGAGTTTGTGTCTAAAGACCCACTTTGTACCTATTATATTATTGTTTGAAGGTCTTTGAACTAATTCCCATATTTTGTTATTTTCAATTTGGCTTGGTTTTTCTTCCATGGACTTTATCTAATTCTCATCCTTGCTAGTGTCAACATAATTCATGGTCTCAATTTTAGATATTAGAGTAAAACTTACTTGATCCTTGTTCATTGTAAATATTCTCCTTATCTAAAATCCTTCATTTTTATTGCCAATTATTTGATCTATAGGATGATCCTTTTGAGAAAATTTTATAGGTGGTTTTTTTATTTACTTCTTCAAGATCTTCATTAGCTACTTCCTCTTCAAACTCTGATTCTTCTTCATAGATGTCTCTGTCAGGTTTAACATGTTTCAAGCCTTCATCAACCTTGACATTGGTACTCTCTACAATATTCTATAGCCTTTTGTTATAACATATGTAGGCTTTACTTTGGGTATAATAACCAAGAAATATTCCTTCATCACATATTGATTCAAAGCTTCCCAATTTATCTTCTTTTCTCTTGATGTAGCATTTGCTACCAAATAATCTAAAATACTTAACAGAGGTAGGTTTTCCATATCATAGTTCATAGGGGGTTTTATCACTTTTTACCCTCAGTTGAACTCTATCTAAGATATATACTACTATTTTTACTTCTTCTCTCCAATATCTATTAGACAACTTGGTCTCTTTTAACATTATTTTGGCCATCTCCTTGACTATTCTATTCTTTATTTCAACAACTTGATTCTATTGTGGAGTCCTTGTTTTATAATAGTTCCTTTTGATTCCATCCTTATCACAATATTCTATAAACTCATTTGAGGTGAATTCACCACTTCTATCAGATCTTAAGCATTTGATTTTTTATCCAATGTTATTCTCTACCATGGCTCTAAAGATCTTGAATCTTTCAAATGCATGAGACTTGTCCTTTAAAAAGGTTACCCATGTCATTCTTGAGTAATCATATATTAGAAACATGAAGTATCTTTCTCCTTTGAATCCTCTTATCTTAGTAGGATCAAAAAGATCAGTATGAACTAACTCTAAAGGATTTTTAGTTGTATACTCCTTTGTTTGAAATCTGACCCTTATTTGCTTACCTTGTAACATTCCTTGTAAGTAGTGTCTATAGGTTTGGTTATCTTAGGCATATGTCTAACACATTTATTTGATATCACTTTTACTAGGTTATCAAAGTTGACATGACCCATTATTCTATGCCATAACCAACTATTACCATTCAATTCACTAAGATTATAGATATTGTTTTTAGCTCTCTTCTCTTAAAATACTAACCTTATAAATCTCTTATCTTACAACTTTATATATTAAATGTGATGTTATATCCATTGTCACACATTTGGATGACACTTTGCATATTGTATTTCAATCCTTCAACATAAAGGACATCATGTGTAGGAAATTTTCCATCTATATTCAAGGTTCCTTTACCATAGATCTTTAATGTAGTATTGTCTCCCAAGCTAATAGATCCTTACTTTTACTCAGTTTGATGAACTTGCTCTTGTCACCATTATGTGTTTTGAGTATCCACTATCTATTATATTACCCAAAATTTTTATTCCTTGACATGGAGTGAAGTTTGAGCAATCATAAATTGTGCAAATTTATAATCTTTTACTTTTCACACATCCTTAGGTTTCTTTTTTGGCTTATTTTTCTCTTTTTTAGAGACTTGTGATCCTTTGTTCACACTAGGAGACATGCCTTTATTTTCACTTTGTATTTTTAATCTTACAAAGTTTGTTCTACATTATTTAGATATGTGACTAAAACTATTGCAATTATATCATATTACATTTGTATCTAACAAGGGTAAAAATGAATTTTTGATTACAAAGTTTGTTTTCATTTTAGGTATAATTCTACATTCACTAGACCTATGACCAAAATGATTATAGGTATAACAATAACCATAGAAAAATGAGGAATACCTATTCAACATTTTTTTGTACAAGATGAGGAGGTCTTCTAAACTCTGGCTTCTTTAAGTCTCTCACCTTTATGTAATCATCTGCATCAACTACCTTTATCTTCTACATCTTCCTTGAGTTTGTAGAGATTGACTAATTGTTCTTATTCTTTTCTTCAGTCTTATTTTCTCCTTTATCTTTATTAATATAAATAGTTCTTGTGTTTATCTTTGTATCTCTAGAGGCATTCATACAAGGTTTTTCATTCTTTGTTATTGATTCTCCTTTTGTTTTGAAGTTATCATATAAGTTTGTAGATGTACTATTTATGAGACTTTTTAATTTTTAAAAACCAAAAATAAATCATTCTTTTAATGTATTTTGAGAGCTAATTAACTCATCAATAAATTTGGAACTTCCCATTACCTTTAGACCATTGTCTATTTATTCTTTAGCCTTTTTAAGTTCTTTCCTCAAATCCACTATTTCTACTTCTAACTTCAAGCATTCATTAGATTTAGATTGTAATTTATATTTGGCTACATCTTATATTATTTTAGCCTCTTCAACTTGTGTCTTTAGGATAACTACCATCTGATCATATTTTTCAAGACTTTTGGATACTTTTTCAATCTCCTTTTATTCCTACTTCTTTTGCTTTGAGTTCTCTTTTCTCATCTTTTAAATTTCATTTAAATCATAAATGAGTTCACCCTCTAGATACACTTCTCCTTCCTCTTCTTCATCTAAGTCTTTAACATCTTATTTTTATTGATCCACAGAAGCTGATTCTAATATCATGAATAGGATTTCATTTCCCTTGGCCATAAAGGCACAATCATGGTCATCATCTAAGCTATCAAGCTCATCCAAAGAATCAATATCTTATTTTATATACAAGACCTTCTTATTTTTTAAGAAGTTCTTCTTCTTGGAGTAGTGAGGTTTCATATTTTTACTATCCTCTTTGTTTCGATAAAATTTGTCTATTTCAAGTTTAAAGAAAAATAGAGAAGGATAGGGAAAAGTGATTAGAATGAACCCAAATTGGTTTACATGCCATATCTAAATGTTGTGATCACTCCTATTTGGATGGGAAGGATTACTTAAAAGTAAGAAAGCACTACCACAAAATTTTTGTTAGTAGATATATAAGTGGGCTACCAAGCTATGCCCTTGTCTTAGAAATTATCAAACTTCTTTAGAGATGATAGTCCACTTTTGAGAGATAAAAGAGTAATAAATAACCAAGAGAGAAGAAAATAAAGAGTAAAAGAGAGATAATGCTATCGTTATTCACAACCTAAGTACAATAGAAAGTAACAGGGTGTAGGTGGTATATTCAATTTGTGTTTTGGAAGTTATTTGGGTAGGTCTTAGAATGGTTAAGAAATCCACAGTTGCCAATGTTGATTAAGCTGCCGAGGTTGATGAGGAAATAACCAATATTGGTTAGGATATTGAGGTTGGTGAGGAAATCTGATCGATATCAATTAGGCTGTCAATGTTGGTAGGGGCAATAATTGCCTAAGAGTTTGTAGAAGGATTTTTTGGGTCTGGGAAATGGTTTTGGTTAGGTCTAGAAGATAATGGGAGAGTTATGAGAGAGAGAGAGAGTAGTGTTTGGATGGATTTGATTAGAGGTTTTATGTTTTAGAATAATGGAAAACAATTGGGTAAGCTTTATAACTCCTTCATGAGGTTCGGTTAGGAATGCGTAAAAGTAATAAATAGTAGATGTAAAGGAGTTACAAAGTAATCACTTAAAGAATTATAAAATAAGTGATGTACTTAGCTATAATGGTGACTAAATGATAAGTGCTGAATGGATGGCTCCTATTAGGCAATCTAAATTGATGCCTTGAATAGAGAAAACAAGCAGGTGCTACTGGTTCTCAAGAGCTTAGTTCTAGATATGGATTGACTTATACAAGATAACAATAAGCGAAAATGTCAAAAGTTAAATGTAAAAATCTTGTATGCAAATAAGAATGAGTTTTCTTGATTTCTACTGACTTGAACATCAATTTGGAGTTTGGCTTATATAACCAACATCAATGATCCCACTAACATTGGTCATGGGTTGATTGATGTCAATGGTATTAAAATAAATAAAAGTACTATCTTTAGCCCATTTTTTGTTGTTTCTCATGCCAAGTGTGGTATCCATTACAAAATGGTAGAAATAGGAGGTTAAGAAGAACATAGTTGGTTAGGAATTTATTTTTGGGGTGAGAACAAGCCTTGGGTAGTTAGGATAAGGGGACTAAGTCTTAAATTGACTCATCAAGTGAGAATTAGTCTTAGGATGAGGTGGAAAATTAAGGTGGAAAAAGAGGTTTTTAATTAACTTAATTATATATTTTAAATTAATTAAATATGTGAGGGGTAAAAGCATGGGTCAGGGAGGCTAATCATTATTCTAAAAATAGGGTTCAAGGGGGGTTTGACACAGGGAGTTACACATGTATGTGACATAATTTTGGTGTCTACATTTGGCCCTTTTTATCTTGTAATTTGCATTAACAAGTTGCAAGATAAAAACATGAGTTAGATGTTTGAGGTATTGGATGAGGTATCCCCACTCAAAATGGGAATTGACGTAGGAGAAACTAGAATCAGGTACCAATTTGATAAGAAGTGAATGGTGTGAGTGGAGGATAATGTGGTATCACTACTTATATGTATACTACTATGAGATTATAGTCAACAAAATCAAGAACATGTATGGTTGAGGAGGACTCAAATAGAAATAACCAAAGCATAGCTTGTTAGTGATAGCTGATAAGGTCAAAACAATAAAAGTTGTAGCTCTAAAATGGTCCATGTGTCCTAGGTATCTAGGGTAAGAAGTGCTCTTGGGAAACACAAAAGGGCTATAGGTGATAGGATGAGCTTGGTCACCATCTAAAACACTTAATATACATGTGTGTGTACAATAGCTAACTATAGTGGGATAACATAAGTGATAGAGACAAGTGAGGCAAGGTTGGTGTAAAAGGGTCAATGGATGAGAAGATATTTGTGATCTCCAATCAAAGTCATTATGGGTGGAGACTTAAGTGATCTCTAGGGGTTATTGTCATGGTTGGGGTGATATATATGATCTCTAAAGTGACCCATATTATGGGTAGAGTCTAAAGGATTGTGGGTGTTGGTAGAAACTATAATTCAATGGTGTTGAAATCAATCATGTTGCCAATGTCAATGGTAAATATTACCAACATCAGTGGACCTTGTTGATATCAGTGAGAAAAAATGCTGACATTGATGGATTAGGTTAAGTATGCTGATGCTAGTGGGAAACCAAACCTAACAAAAAGGGGTTTAGTGGCCCATTATAACTCATTTGCAACATTTGATTGAAGAGAAAAAGAGCTCTGAGTATGAGTGAGATGGTAGAGCTAAGAGGGGACCCAATGGGAGGTGTGCCACCATAAGAGCCAGCTATGATAGCTTGGAGGAGATGGAGAGATGAGGTAAGATCCCCTATGATTTAGTTTTGAAAGTAAGTTGGTTAAGTTACTTCTTGTAGGCTAAATTTAAATGTTAGGTAACATAAATGTGGGGGGTTAGGTTTAGGTTAGTTTAGGAGTGAGTTGGGGTAGGTTTTTAGGGTAAAATTTAATTTTGGGAGATAGGTCATTTAGCCCTAGGGCCGAACCAGTCATCGATGTTGGTAGGGTCTACCGATGTCAGTCGATATGGTAACAATGTTGGCAAGTTCTATTGACATCGACCGACACCAAGTGCTGATATCGATATTAAAAACTGATGTTGGTGATTGTGAAGAACCCAAAAATAGGAGAAAAGGTAATTTTGGATCCCTAATTAAAGAAGTCTACTAACCTAATGGCTGAGCTATCCTTAGAATACCTAATGTTAATTGAATGCTTCTTACATAGCTTGGTTAAGGGCCTCAGGCCAATGTAGTTCTCTTAGAGCCTAGGAAAAAAGATCTAAGGTATGGTTAAAGGTGTGTTAGGGGAAATGGGTAAAAAAGAATAGGTTGAAATATATTAGGGGACCTAAGGCTTAAAATATAGGTCATAGGGTCAAAGGTTAGGGAGATAAGTTGTGAGGCCTAGAGTTATGATAAGTAGTTGGGCCTAGGGTGGAGAGAGAGGTAGTGAAACCTAAGGTAGAGAAAGGAGAGTAGGTTGGATAGTTAGGTAGGTATATGGCTGAGCTAACCTCAAAAGACCTTGTGTCGACTAAGTGTTACCTATATATCTCAGTAGAGGGCCTTAGACCAATGTAGTTCTCCTAAAGAGAAGGGAAAAAGGTAGTCATAGATTATATTAGAAAGTATGTGACTTGATTTGTGTGTGTATGGATGTAGGCAAGGCTGGAGTTGACATTGTGGGATTGCCTACTAAGGTTATTGATGTGGATGAAGAGGGATATCACCCTAGATGAGTGTGAGCACATGTTAGTCATAGGGTTAGGGGGAGTGAAATGATATTAAAGAGTTTCATGAGAGATGACTTTGATGATAGCATTGATCAAGAGGTGGGATCATACCACTAATACCTTCCATCTATCCATTAAAGAGTTGACAGTGACTTAGGAGGATGTATATAGGATTCTATGATTTTTGCCCTAGGGTGAGGAACTATTCTCATGTTTGAGAGAGGAGCATGATATTCACATGGTGGAATTATTTGGAGAGTATGTTAATGAGGTGACCTATCACTCAGTGAGCTTCACCTACGAGCCACAGTACATTACTGATGAGGAACAACATTAGCTAAGCATCCTAATGATGATAGGGATTACTGTATATGCATTACTAGATGTAGATGGTGGGAGATTTCATTTTGCATTGATATGTGTGATGGCACATATGGTTGAGTAGTAGACTATATTTACATGGGGACCAGTGTTTTTGGCATAATTATATAGAGAGTTATGGGGCTTGAGACTATGATGGTGCTACAATTAATGTGTCAAGAATTTACTTCACTACTGGGTGTATGAACATATCATGGTGACATGACCATTGGAGTTACGTACCATGATTATAGCTAGTTTTAGGGTTGGTTATAGATGGTGGAGAGATGGGATGGCCCAAACCTAAGTAGAAGGCACAGTGCACAATATTGATTAGTATAGGTGTATGATAGAGGGATTGATCCCTATAGATATTTTGTGGAGACCCTACTTGATATACCTTATATTCAAAGGATAGGTAGAGTAGTTGGTTGGCTTACAAATGTCATTATGGGTTAGAGGGAGATAAGCTAGCAAGCTAGAGATGGTACTCATGGTACAGGTTAGGAGGTAGTTTGTCCTACTACAAGATCTACCACCTTCCCTCGATATATGAGGGATGATATAGAGGCATCCCTACCCTTACCACAAGAGACAAATGGGCTAAATTTTGAGGAGCTACCAATAGGTCTGGGTGTAGGATATCTAGGGTGGATAATGACATATATGGCTTGGTGGGTAGGTTTGCATCTTATATTGGAGGTCAAGAGGCCACCACCAAATTTTCAAGGGTTGATGAGAGAGAGAGATGAAACTGTACAGGCATGGGATGTGGTAATGTAGGCTTGAGATATGGTAGTGTAGGCTTGAGATATCACTTAGGCACAAGTACTAGATTTAAAAGGATAGTTGGTGACATTACAGGGCTAGGTTGGGGCATTACAGGGCCAGGTCAAGGTTTTGTAGGGTTAGGTTACTACACTAACAATAGAGAGGGATAGTTTGAGAGCAATAGGATAGGATATTCCTCCTCATCCACCACATGGACTAGCACAAGCTAGGCCTTCATTAGATATAATGGGACCATCGTAGACTATATCTCTAGTGAGGTATACTACTACCCTTGATGAGATTGCTTATTACAAGAGGGCCATCAGGGAGTTCTCATATATTCAGAGGTATTTTGAGTTTAGAGAGCAAGAGCGATCAGTGTCACATGCCACAACTTCTAGCTCACATAGACATAGACGAGTAGAGAGTGGTGATGACACTACTTCTTTATGACCATGTAAAGAGCCTCGAGGACTCTGAGTACTAGAGTTCACTTTTGTTATATATGTTATATGTATACGAGCCTACACATCAAGGATGAGAGATGTATATTTTGAGAGAAAGATGATATTATGATGATGTATTTATGTGTGTGTGTGTGTGTGTGTGTGTGTGTGTGTGTGTGTGTGTGTGTGTGTGTGTGTGTGTGTGTGTGTGTGTAAATGAGATGTATATTTATTATGCTTTTGAGATGTGTTTATTATGATTGTAATGATGTTGATGTGGATGATTATTTTATTTTTATGTTAATGTTGAACATGTTAGTTGAGTTAGACTAGCATTTCCCATATGTGTGATGATATATTCATAGTTGGTTTGTTATCTTCATTATAGAATTTGTCCATATTTTTGATGGTGTATACTTAAAATGAATAGGCTGGTTACATTATTTTATTTCAGCATTTTTCCATTTTTGTGATGGTGTATGCTTAAAATAAATGGAGTAGGATTGATAGTGCTTGTATAAAATTTTCATCATAGTAGAGAGATCAACATGTGATTTGGATGGAAAAATAAAGAGGAAAAATTCTCATGTATTGGAAAAGGACATAATTATAACATAAATAGGCTCAAGAATATGAGACTCTTTCATGTTAAGCGAGTTCAAAGTCCAAAGTCCCTTGAAAGAGTATGAGGGAAAAAGGGTAAAATGAGTGAAAGTGTTTGGGTAGCATAAACTTCAAAGTGGGAATGATATGCCGCTATTGTGGGTGACTTGAGAGCTACTATAGGCAAGTCCATGACTTAAATTTTTTTTTATTGTTGTTGTGTAAAACCTGCAATGGGATTTTGTATGTGTTGAGGTCATATGAAGTTGATCAATACAAGAATATTTTTATTTGTATTTCCTTTTGAGAATAAATCTTGGCCTATCCATCCTTCAAGGGAGTGGTCTAAGCATTTTTTTTTAAATTTTAAATAGCTGTCCTTCAAGGGAGTAGTCTATTGATAGTAGCAAAGAGAAGTTATGTAGCTGCCCTTCAAAGGAGAATTCTACATTGAGAAACATGACCTTAGAGATTAAAATTTATCTACATATCCCATTTTTTTTTACTTTTAGTCATGGACAAGTCTATAGAGGTTTAGGAGTTTTCCACTTTGAGGGAAAAACCATAGCACCTCATAAGTTAACTAAGTGTGTAGGAGTAAGGGTTAAGGGAAAGGGAGATGAATGTAATAGGGGTGCTTAAGAGATTATCTGAAGTATAACATGTGGTGAAGTGGTTCTTATTCAATAAAATAATGGTCATAGGTGTAAGGCATTTAAAGGCTTAGGTTCTGGCCTTCCTTCACGAAAAGACAAGTGATAAGTTTTTGAGCCATACTTGTGAGTTATGATGTAGGGTCCAAGCCAATTAAGAGAAAACTTACCCCATTTGATTTTCTCCATGTTCTTCACATGTTGATTTTATTTTAAGACAAGATCTCCAATATTGAAATCTCACTCTTTGAGGTTTTTGTTGTAAGTGTGTTTGATATGCTCTTGATATATTTGAAGGTGGTTGAGGGCTATGAGACGGTGCTCATCAAGCAATTTGAGTTGAGCCAAATGTTCGTACAAAAAGTCATCATTAGTAATTATGTATTTTAGATAAATGCAAAGAAAAGAAATTTGAACCTCAAGAGGCAAAACAACCTCCATACCATACACCAATGAAAAATTCATAACACCCATAGGGGTTTGAATACTAGTATGGTAAGCCCATAATGCAAAAGGAATGTGTGTGTGCTAGTCCTTGCCCATATTGTTGACTACCTTCATAAGAATTTTGGTCAATGTTTTTTTAAAAGCTTCTAATTATCCATTTGCTTGTGGATAATATGATGATGAGAAGCTTAATTTGATTCAAAATGTATCATAAAGACTTTGGACAATATTTTTTTTGAAAGATTTATCATTATTTATTATAATTTTCTGTGGGACACCAAAATGATAGATGATGTGATGGTTGATAAAGTCAATAATTTTTTCAACCTTATTAGATATAAAAGGAATGGCCTCGACCACTTGGTGAAGTATTCAATGGTAATAATTATAGAATGATGATGGAGGGAAGAATGAGGGTTAATCTCCCTAATTAGATCTAAACCCTATTGGGAGAAGGGCCAGAAGTCTTTGGTGATTTGTAATTCATGACTTGGAATGTGAAGGAGGTTAGCATGTTGTTGAAATTTTACTTAATGTCAAACATAATCAACACAATATTGATGGAGTGTTGGATAATAATAATAGAGTCAAAGGATACGCTTGGCAACTGCGTGACCATTGAAATGTCTACCACAAATCCCATCATGGACTTCCTTAATAGCAAAGGATGTCTTAGTACTAGTGAGGCATCTAAGGAGGAGACCATCAAAAATTCACTTGTAAAGAATTCCCCATAGCGTAGTGTATTGAGTGACATGTTTTATGAAGGCATATCTCCCATTATTGGAGAGATCAGAAGAGGTAATAGAAAAGGAAAGATAATCTATGAGTTACTTGTACCATAAGTCATATGGGTTAGATGTTATAGTTCTAATGAAGAGGATGTTAGTTGACACATAGGAGGGTAATGTTAAGTGATGCATGGTGACATATATTTTTGAAGAAGAGGATGAAGAGGGTATGTGTGAAGCAAGTGAAGCTATTGTGTTAGCAAATTTATTTGTAGATCAAAGAATAGTTTTTAAGAGATAAGAGTCAAATGATCCTAATAGTGTATCTACATGATGTTTATACCACTATAGAATTTCATTTTTTCATAAGTAAGAACCATTAGCCTTGTTAACCACTAGCTATGAATCACCAAAAAATGGTTATGGATTTGATACCCAAGAAGAGAGCCATTTGAAGCCCTAAGATTAAAGCCTCATATTTGGCCATGTTGTTAGTACATTCAAAATCTAGTTTAAATGACAAAGGCATAGGCTCAATATCTAGAAGAATAAGAATGACTCTCACACCCCCACTATATTGACATTTAAATCCATTAAAGAACATTATCATTTGATAAAAGATGTCATCAGTGGAGAGCATTGTAATGGATTCATCAAGAAATTCAAGGTTTAAAGGTTGGTTTTCAAGTAAAGGGGCATAAGCTAATTGGTCAGCGATTGTTTGCCCCTTAATAGACTTTTGTTGAATAAACTCTAAGTCAAAATCATCAAGGAGAATGATCCATCAAGATATACATTGGTTATGATATGGCTTGGAATGCATGTATGTAAGGGTATCAATATGGGTGACCACCTAGGTTTTGTGATTTAGGAGATAATGGTGAAGCTTGGAGGTAAAAAAGACCAATATGAGGAAATTTTTTTTAGTATGGGTATATCAAGTCTCATAATTAATAAGTGTGTGGTTTATATAGTAAACTACCTATTCTCAATGGTTATCATCTTGATGTGCAATCATAACACCCAGAGAATGGTCTATTGTAGAGATGTAAAGGTAGAAACGCTGATTTTCTTTATGTAGAATAAGAACCAGTGGGGAAAGGAGATATTATTTAAGTTCATCAAAAGCTTCTTGGCAATCTATATTCCAATGGAAGGAGACATACTTTTTGAGGATATGAAAGGGTTGGCAATGATCTGACAACTAAGAGATGAATTGATAGATTGACTAAAGTTTGCCTTGTAGGCTATGGAGTTGTTTGATATTAGTAGGTGGAGGCATCTCTAGTATTGCTCTAACCTTAGCAAGGTAAACCTTAATACCATGAAGATAAATGATAAATCATAAAAGCTTACCAAAAATAACACCAAAGACACATTTGTTTGGGTTTAGTCAAATGTTATATTGGAGGAGATGAGTAAATATGATTTTGAGAATTGTCAAGTGATCTTGGTAAAGTTTAGACTTTCTAAGTAAATCATCAACACAATCTTCCATAATTTTGTGTAGGAGATCATGAAATATGTAAGTCATAGTGCATTGGTAGGTGGCACCAACATTATTTAGACCAAAAGGCATGACCTAATAATAGAAAGTCCCTCATGGGGTAATGAAGGTTGTCTTGTGTTGATCTTCAAGAGTAATCAGGATTTGATTATATCTAGAGAACCCATCCATAAGTGATAGCATCTCATGGCCAGCTATTAGATCAACAAGTTGGTCTATACTTGGCAATGTGAAGTCATATTTTAGACAAGTGAGGTTTAAGGCATGATAATCAATGCAAATGTAGATTCCCTTGGTCACTTTTGTGATGGCAACAATATTGGAACTCCATTTTAGGTATTTGATAGGTTGGATAAAGTTAATAGAAAGGAGGTGTTGGAGTTATTCTTTGACAAGGAGAGAAATACAAGGATGCATCTTGATTGGTGAAAGTGTTATGGGTGATGATTGAGGGGTCAATACTAGGCATGTAATTATAAGACCAAGCAAAGGATTTGCTATGGTTATTAATAAATGTGGCATAATGAGCTTGCTTAGAGGCATCCAAATATTAGTTAATCTTGACGACACATGGGTTATCATGAGGGGGTAAATTGATGTCAATGGTTGATTCATTTAACATAGCTTATGTTTCATATGGGAGTGATCATTGGATATAGGAATAATCTACACCCATGTATATGAGAATAGCATCATTATCTTGACATTGGATAGTGTTAATAGTGGGAGAGTCTTCATCAATTATTTTAGGATGAATGAGAGGAAGGGACCTTATGTCCTTACCCTGGTGATAGGTGAGAGTCCCCAAATGGATGGCATTTATTGAAAAAAATAATAAAAAAATTAGGAGGTGTAGATACCTCTAATTCAGTAGGTGATGGTGGAGAAGAAGGTGGAGAAGGAGAGACTGGCTCTTCAATAATTGGTATATGAGAAGTTTTAGTGAGTTTAGTTGGTTCGTCGTATCCCACTCCATGCCTCTTTTTGGCATTTTTAATGGTTTCTCTAGTGGGATATTCAATAGGCATATGGACACCTTGCTCATAATGACCCAAAACAAATCCTTTCTAGGCACACTAATAGAGATAGTGTATGTGAAACTAGGCTTGCTTAGGAAAGAGAAGTCACAGGTAAATGGTTGTGGTGAAGAGGATGGATTGTCGATAGTGAGAGCCTGATCAATTCCCCCATATGTGAAATTAGTTTGAAGGTTAGGGGACCCATAAGAGATGACCATCCCAATGTAGGGATCATAATTTGTGTGAATGTGAAGATTTCCATACTCTTGTGGAGTATAGAACATGTTGAGCATCAAGAAATGATATTATTTGAGTGAAAAACATTTAAAAGTTTTGTTAATGGGATCCATGTCAGGAATGTGTGTTGTCAGTATCTATGTAATTGGGGTAGTGGAGCTTGTGGAAGTTTTAGAAGTATCATGTGGATAAAATGATGTATTTAATGGAATGAGAACATCATTAGGACTATAAGTCATGTTGCATGTTTTAAGTAGAGGTGGATCATTAAGTATAACATGCACTTGCCCATCATGTTCGAACTTAACACAGTGGTGCAAAGTTGAGAGTACACATGCCATAACACGTATCCAAGGTCATCCAAGTAGGATGTTATATTAGAACTCTCCTTCTACAACATAGAAGAGCTTAGGAATTGTGTGGGAACTGACATAGATATGTAAGACAATAGTCTCCATCATAGTAGCTGTGGTATCATTAAAGGAGTAGAGTATCACATCAGTTTGAGACATGCAAATCTCAAGAAGAGCTAGCTATTTGTAGGCATGGGCATAAATAATATTAATACTAGATCCCCCATTGATCATGACTCTCTTGATATGAGTTTGATCAATATATATGGTAATAAAAAGGGCAGAATCCTAATCTTTAGGGTGTTGAAGTGGAATTTATAAATTACTAAAGGAAATCAGGGAGATGGAATTAAGGTAGCTGACCAAAGGTATAAGAGGTTGGGGATCATTAGGTTATACCTCAACTTATTGCAAAGCACTAATGAAAGCTTAATAGTGTTGGGGTGATTTTTGGATTAACTCATACAAGGACATTTTCATAGGAGTTTGGTGATGCTGTTTCACCATCAAGCTTTGAATAACATCTAAAGATGTTAGTTTTGGGACCCCTAATATGGAAACCTTGGGATTCAGAGGAGTGTCTTTGGAAAAGGGTTGAGCCCAAGGAGAAATGACTTTTTCCTTACCTTTATCCTTTTGGTTTTATGACCGCATGGCCACATTAACTATGTTGATCTAAAATATAGGTGAAGGAGGTGGAAAAGGGGGTAAGATCACATATTTAGGTTTGAATTTAGGTGAAACAGTAGGAGGCATTATGGATGCCAAAGGTGGAATAATAGGAAAGTTAATGGGAGTATCAACAAAGAGACCATCAACATCAAAATGTTGCTAAATGATTGTTGTGAGGGATTTATAACTCTCAATATCATGTCCAAGTGAATGATGATATAGACACACTTGTGTATCATTAAACCAAGATGGCTTCATTCCAAAATAAATATAAGGCTTAATGGGAGGTAGAGTTATTAAGAAATATTGCAACAACTGAAGTAGGAAAAATCTTTGAGAGCCTACGGGTGAGCTCACACTTATGGTAATAGGAGTGGACACCTTCTTTTGTTTAGGAGTCATAGGGGTGATTTTGCATGGTGACTTGTTTGGTGGCAGTGGATTTCCATGTTTTACTGACACTTTCTTGGTGTTAGGTATCATGTTGTCAGATGTGAAAGGCTTACCAAGTGGCAAATGTAAAAGTGAAGGTAACTTAGCTTTTTTTAAAACTTAGATTAGCAATACTCTAACTAAAGTAGAGGGGTGAGGTCCCAAAATTGATGGTAAAGTTGAGGGTTGAAGAGGGAAAAATTGGTGAGATCTAAGAAGATTTACATTTTTCTATAGGTCAAGCCACAAAAATCTAACTTGGGGTTAGAGAGTTAGATCTAATTTCACCTGTGGATGAATTAGATTAGAGATAGGGCATATGCCTAAAGTCCTAATCTGCTTTAATATGGTAGATGCCTGTGAGGGTGAGGGTTATAGCATATATGGATAAAATTCTAGTGATTTTGGTGAAGAATCTATGGCTTTGTCAAAGACCTTAGGGTAAAGGGTAATTAGAGGGTTGGCAGTAAAGGTTGACACTCATTGTATTGGATAAGGAGCTTTAAGTCAGTCCCAAAATGCTGCATGATCTAGCTTCATGGAGTCAAGAAATTATATACTTTTCACCAATCATGAGAAGGGTTTAGATGAAGTTTATGTAGGCCTTATGGTTTCATCTTTAGAAGGTTGAGGTGCTTGAGAAAGAGGGAAATTATTGGTCTTTGTTACTTTGGGCCAAAGATGAGAAAGAGCCATAATAGGGTTGTCTTTGATAGAGACAGGAGAAGAGGCATGATCTTCCATAGATGGAGGAGAGGTAGGAGAAGAGGGTTCCTCAAGGGTGTAAAGCATAGGTATTATTTCTCCCTCAACATGTGGGCAAGGAATAGGTAAAGTATGATCCTTCATAGGTAAAATAAGTGGTAAGAGTGGTGGAATTGGAGTAGGCATAATAGGTCTCTTGTCTAATGTAGGAGTGGATAACACTGACTCTTCAAGGTGCAAAGGTGGAGTGGCTGGGGTATTACTCCATATCAATGGAGGAGAGGTAGGTGAGGAGGGTTCCTCAAGAGGGTATAACATAGGAATGATTTTACCCTCAACATGTGATTGTAGAATAGGTACGGCATGGTATTCCATAGGTTAAAGAATAGGTAATATTGGTGAAAAAAGAATTGGCAATACTAGCTCCTCTAGTGGAAAAAGAAGTGGTAAAGGAGGCTCTTCCTCACATGAGAGTGGAATGGGTGAAATAGGCTCTTCTACCTAGGGAGGAAGAATGGGAAAAAAATGCCACTCACTGTGGGGGAGGATTTGATAAAATGGGTGCCTCCTATTATGGGAGAGGTTGAACTAAAGGTAAAGGAAAGACCATATGAACTATATGGATATTATGATCACATGAGTCAGTCATAGTCTAAAAAATATTTTGATTAGGTGAATCATTAGGAAAAGGCTATTTGAACACATCAATATTTTGATTAGGGGGTACATTAGGGTTATCCAAGATGAGATCACCCCTATCAAGCATGTCTTGAATAATGTTATTGAATTTCTTATGGTTATTAGGATTGTGGCCTTTAACTCAATGGTAGCCAAAAAACTCATCTTCCTTATACCAAGTTGGAATAGGATGGGAGGGGTCAAACTGTATAGGAGGTTTGAGTTGAGGAAGGGTTATGACACCTTTCTACAATAGTTTTTTCAAGATGGATGTATATGAATCCTTAATGGGAGTGTACTATCTTTGTTCATACTATTGTTGGAATTTCTTGGTCGGATTTTGGGAAATCAAGGAATTAGATTGGTTTGTGGTTGTAGAAGCTGATTTAATGACTGACACATTGGTGGAGCCTTTATATTTTTTGTTAGAAGGAGAATTTTTAGAAGAAGGGGAGTCATTCAATTTGGAATTAGCATTATTACTACACAACTTGAATCTACCTTCATCTATATCTTGAATCTTGAGTTTTCATGCCATTGTAAAGGCCTCATCAAATGTGTAGAAAGTTTGTACTCATAGTGTAGATGAATGTGTTTAGCACATGCCCTTGAAAAGAGATCAATATGATCAGGTTGGGGTAATGAGAAGGAGAGTTGATTGATCAAACCTCTCCAATGAGTAATAAAATCTATGATAGACTCCATCAAATTGTCTAGTAGAATAAAGATTTGTAATAGAAACCTTTTTAGAAATGTTAATAGAGAAATGGTCTAGGAATATTTGTGCAAGTTGGGTAAATGAGAAAAGAGAGTGTTGAGGTATAAAGCTATACCAATCCAAAGCAGCACCCAAAAGAGACATAGGGAAAGTGTGAAGTAATAACACATCATCATGCCCAATTAAATAACAAGCATTTCTAAATGATCACAAATGCTATTGTGGGTTCCCTTTACTTTAGAAATGAGTAAATTTGGGGATTTCCCATTAGCTTGGATAAGGGTGAATAGGCATAGAAAGATGGATGGGTTTATTGCATATTTGATCATAATATAACACATTCTTTGAACCAAAAATGGATGTCTCTAGATTAGACATCTTGTCCATCAACATCTTAATGAGGTCTAGAGGGGGATTAGTCTGGGAGATACCCCCTAAGTTATAGGGAACTTGATAAGAAGCAGAGGGAAAATATGACATATATTGTTGAGGTTGTTTTGGTGCAATATAAGGATAATGAGTCATAGGCTAGGGGGTGGAAAGAAAAGGGGCTTGTCCTATTAGGTTAGAGACTATGATTTGGTTGGATGTTGTTATTATAGGTTGGGTTATTGGCATGGTTAGACTTGATGAAGTGTGAGTTTTAACTTGAGTAATTATAGGTATGAGAGTAGATGGAATAGATACCACCAAATTCTGAAATGGGGTCTGACTTGATTGAA
Organism: Torreya grandis; assembly: GCA_037957365.1. Lineage (NCBI taxonomy): Eukaryota > Viridiplantae > Streptophyta > Pinopsida > Cupressales > Taxaceae > Torreya > Torreya grandis. Next base: position 182,307 of record JARHVA010004904.1, read on the forward strand.
CTGCTTGAGGTTGTGAAAGTTGGGAAGTCATGTCAGGGTTTAGGTGGGATTGGGTAGTTGGCAATGCTAAACTTTGGACATTATTTATGGTTGGGTTACTTATCAAGGTGGTAGTTTGAGTGACCATGGGGAAAATAGTGGAGATAGTTAAAACTAAAGTTATCTCCATTAGATAGGTTGACATACCATATATTGGGTCACTTGAAGAATTATAGGTTCAACTCATGGCAAGGTAATGCTAAAGGGCTGCCACATTGTGATCAATAAATTTAGAAAAAAATTGATCTTCTTCAAGCACAATGGGAATTTGGTTGGGGCTTGGAGTATGCTCTGTATTTGAAGTATGCTCCATGATAGAATCAAAAATAAGAAGGCAAGCTGGAAATGGTTGTTGACTTGCATAATCAACAAGAATTTTGGATTAAGCTCACATCAATACCATGCAATAAGAAGTAAAAATAGTCTTAATACTTTGTATTAGTGATAAAATAAGGAAAAACTAGGTTTGGGTGCAAGTAAGGTGGTTGTTTTAGCTTGATATTTTTAGCAAATCAAAATTACATAGTCACTGATGTTGGTCACTTAACTGATGTCAATAGTAAAAGTTTGCTGACGTTAGTGGGATTTACTGATGTCACTAGCTAAGGTATGTTGATGTTAGTATAGTTAACCGATGTTGATCACTATGATAACCTAGGATATGGAAAATATAATGTTTTCATAATTCAAAGGTAGAATCTAAGTAAAAGCAGAGGATGGAAGAGGTCTGTGTAAGAAAGAAGAACACTTAGAAAACTTGATATAATAGGTTACAAAAACTAAGTATTACATGTAGTGTTGATTTTATGAATCAATGGAAAAACATCCTTACCAACTCCAAAATATAGAAGGCAATAAAAAAGAAAAAAAAGAACATACAACACTAATTATTAACTACTAGAGATTAATTTTAGTCTCATGTTAGCTTATGCCTTAATCAGATACTGAGAAGAAAATTTGGTTATTGAAAGAACTAGAAAGTAATCTAGAGCTAGTTTCAGGTTTGTTTTAGTGCTCAAGAGGAAATATATGTTAAAATAGGTATGTGGCTTATTATAGGAGCTTGTTTTCCACACTTCATGGACCTAAAGCCAAGCCAAGATTCTTAACCAAAATATACCTTTTACCCAGAGTTTATACTTTGCCAGAGAATGGAGTGGGTTCTCCCCTTGGTAGTGAAATCCAAGTAGGATAGCGACATAGGGTAAGGTGATCCACCAGGTGATGAAATCTAGATGGGCCTTCTCTTAGGTGAGTTTATATGTTTGTTTTTGTGAGTGTGATCTAGTTGTGTAACATAGTTTCACTACAATTCATTCATAATGATTGTAATTATCTAGGTGAGCTAATATGCAACAAGTAAACAATGAATTGCAGTAAGTTATAAACCCAAATCTAAAATGTTTAGATTCGAATGAAAACAAAAATGAAATAGGAGTAGATAATGAAATTCACTATCTTAATTTGCATGAAAGAAAGAAAATAAATAAGAGATTCTTTCAACTTGTTAAAAAAAATGATAAATTGCTTTTAAAGGCAAGGAGAAAAGAAGAGTGGCAAGGCAAAATAAATTTTAGATTATTATCCTTAAATAGAAATTAAAATGTTGAATTTTTCATTTTGAGAGAGAAAAGAAGGAGAAAGTGCATGAAATGAATTTTTCACTATAATATACCTATATGAATGCTTAAAAAAATCAATGAACCCAAGGAAAACTCCAGGGTCCCACCGAATGTGCCAAAAATGTTTTGCTAAAATTTATCTATTTTAAGTCTAAAGAGAAATAGAGAAGGCTAGGGATAAGTGATTAGTATGAACTCAAATTGGTTTACGCACCATATCTAGATGTTGTGAGCACTCCTCTTTGGCTGGGGAAGACTACTTGTAAGTAAGAAATCATTACCATAAAATGTTTGTTAATAGATCTATATGTGGGATACCAAGCTATGCACTTATTCCAAGAATTGTCAAACTCACTTAGAGATGACAATTCACTTTTGAGAGACAAAAGAGTAATGAATAACCAAGAGAGATGAAAAGATAGAGTAAAAAAGAGATAATGTTACCATTATTTATAACTTGAGTGTAATAGAAAGTAATAGAGTACAAGTGGTATATTCATTTTATGTTTTGGAAGTTGTTTGGGTAGGTCTTCGAAGGGTTAGGAAATCCATAGTTGTCAACATCAATTAAGTTGCCAAGGTCGGAGAGGAAGTTACTGATATCAGTTAGGCTACTAAGGTTGGTGAAGAAATGCCACTGATATTAGTTAGGCTGTCGATGTTGATAGGGGCAATAATTGCCTAAGAGTTTATAGAAGGCTTTTCTAGGTCTAGAAAATAGTTTTGGTCAGGTCTAGAAGGTTGGGGGAGAGTTATGAGAGATAAAGTAGTGTTTATATGGATCTAATTAGAGGTTTGGTAGATGTAAAGGAGTTGTAAAGTAACTACTTAAAGACTTATAGACTAAGTGATGTACTTAGCTATAGTGGTGACTGAATGATAAGTGCTAGATGGATGGCTTCTATGAGGCAGTCTGAACTGATGCCTTGAATAGAGAAAACAAGTGGGTGTTGTTGGTTCTCAAGAGCTTGGTTCTAGATCTAGATTGACTTATGCAAGATAATAATAAGCCAAGATGTCAAAAGTTGAATGCAAAAACAATGTATGAAAATAATAATGAGTTTTCTTGATTTCTACTAACATGAACATCAATTTGGAGTTTGTCTTATATAACCAATGTCAGTGATCCCACCGACATCAACTATGGGTTGACCGATGTTAGTGGCATTAGAGTAGGTAAAAGTACTATCTTTAGCCTATTTTTTGTTGTTTCTCATGCCAAGTGTGGTATCCATTATAAAATGGTAGAAATAAGAGATTAAGAAGGACATAGTTGGTTAGGAATTTATTTTTGGGGTGAGAACAAGTCTTGGGTAGTTAGGATAAGGGGACTAAGTCTTGAGGTGACTCATCAGGTGAGAATTAGTCTTAGGATGAGGTGGCTAGGTAAGGTGGCAAAACAGTTTTTTAATGAACTTAATTATATATTTTAAATTAATTAAATATGTGAGGGGTAAAATCATGGGTTAGGGAGGCTAATCATTATTCTAAAAATAGGGTTCAAGGGGGGTTTCAACACAAAGATTTACACATGTGTGTGACATAATTTTGGTGTCTACACTCTTCTTTCTTAGAATTATCCTTTTTTTTATAAGGGTATTTAGAAAAAAAATGTCCCGCCTTACTATGATTAAAGCATTTAAAGGGTAATTTACCTTTGTACTTTCCAGACCCTCTTCTTAATTTTTTGATAAAGTTGGCTTCTTCTTCATTAGTGTCCTTAGATCCAGATGTAGATGATTATACTTTTACTTGTTTGGATGCTTTAAATGCAACTTCTCTCTTGAAAGCATCTGCTTCTCTCATTCTCATCTCATAGGCTATGAAGGTTCTATGCAACTCATTTAAAATGAGCTTATCTAGATCTATTGCTTCCTATATTATAGATATATTAGAATCATACATAGATGGTAGAGATCTTAGGGCCTTTTTGACAATGACTGAATCTTTCATCTCTTCTCTAATGCCTCTAATTGTATTGACTATTTCATCTACTTTGAGGATTCAGTCTACAAATTTATCTTCTTCATTCATTTTAAGACTTTCAAACTTACCTCTATATGTTTATATCTTGGTTTGATTTATCTTATCATCACCTTCATAGATGCTCTTCAAATTATTCCATACATCATGTGCAGTTTGACAATGCATGAATTTAATAGACTCTGAGTTAGACAATCCACAAAGGATAAAACTATTTTCCTTATCATTACTCTCATATGATTTCTTGGTAGCCTAATCAATAAGAGTTATAGCAGGCATTATATATCCATTTACAATAAACATCCATACATCAAACCCTAATGAAGATAAATATGATTCCATTCTAATGATCTAAAATGCATAGTTTGATCCATCAAGGAGAGGTGCTTTGTTTAAGGAAGAGCCTTCTTGACTAGCCATTTGTGTTCAACATCCAAGATCTACCTGAGCTAATTAAGCTTATTCTAAGGAGCTAGTGCTCTAATACCAATTGTTAGAACACAACTATCTATTGAGAGGGGGAGTGAATTGGTAGATTGATTAAAATTAGTCCTTTAATAATTTAAAAAAAATTAAATGTATATGCAGAGATCACACACATATAAATAGACATAACACTTCAACATACATAGAAAACCCAATATGGGAAAAACCATAATGAGAATAACTACTAACATCTATTGTTCTAAGCTAGCCTCATAGTCAAAATCTCATTGGTTATAATATTTAAGGGCACCGACCCTAAAGATACACCAATCCCCTGATTTAAAAGTACCTACTCTAAGGAAGAACCTACTCCCTAACTGAATACCAATTTAACTCTTGTAATGGCACCTACCAATCAGATCTATTATGGAGCTACAACTCTAGATTACAAGATTGATTCAAAAATGAATCTAGTTCTATGTTATAGACATATTCTTTAATTGTTCATGCTCTAATCTGCAACTCTCCTTCTCTCTCTTATCTTTTCCTCTCAATTTAACTCTCTATCCACTCTTCTAAGCTTAGTGTATTTCTTAGATGATATATATATATATATATATATATATATATATATATAAAATGAAGCACATGGAGTCAAAGAGGTCAAAGTGTCTAATGTTTAGTGAGTTAAAGACTGAGCTATATTGATGGTGCATATGAATAAGTAGCAAGATGAGATCAAGTGCTTGATGTTTAATGATAAATAGAGGTAAGTGTGTGCTACTTTTGAATATCTAATAGCACATGGGAGCTTAGATTAAAATATCAATGGATGCATTTTAGAGTTGAAATGTTAAAGTTCAAAAGATCGTAAAGATCTAACAAAGCATATGAGCCTATCAGAGTTTGATCTAATAGTTGCATTTTAAATTTGAGTCAATTAAATGAGGATCATTAGATCATGGTGCAAAACTTAAGATCAATGGTCAGTATTTAAAGATATGTTCATCTCAATGGTCAAGTGATAGAACATATAGGAAAGATGCATTATATGACATAGAGAATGATATAGATTGTTGTGATCAGTAAAAAATGTGTAATATGTCATATGCATCAAAACTAAAGCCTGATAAATGCTAAATGTCATAAAAGATAGAGAATTATGGTGGTGGTGTGTGAATTTAAGAAGTGGGAAATTTTTTGTTAAATAAATATGAACTAAGTCCAAGAATGATGTGTGATGTGTTAACAACTAAGTGGGAACACAGAGAAGATGTGAGACCCAGATCAATGCATGTATACATGCATTGATCTGGGTCTCACATCTTCTCTGTGTTCCCACTTAGTTGTTAACACATCACACATAATTCTTGGACTTAGTTCATATTTATTTAACAAAAAATTTCCCACTTCTTAAATTCACACACCACCACCATAATTCTCTATCTTTTATGACATTTAGCATTTATCAGGCTTTAGTTTTGATGCATATGACATATTACACATTTTTTACTGATCACAACAATCTATATCATTCTCTATGTCATATAATGCATCTTTCCTATATGTTCTATCACTTGACCATTGAGATGAACATATCTTTAAATACTGACCATTGGTCTTAAGTTTTGCACCATGATCTAATGATCCTCATTTAATTGACTCAAATTTAAAATGCAACTATTAGATCAAACTCTAATAGGCTCAGATGCTCCATTAGATCTTTACGATATTTTGAACTCTAACATTTCAACTCTAAAATGCATCCATTGATATTTTAATCTAAGCTCCCATGTGCTATTATATATTCAAAAGTAGCACACACTTTACCTCTATTTATCATTAAACATCAAGCACTGGATCTCATCTTGCTACTTATTAATACTTTAGAACACATATACACCATCAATATAGCTCAGTCTTTAACTCACTAAACATTAGAGACTTTGACCTCTTTGACTCCATGTGCTTCATTGATATTTATCTCAGTCTCTCAAGATTAGGACACTTAGCACTCTCGCATGCCTTCTACACATTGTTAGTCCCCGTGCTTATGACACTTGGTGCCTTCAAATGATTTTTGCACATTACTTATCAATGTCTATACTTGTGACACTTGGCATATTTTCATTGATCATTGAATATTTGACTTTGAACTGTACTATAGATCTACTGCTTAAGCTCTATGATCATGACACATGTCACTAACACATTCAATCTTAAGTAACTTTGACATATTGAATTCATTTCACATCATTGGATCTACATCATGTGATTAAGTGCTAACCATTGATCAAACTTGAACAAATATTAAGTTGAGGACTTAGCAATATTAAATGCTTTGATCACCACTCCAAGCTAGTAATTACTAAGTCAAAGGGGTAGGATGCACAAAGATGACAAAGGCTTAAGTTATAACTTAAGTGACTAGTTCCCACCTATATAAAATCAAAATTAAAATATAAGTGCCTATGAATTCCATGAATAAAACCTTAGGGTTTTATTGAGAAACCCTAGTAATGGCTTAGAGAAAAGATAAATCATTTTTGTGCTCATTTCTCTTCATCTAAACCTGTGAACCATACATATGAGATGTACTTGAAAATTCCATAACAAATATTCTATCAATTGTTTTTAAAATGGTCTATAAATAGTCTCTATAAAATCATGAATTTTTTTTATGACAATATTGTAACTTATGCAATTATAAAACATGATCTTCGCTCCATCAATCTCGCCTGATCCTCTTGACATCAATGACAATCATAGTGATAACTATCTCCCTTTTGACATCAATGAAAATAATATTGAAAAAATATACATGACTGATCCTTTAATACCCTTTGATTTTATACATGACCTACTTCTTCTCCTCAAAGATATCTTTTCTTTGCTTCTTGTCTCATTTCCTTAACTAGCCCAAATAGGCCAATTATGCCTTTTACTTATACCAATTACTAGAACATTCACACTCTTGGTTAGAAAAGACATTAATACATTAGGTTTAGACCCAAAACATGTTTAATAACATGTTACATGTAATAATTAATCATATTAAGATCATTATTAGGTCATCCAAACTCATTTAGACCTCAATCTTCTTCTAGGCCTACTTAGAGACCTAATGCATTAGGTCTATCTTCTCCACTGAACAACTTGGACCACTATGGCCTAGATAGACATCACAAAAGTCATAAAACCTTTGAAAAAATTAAATTTAAACCTCAAATATTATAATTTATTCTCAATAAGTCATAAATCATTTGCTTACCTCATGAAAGCTCTATTAGACCTTAAAGACCTATTAGGCTTAATTACCCCAAAAACATAGTATTCAAAGATGAAGCTTAAACCACCTATAGAAATATATTAAATTCATAATACACATATTTATGGAAACTTAATGAACTAAGTGTCATAAATAAATCCATTATACATCTTATATCAATCTCCAAACACTCAAAAACACTTCTTCAAAAATCTCACTCTGTTTTGCTAGAAAGCTTCAAAACACAGTCAAGAGATTTTAACCACAAAAAACTATACATTTAATTTAAAATAATAAAAAATAATGTATAATATCCCATGGAAGACATAATACATCAACACATTCTTTATATACTTCCAAATTGGTCAAAATGACATATTAACATCAATCTCTCTCATACACATAAAACGCCCTGAGTGCTCCAAAACAAAGTCTTGAAGAATGTTATCTTTAGCTCCTATCAAGACACTTACATGACTTATAATTAAAATTAATAGTTAATATGTTACTTATATAAAATAATATAATATATATATCATTATTTTTATTTTCAATCATTAGTCTTGTAGACTAATTTGTTAACCCTCTCTTTCACAGTTCTTACATAGCTAGATAAGTCATTCTGGCTTCAATTTCTCAACTTATTAAAGTGACTCTTAACTTTCCATAAATAATGGATAGGTATTTTATGTTATAAAAAACAAAATCATATTCATTATATGCATTATATAAGTGTATATATCCTCTAACTCATCAATATCACTTACTCAGAATTTTTATCCTACCTTGTGAACTAGTCATGATGATCTTGCATTCCAACACCTATGTATACACAAAAAATAAGTATTGAATAGTTATTATTATCCTTATAAATATTTATAACATATAAAAATAAAAATATACATACGTCTAATGGAAAATATGAAATATATAGACCAAACTTTGAACCTTACACCTTCACTATCTCATCTTCATTAGATAGGACATCTTGTGAACAACACTTAAAAAAATTTCAATGGCCTCTAAGACATATAAAAAATATAAAAATGTGTTATAGGTATTTAAAAACAACATTAATCAATTTTTATCTATTCCTAATCCACTGTAACATATCCCTAAACTCATTCTCACTCCTGCATGGTTTTTCTCATTGTCTTCACTATTAGGCCTTTTAGCGATAGGTCATCTTTCATGAATTGTTTAAAACATTTAAGGTATGTAAATTGATAAAAAAACATAATTAACATGGATTAAAAGCTAAAATATTAAACCTTAATCAAATTTTTAACTTTGATTCAATCAATCCTTCCTATTATATCAAATTTTTGAGAAATAAGGGATTTCCTGTAGCTTTCACTCACTTTCCTAAACACTCAATGACACCTAGTGGTATCCATAAGAGTAATTTAAATTATGAAATCATAAAAATATCTTTACCAATCCTTTTTTGGTACTCAAAAATAAAATCTTCACCATTAGGTCACTATAAGGGTTTTATGAGGGTTTTAAACTGGTTTCCATTCCTAACATTTGTCCATAAGACTTTGCATGTAAAACTAAATCCTAATGCTTGGAAAAAAAATTTAGGACATTTTTACATATATCCCTAAGAACTCAATTTCCCATGCAATAGTCACACATGACAACAAGCATCAAAAGTTCCTTCTTAGGTCTTCATCTCTCCATTCTGCACACACAAGAGACCTCAATACCTACTTTTCAATTTTTTAATTTAAATCAAGACCTACAAATTCATGATTAATCTTTAAAAACATCTAAAACCTCTATAAAATATTACATGAGCTATATTACCTTGGAAATTGACTTTGACCCCTTATTAGGCCACACTAGGTCTCTTTGTACATTAGGCCTTAAACTACCAGCCAAACTTAGACCTTGAGAATAATTTGAAATCTATTTAATTACTCTTAAAACCTAATACTCATGTCATAAAAAATCATACCATGCTCACACACTACAACAATTATTCTTACAAGCTTGTGCCTACTCACTAGGTCTCTTCATGCAAAGACTAAGCCAATAACTGACATATAAACCTCCTATGAAAGATAAAATACCTTATACACATTTTAACACAATGTAAAAAATATTCTCACAAGCCTCATCTCACTCACTTAACCAGGATTCACTATACATGTCTTCACCAAGACAAGACTAGGCTTTGTGAATACCTTTTCCACAAAGACTTGCTTCTTATGAACTTAATCAATGAAATTATCACAAAATCACTCAATCACAACCAATAATATCTTTATGATGATATTATCATATCAATAATAAGAAATCATTGCTCATAAGCTTGTCACATCTCAACATTGTGTCAAGACCTTATGCAGAACTCAAGAACCCACTAAACCATGCTTAAGCCATCATGATTACTTACGATGTATATTCACAAGATCAATTTTAGGATATCAATGTCTCAACACACCAATGGGAACATAAATAAACAATCTCCCCATTTGTTATTGATGTAAAATACTCTAACACATCAAATCATTCTCATCTCCCTAAGCTAGATCTCTCTTAAATTGATCTTTCTCCCAATTTGATCTTTCTACCCCTTTGACATTAATGATAAAGGGTCATATACACTCTTACAAAATCATATACACATATTACAATGATATTTAGACCTAAATCAATTTAAAACATACCTTTTCTCTTCAAACAAGATTATTATTTCTTTGATCAATCTAAAGAGAAGCTCACCTCATCTTAGGCTCATATCTACTAAAGTAGATAACTCAATGACAAAGCTACAAAACTCCCGCTAAGACCATGCTCTCCTTTTCAAGTTTTCCCAAACCATCATAGGCCTTCATGAACATTACTTTCCTTGCTTGATATTTGATAACACTTGAATAAAGAACTCCCTTTTTGACAAAGCATCTTCTTGAAACCATCTTAAATTAGATCTTATAGAGACTTACACACATTAAGCCTATTAGCAAACAATAGCATTGTTCCAAAGAACAATCTTATTCATCTATACAAAAACATATTCATTATCCACGTGTCATATAAAAATATTCTTTATGTAATAGTCTATCCCTTTTAATTTTTACAAGTTATCATGGCTCTAACTAGATCAAAATAACTTCCACATAGAAAACTACCAATTAGGTCTATGAGACCTCAATCTCTATGGCATACCTCTGTCAAACAATCATCAAATTCTATCAAGACCATTATGGGATATTAGACCTTTGAGTAAGAGTAATCTGACTAGTCTTGTACTTCACACACTTTGTCAAGGTCCTCATACACTATCCACATGTATTACATGATCCTATTGTCACTTTGACATTCACCAAGATCACCCAAATCCACATGGTTCATTTCAAGACATTACATATGATGTTATTAAACTTCATTAGTATTTACAAATTTATTTACTTTAAGAAATATCTTATAGGTTATGGAGTCATGAAACCCTCATTATATACAAGTCATGTCATATGATTCAAATACCTACATCGTCACCTAATTTGACCTTATCTACCATTGATCATACCCATAAAGTACAAACATATTCTTAGGCTTTTATACACTCAAATGAATCTTCAAAAATTGAAAATACTAAATTGAATAAAGTTAACATATAAAAATCTCCCACTTTATTCTTATACTTGATACCCTCTTACGATCACTCAAAAAATTCAACCCAAACTCACTATGTGTATAGGAAACTTCACAATCTTGCATAGTCAACCAACTTATCTTATTAGGCATAATAAATACCTAAAATATTCAATCATCTTCTCATCTCTATTCTCAAACCCTTCCTCAGCTATGTATCATCTAATCATGGCCTCATCAACATACCTCTGCTCTTCTATGACAACTTCATAGACTCAACTCAACTCCTCTAGCTTGATGATCAACTTATTCTTCACTTATAGACCTATGAATTTATAAATACTTATGACTAACTTACAGATCTATTTGTGGTCTTTTATCATTGATACAAATCACATGATCATATGTCATGGCTTAAATCACTTCATAGCATCTTCATAGAAACACAAGGTCAAACATACTCTTTAGTTCATATTTAGTCCTTGAATCTTATGGACAATACCTATACAAAAAATGGCATTGGTATTATAGACCAATCATTAACTCTCATGAGCCTCTACTTATTTACTTCACCAAGATACCTATAAATACCTTATTACAAGGCCTAGAACAAGGTTCTGCAAGAAACCTTGATTCCTTGACCTAATTCATCCATGTTATGACCTCAACATAACATTAATCAAGCAGATTAAACCTGTACCTTTATTTAAACATGTCTTCAAAGTCCTTAGGTTTGATTTTAGACTTAGATTAAATATAATCCTTCTTCTTCTTAGTCAATATTTCTAGTACCATCATCCAATCCTCTATGCAAACCTCAACCATGAACTTCACAAGCTTAGCCATCTTGTGATTTTATGATCACCCTAAAGCTATCAAGACTCCTCCAAAGGACCTAATTTGATACCAATTATTGGAATTAAAACCAATGAGAGGTGGAGGGGGGTGAATTAGTGTCTTAAAATAATCCTTTCTTTCCACTTAACATGGTTAACCCTTCAAACTAATATAGTGAGCAAAAAATGCATAAATAAGCAATCACATAAACATGAATACAAATATCAACACATGAACATAAGAGATATGTGGCAAACCATCATGGGGGATAAAAACCAATAAAACACCACTTGGACTATAGTATTATAAGCAATGAATCAAGATTTAGTGAGGCACCAACCCCTTACTAGTGAAGCACCAACTCAACTAGTATTTTAGAAATATCCAACTTGCAGGAAGGCACCCACCCCCTAAATGAAAAAACACCAAATAAAAAAATTCAAGGAAACTTCTAAAAACTCCAACCTTTAAGGCACTTTTGACTCCCTGTTGACTAAGCACTAACTTAACCAAGAAAAACTTGATTACCTCAAGACACCTTATTGCTCAGCCAAAATATGATGAGCTCTTATTTAACTCTCTCTCTAATATATCCACTATCATAAATTAAGCAAAAAATATATGATTCAGCTCTGATGTATCTCAATCAACAATCAACTCATTTATCTCTTCTCAACCTTCTACCCCTCTCAAAATAGCCTTTAGGCTTCTTCACTCAAACATGCCTCTTACTAGGCTTATTAGGTCAATCGGCCTTAGTCATCACACTTAAAAATTATATAGGATATACATGAATTATCCTTTGATCCCATTTGAAGGTTTAAATGACCAAATTCTTCTCCTCAAAGATCTATTTTCTTCACTTGCTCTCTCATCTCCTTAACTAGCCCAAATATGCTTATTATGCCTTTTACTTATACCAATCACTAGAACACTCAAACTCTTAGTCATCAAAGATATTAATACATTATGTTCAAATCCAAAACATAGTACTTAATAATATTAATATCAATTTTAGGTCATTTAAACTCTTTTAGACCTCAATCTTCTTTTAGTCCTACTTAGAGACCCAATGTATTAGGTCTATCTTCTTCACAGAACAACTTGGACCACTATGGCCTAGAATCCCTCACCAAAGTCCTAAAAAATTTAAAACACTTAATGAAAACTCAAATAAACTCATTAATTACCAATAAATCACAAATCATTTGCTTACCTCATGTGAGGTCCATTAGATCTTAAAGACCTATTAAGCCTAATTACCCAGAAAATATAGTATTCAAAGATGAAACTCAAACCACCTATAGAAATACATTAAAGGAACAATAAACATATGTACAAAAACTAAATGACCTTAGGGTAGTCATTAAATCCATTAGACATATTATATTAGGATCCAAACACTCATCAACACTTCTTCAAAAAGCTCACTATGTTCTACCAAAAAGCTCGAAAACATAGTTAAGAACCTTTGACCAAAAAATTATATAGGCACTTTAAAATACTAAAAAATCATGTATAAGATCCATTGTAACATATAATACATCACCAAATGATTGATACACTTCCAAACTGGTCAAAATGACACATGAAATTAAATCTCACTCATACACATAAAATTGCCTGAGTGCACCAAAACATAGTCTTAAAGAATGTTATATTTAACTCCTATCAAGACACTACCATGAATTATAATTCACATAAATAGTTCATATGTGACTTATTTAACATCATAAAATTGATATATCATTGGTTCTAATGAAAATAATTAGTCTTATAGACTAATTTGTTAACCCTCTCTTTCACAGTTCTTACACAACTAGATAAGCTATTTTGCCTTCCATATATCAACTCCTTAAAATAATTATCAAAATTACATAAATAATGGATAGGTATTTTAGGTAATAAAAAAATTCATATTCATTAAATGCATCATATAAGTGTAGAGGTCCTCCAAATCATCAATCTCACTTATTCAAAATTGTTATTCTGCCTTATGAACCAGTCATGATGATCTTCCATTCTAACACTTTTTTATACATAAAAAGAAGTCATGACACATTATTATGATAATTATAAATATTTATAACATCTAATAACACAAATATATATAGGTCTAATGGAAAATATGAAATATATAGTCCAAACTCTAAACCTTACACCTTCACTATCTCATCTTCTCTAGATATGACATCTTGTGAACAACATTTATAACATTTTTAATGACATAAAAGACATATAACCAATATATAAATGTGTTATATGTCTTGAAAAATAACCTCAATAAATTTTATCCAATCATAATCTAGTGTAACATATCCCTAAACTCATTCTCGGTCTTGCCTAGTTTTTCTCACTATCTTCACTATTAGGCCTTTTAGTACTATGTCATCTTTCATGATCAATTTATAACATTTAAGTTCTATAAATTTATCAAAAACCACAATTATAATGAATTAAAAGTCACATGCTTTAACTTTTATCCATTGTGCAACTTTGACTTAGTCAACCCTACTTGTTATATCAAATATCTAAGAAATATGGATTTCTTGTAGCTTTCACTCACTTTCTTGAACACTCAATGCCACCTGGAGGTACCTAGAAGAGTCCTATACATGATAAAATTATAAAAATAGACTTAAAAATCCATTTTTATCACTCAAAAACAAAATATTTACCATTGAGTTACTATATGTTTTTTTTAATGAGGGTTTTAAACTGGTTTACATTCTTTTCTTCATAGAACTCTACCCTTAAAACCAACTCTTAATGATTGGAAAAAATTATTAAGACAATTTTAAATTTATTCATAAGATCTAAAAATCCCATAAAATATTCACACATGCCTACAAGCATCAAAATTTCCTTCTCAAGTCTTCATCTCTCCATTTCACAAACACAAGAGACCTAGAGACCTACTTTTCATGTTTTCTCCTTCAAATAAAGACTTGAAACTTCATGATCACTATTTAATAAACCTATAACACCTATGGAAAATATTACATGAGATATAACACCTTGGAAATTTACTTTAAACCCTTATTAGGCCACACTAGGTCTCTTTACACATTAAGACTTAAACTGTCAGTCAAACTTAGACCTTGATCATACTTTGAAATCTCTTGAATTGATAATAACACCTCATATTAATTTCATAAAACCTAATAAAATGATAATATACTTAAAATATTATTATTAAAAGCCTTAGACTACTCACTTCATCATGCAACCAAGTGTGTGCCTTCTCACTAGGTCTCTTCATGCAAAGACTAAGCTAAGAATTGACCTAGAAACCTCATATGAAAACTTATATACCTTATATAGATGTTAACATAGTGTCCAAAATATTTTCACAAGACTAAAATCACTCACTTTACTAGGATTTATATACATTCCTTTACCAAGATAAGACTAGGCTTTTTAAACATCTTATCCACAAAGACTTGCTTCTTATGAACTTGGTCAATTAGTGACCTTATCACAACAAACACTATAAAAAAATACTCTATTTATGATGATATTTTATCATAGAAATACTAAGAAATCATTTCCCATAATTTTATCACATCTCAATGTTGTGTCAAGACCTTATGTAGAACTCAAGAACCTACTAGACCATGATTAAGCCATCATGAATACTTACCATGTATCTTCACAAGATCACTTTTGGGACATCAATGAAAATAAATTACATTTTTACATAAATGAAAACATGAATGTCTCACACACCAATAATAACATACCTCAACATATACTTCTACCTCCAACCTTGGTCATTATGATGCACACAACCACTCTAAGGGTAGGATCTTAAAGACTCATGATATGTATAACATAGCCTTTTTTCTAATATTCAAACACCATAACAATATTTTATATTTCATCTTGGTACTCAAAGTTTTAGACAAATGTCCATGCCTAATCACTACAACCATGTAACTTTGTTATTTATTATGATGTGATCCTCTTCTAGTGCCCACCAAAATAGATATAGGCTTCATGTACCTATGAGATTAAAAGCTTCACTACTTCAACTAGATTTACAAAGTATGGAATATTGAATAATTAGAAGAGTCCAACATTATTTAGAGAAATAAAAATATTAAAGTCATATATTAACTCTCTCTTTATGTTATGACACTCTACCTAGTAGTCAAGCTATAACTCTACTTAATTTCTAGGCTAGCGGTGGTTATAATAAAAAACATTACATGTGGGCATATTCGAAACCCGTTTATCTATGTGTAGTACCACCTCTAGGTACTATATCTCTTTGATCATAAATGGGTGTGGAGGGGGTAAAACAAGATTCTTATTTACCAAGTGCACCATTTATTTTTCTATGTCCTTCACATACACTCTAAGTTCTTCAGGTACCTCTTCTCTAGTCATCATAGTCTCACCACCCACACTCAACTCTTCTCCCTCTAGTATCATAGGCAAAGGCCCAATTTATTGGGCCTTTTTATTTGGTTAATAACCCTTCATGGATCCAAAAGGTTGAGGTGTGACCATCCAATCTTTCCAAAATAATATGTGGTTGCTTATTTATTTTACTTTTGCTCTCTTTCTTCAATTCCCTACAATGGTAGACGTCAACCTCTACATCCTACAAATATAAAAAAATTATGCATCCTTACAATTATCCTAACACTCTATCTATTACACTAAAATAATATAATATGTAATACTTGAAAATAGTCTGAATTCATTACTTTTCACTTGTCTGAGAGCTTGGAAATCACTCTGTAACATCTCAATTATGCTCTTTCAGCTTTGTGAGTTCATAATTATAGTAATAGTAAAAAGTGAAATGGACCCTATTTAGCCTTTTATAGGCTCAAGTGGGTAACTTAGATTTAATACCCCTACTTATATCATCACTTCATACAATAAATGTTGATAATGGTATTACCATGATGCAAATTTGGCACACTTGCCATTACTATTATTCTACTTGTATTAATACATGTCTTCTCACGCTTTTACCAAAGTGCATGATAGATGTAAATAATTTGAATATTTTCCACTTCAAAGGTGGGAATATTTATTTAACTCAACTTATATTATGGTTATGTGCCACATTTCATACCCTTTTGTCCTTATGCACTTTTAATTATGCACCTCTGCTCTTGTGTGTATTCTCATAGACCATATCCTAGCACTCCATAGATGTTCTACCCTTACCCCACACTAAAATGTATTCGTGTCCTCCACGATAATAAAAAGAATCATAAAACCAAGTGTTAACCCTAAAACTAATCAAGGGCATGTGACTAGTACCACATTTTATTATAAAATTTTGGAAATCCTAGACTAATCTAATTGTATACACCTTATTATTACAAAAAATAAATACTTATCAGAATAGTATGGTCTCAACTGAATACCATTAAAATGACCAAAAAGGAATTAGTCATATAATAATTTTAACCTACATATGTTGGTGGATGGATACTATGAATGATGAAGGGCCCATCCTAATGTACATGATGCTTTCTAGATTGGTGCATGAAGTTAGAGTTGTAGACTAAGACTTACATGTTAAGAGCAAAACTCTTATTCTTTAAATGGAAATTATGGTAGACTTATGTTTTCATTTCTCCACTCCTTAACTCTAGTGTGAAATAAATTAGGTCTCATATAGCTACAACAAAGCATCAAAACTTGCTTTCAAGGATGTTTCATAATCCAGTTGACCAATACATGCAATGCAAAGAGAAGGAACAAAGAATTCAAATTAAAGAATTGATTCAGTATTAAACACAAGATTGAATGGTGTGTTATTATTTAAGTACTTGTAAGAGGTATGATATACCCATAATACTATAGACCAATGATCATCCCAACTAGTGCATCCAATAATACATATCTTGTTTAATGTAATACCCAAGATCTTGTTGAAGTCCTTGGTTGTACCATTGGCTAGGGGATGATATAACATTATCTTATGGTGTGTGATAATGAATTACACAAAGAGGATATGAATGGTATTTTTAAGGAAATGGGTTCCTCTATCACTAGTCAAACTCAATAGACATTCAAACCATGTAATGATATTCTCCTAAAAGAATCTTCCAATAATGGAGGTACTACAAACCCTTGTTCACACAACTTCAACCCAATGAGTAGGATAGTTAGTAGTTGTTATA
This sequence comes from Torreya grandis, assembly GCA_037957365.1. Classification (NCBI taxonomy): domain Eukaryota; kingdom Viridiplantae; phylum Streptophyta; class Pinopsida; order Cupressales; family Taxaceae; genus Torreya; species Torreya grandis. Next base: position 200,237 of record JARHVA010004904.1, read on the forward strand.
ACATAGTGTGTGCTAATACACCTCATTTCTAGGTTGATGGGGCCAAAAAAGTCAACAATCCACATTTCAAAGGGTTATTATGACAAGATAGGATGAAGGGGCATCACATCCCTTCTATTCAGCTTTCTTATGCACTAGAAAATGTCACACTAGAATGCATAAGTATTGGTATACTTAAAAAATGTAGACAATAATAATACATCTAAAAGGACCTTCTGTATTGTAGTTTTACCAACATAATTGTCCCCCAGTGATACCATCATGAACTTCCCAAATTACCTATTGACTATTTTGACCACAAGTCAAAATAGGTCAACCCCGTATATTATAAAACTTGTATAGTAGTATATTATGATTTAATAGGGTGTACCATGGTTATAATGATGCCATTAAATGTGATATTAGCCTTAGTCATAGTCAATTTTAGTCCTAAGTCATTTTGTGTCACTTAAGGTCACTATTTAGAGTCATTTATGAGGTTTTTACAGTTTTAACAAGTAGACATATGTTCCAAGAGGTTATTTAATGTCCCATGTGTCAGTGAGGGTTAGAATTACCGTGTCATAGCTGAAAAACTATAGGTTTCTACATTAGAGCAAAAAAATTTAAAAAGTGGTAGTTTGGATAATTTTAGTTGGTTTTATAGCTTCTACAGGAGTTATGGAACATGTGGAAGGCCTTAGAGTGACTATTAAACTTTCCTAAACTCATTTATACACTTGGAAGATTAAAAATATCTGAAAATGTCCTAAAACCATTCTTCTCCTCCATTGCTCTTCTTTGCATGCAGAGATAGTCAAATGATTTTCTCATGGTATGACCAATAGGAGAAGAATCAAGTTGAATGCCTCTGAGGGATGTTAGTAATACTTTTATACTTTCATTTCATGGTAGGAGTTCAACAATTAATGGTTTTTGATTTATGAACCAATGCTAATAAATTTACTAATTGTTTCTATTTTTTTAGTCCCACACCTTGTAGGTTTCTTCTTTATTGGGTTAATATGGACAAAAAAAGTGTTGCACATGTGTAAATCCTCCTCACATATATATAAACTTAATTTACACATGTTTAATGAAAGAGGAAGGCTCAAGTACCTTAGTTTTCTGATTGGTACTTTAATGGATAGTTCGTAAACAACTTCATCAGTTACATAAGTTCGTACCCTTGTTTTCACCTTTATGACCATGTTAATGTAGGGGTAGCATGTTGAATTTATATTTAATTTACAAATTATCATTATTATCTAAAGAGATGTGAACTCAAAGCCATCTCTATAAGGATAACTCAGTGAAAAACATTTTACATTAGACTTCCCTATACATAGTCATCTACAGTCAGGTGAATGAGAGTTTTTAAACTTGCATAGCCATGATGAAGATGGAATGAATAGTTTTCCAAGGTGTTGAACACACTCTTAAATCATGAAAAATAAAGTTGAGTTGTGAAAATGGTTGAGATCAATTGAGACAACCAATTTCTAATGAACATAGTCCTGTAGACTGATGTGCACCTACAGGTCCCCCATAAAAGACCAAACATGTTGGAATAAAGAATTTGAACTCATTTTAAATCTTTTAAGGTAAAAATGATAAATTTTAAGACTTAAATAAGGTCTAATATGGGTTTTATAACCATCCACCGTGCATGTTGTTGATATCCTACCTTAACTACCTTATGTTCTATAATAACACCTATAAGAAGTTCATAAAAAGGTTTGTAAACATTAAAATAGAGGTGTTTAAATCTTGTTTTCACCTTCATGGGAGTTTGAGAACGTTGAAAAGGTTATAAAAATCATTATGTAGTCCCTATGATGACAAACATACTTGCAATCATGTCCATAGTTTGAAAGAGCCACTTTAGGGACATGCTACCTTAGCATATCCAAAATAAGCACTTTGTTTATATTTGATCCTCTCATTGTATAGTATATTAAGGTTTGTGATAGATTAGATGTTTTCATCATAGATCCATATCATAGGGAAAATTATTTAACAAGAAATTTTGGTTTTTTGATCATGAAATTAGAATATAGGATGGCCTCCATCTTATGCACTCCTTCACTATAGAATGTCAATATTCTCTACAATGTTTGAGCCTAAATGACCCTATAATGTAATAAGGACATGAGAGTTTCATAACTCATGAAAAGAGTGGCCTAATTTGGTTTTATATAGCCTAAAGGAATTTAAGGGAGATCAAATTAGATGAGCATTCCAATTGAGGGGTACATCACCACCTACAAGTCTCATGAGCTCTAAATGAGGTGTCTACAGTCAATCTACAATGCACATTATGTTGGCATTGGGAATTGAGAGCATAACCATGAATATAACCACTTCCTTGGAATGGAAATGGTACTAGTGACACAAATATCATTGAAGGGAGTTGAATAATAGAGTTTTGACTCTTACTAATACCTATAGGTCCCCCTTTTAGTTTGAAAATGACATCTATAGTTTGACTATAGTATGAGAGTGCATTGGATCATGATGATATAGATGCTGGAAAGTCATGAGATGAATGTGTTCAATCTATTTCTCTAATTTTTTTGCTAATTACATTCAGAAGAAAGAAGAAACTAAGGTTAAAGGTTTGGGGTTTGACGTTACCCAGATTAAGTTGCACATCATATCCAAGCATTGTGAGAGCTCCTCTTTGGCTGTGGAGGAAACATCTGCAATAAGAAAGAGACTTGAACAAAGAAGATGTTATAAGATGATATGGTAGACTGCCAAGCTATGCGCTTGGTCCCAGAAGCATAAAGCTCCTTGAGGGATGACAATCCACTATTTAATGAAAAGAGTGATGTATAAAAAGAAATGATGAAAGACTAAGTAAGAGAAAGTAGATAACACGTACCTATTCTCTACAGTCAGTCTGTCACAATTGCCGACATCGATAGTTCTACTGAGGTCAGTCTGTGTATGGTGCCGATGTTGGTAGTAATGCCAATGTCAGTAGGTGCTGTTGATGATGTCGATCAGGGCAATTGGCCTTGGATGGGTTTCAGGTTATTTCTATGGTGGACAGAAGAGTTTCTAAAAGTTTGGAGGTTTGTGCAAGGTTGCAGGTCTGTGAATAAGGTCTGGTGAAGGGCAAAGGTAGAGGATAGGTATAAAAAGAGGGTAAGGATAAGGGGAAAGCCTCTCAACCTTTCCAAGAAGAAAGTCAGGTCTCTCAATAGTACTTAGAAATATCAAACAGAAACTAATTAACAATGTATTCTAAAATAGTGAAATAAGAAGCATAATACTTAGCTCTATTTGGTGAGGAACCAGAGGTGTTAGAATGCTTTATCCCTATTGTGGCTGATGTTGAGGTTCTTGTACAGTGTTTCAATCCAATCTCTGGAATGACTTGTATAAAGCTTCAGTAGCTAGGAAGATGATTAGTGAGTTCTGATGCTTGAGGACTCAAAGTGTGTGCTTCAATCTACAAAGAGGTAGGGGGCAACTCAATGTTAGAGCTTTGCTTATGTAACCAATTTTAGTGGTCCCGCCAACGTTGGTTGACAGTTGACCAATGTCGATGGCTAGAGAATGGGTAAAAGGGCTATTTTTAACTCTTTGCCCATTTCTCCATCTACCAAGTGCATTTGCCATTGGAGAATGGTCAAAAGATGGGTTTATTAGGCATGGGAGTTAGTTAGGAGGTTAAGATGGAGTGAGAAGAGGTCTTAGGTAGTTAGGTTTTAGATGACCTAGTCTCAGGGTGACTCATAGGGTAAGAAATGGTCTTAGGGTGAGGTGTCTAGGTGAGGTGTCTAGGCGAGGTGTCTAGGTGAGGTGTCCAAGGTGAAAGGGGTTCAAGTGTGGGTTAGAAGTGTTAAAGTTAAAAGGGGACCAAGGGGGGTTAACACAATATTGGTGTCTACATTTGCCCCTTTTTGTCTTGTGGTTTGTCCTGATGAACTGCAAGACAAAAATAGATGTAGGTTGCCCCAGGTATGGGATGAGGTATTCCCCCTCAAAGCAGGAGTCGAGGGAAGGTAATCTGATATCAGGTGCCAATTTGATAGGTAGTGGATGGGTAAGGTGAGGTGGGAGTGTAAATGCTACAATAGTTGAGATTGCATGTATACCACTTCACGTGATAGGTAGGTCAAATTGTTGCAGGCAAGGTCGAGGAGCACTAAAACTGAAGTAATTGGTCCCCAACTTATTAGTGGTAGCTGATTGGGTTAATCGATCAAAGTTGTAGCTCTAATGGTCATCATGTTCCAAGTATCCAGGCTAGGAAGTGCTCCTAGAAAACATGAAAATGTCACAAATATTGGGGATCAACTTGGTCGCGATCCAACAATATGTGTGAGGGGCATAATGTGGACAATTTGTTAACTATTCGTGAGGTAGCATATGCAATCAAAACAACCAAGGCAAAGTTTTCTCAAAAGTGGTCATGGTCTGAGGAGATAGTCATGATCTCCAAGATCATTGGTCGAGTCGGGCTGAGATATAAGTGATCTCAAGTGTTGTTTGTTGTGGTTAGGGAGATATATGTGATCTCCAATGTGCCCCACGAGAAGTCCAAGGTGACTTCCACAGTGTTAGGGTTGGTTGTTTGGTCATAATTTTGGGTTGGTATAGATAGTTGGTCCATTAGGTAGATGGACGAATGAATGGCCGAGCTAACCTCAGAAGACCCCATTTCAACTGAGTGCTACCTATATAGCCCATGTTTTAAGGGCCTCAAGATAATGTAGTTCTCCCCCAAAGGGAAGAAGAGGGTAGGTTATGGATTGGTTTTGACTAGGTTAAGTCATGGTTAAAGGTTATATAGTTGGTCCATCAGGTAGACAAATGAATGAATGGTCGAGCTAACCTCAAAAGACCCCATGTCAACTAAGTGCTGCCTACATAACCCCTATTTTAAGGGCCTCATGTCAATGTATTTCTCCCCAAAAGGGAAGAAAAGGGTAGGTTATGGATTTGGTTTGACTAGGTTAAGTCATGGTTAAAGGTCATATGGTTGGTCCATCAGGTAGATGAATGAATGAATGGCTAAGCTAACCTCAGAAGACCTCATGTCAACTGAGTGCTACCTACATAGCCCATGTTTTAAGGGCCTTAGGCCAATGTAGTTCTCCCCGAAAGGGAAGAAGAGTCAAAGAGGTTGGTAGTTGTTTTGGTTATGTTTTGAAATGATGAGTGTATGATGATGTTATAGCCTTTTCCATATTGTGTGATGGTGTATGCTGTAACATAGGTTATGTGGTTTTTCATCCTTAGAAATTTTCCATATTGGTGATGGTGTATGCTAAAAATGAAATGAGATTATTTATGCTTCATAAATTTTTTATATTGGTGATGGTATATGCTTGACATAAATTGTGTATGATGATGTTACAGCCTTTTCCATATTGTGTGATGGTGTATGCTGTAACATAGGTTATGTGGTTTTTCATCCTTGGCAATTTTCCATATTGGTGATGGTGTATGCTAAAAATGAAATGAGATTATTTATGCTTCAACAAGTTTTCATATTGGTGATGGCATATGCTTGACATAAATTGTGTGTTTGGTTGATAGTTTCCATGTGTATTGTTTTCCATAGAAATGAATGTGAATGGGCTATGATAATTTATGTAACACAAATTGGTATTTGCATTAAATAAATCATGATGTTATGTCAGTGGTTTGGAAATGTTTTGGTTGTATGTTTTGGTATGTGACGAAGGTGTATAAGAAGTGAAAGACGTGTTGCTCTTTCATTGACAAGGACCATAATGATAGTATAGATAGGGTTATTGCAAACAAAAGCCTTGTTCATGCATTACATCGTTGACCATTGGTTTTTGGTAAAGAAGTACCCTAATCACTTGAAATTAAGTGAGCTCAAAATCCCTTGAGTATTTTGGGGTAATAGGTGTGATTATATGATATGTGAGGATAGTGTAACCCCTTTTAGCAGAGATATCTTTGCCCCTTTTATAGGTGACCCGGAGAATGATTATAGGCAAGTCCATGACTTAATAGTTTGTCAGTCACTTTTTTTTTGGTAGACTGATCAATGTAGGAAGTCTACTTGGGGATGTTGTTTTGTTTTGTGGTCATGTGAAGCTGATTGATGTAGGAAGCTTCTGAGAGGGTGCATGTTTGTAGCAAAATTTGGGCATAGCCATCCTTTGAGGGAATGGTCTATAGTTTACTTTGTATGTTTGGATGTCTTTGAATACTATCCTTCAAGGGAGTAGTCTAGTAATTATAGCAATAATGCAGCTATTCTTCAAGGGAACAATCTACATTTATAGATTATGACCTTTTAATAGGCATCCCAGTTTTATATTTTGTTTGTTGACTAAAGTTTTAGTCATGGACAAGACTATAGAGGTTTAGGGGTTCCCTTTTTATTATGACAAAGCATTTATGCTTAAAAAAGGGTTAACTAATGTTTGTAGGGAAAAAAGGTTGAAAGAAATAGGAATGAGGATGACGAGGGTTGCTCAAGGGATGAGCTCAAGTTAAACATCAAGTGAATGATTACTTGGTTAAAAATAGAATGGTCACAGATGTAAGGCAGTAAGGGGCTCAGGTTTTGGCCGGCCTTCGAGAGAAGATAGATGATAACTCACTGATCTATACTTGTGCATTATTATATAAGGTTTGAGCCAATTAGGAACAAACTTACCTCGTTTGCTTCTTTCCATATTGGTCATGTGTTGGTTTTCTTTAAGGATGAGATCTCCGATTTTGAAATCTCACTCTTTCAAATTTTTGTTATAGGCACGTTTGATGTGATGTTGGATGTGAAGTAGGTTAGCATGTTGCTGGCATTTGATACAACACCGAACATGGTTAATGTAGTCTTGGTTAAGAGTGGGCCAATAATAACCCAGGTGGAAGATGCACTTTGCCACTACGTTACCACTAAAATGTCCTCCACAAATCCCATCATGGACTTGTTTGATGGCATGAGATGTCTCAGTAGTGGTTAAGCATCAGAGAAGGAGGCCATCGAGACCTCATTTATAGAAAAGACCTCTTAACATGGTGTATCAAGCAGTTCTCTTGATAAAAGTGTATCATCCATTACTAGAGAGGTGAGGAGGAATGATAGAATAATTTAAGTAGTCAACAAGTTGTTTATAACAAACATCATGTGGACTAGAGAGGTCAGGAGGAATGATAGAATAAGTCAAGTAGTCAACAAGTTGTTTATACCAAACATCATGTGGATTAGAGAGGTCAGGAGGAGTTGCCCTTGGAGATGTTGGTTGAGATGTGCCCAAGATAGAAATCTTGGGTTTGGGTGGTTGAGAAGGCTTGGTGAATGAATATGTCCAAGGGCTTTGGAGTTTGGGACCTGGTGGCCACATTAACAGTGTTGATTTTGAATAAAAGGGGAGAAGGTGGTAGAGGGACCATAATCTCACGTTGGGATCCCAATTCAAGTGAGGAGGTTTGGGAGGCATGAGATGGTGTCGATAGTTTGTCAAAAAGGTGGTCGAGAGAATCCTCAACAAGAAGGGTGTCTTTTTCCAAGTGTTGGCAAATGAAAACCTTAAGGGCGTAACAACTCTCAGTATCATGCCCAGGTGTGCAATGATACTAGCAAATTTGAGTGTCGTCGAACCAAGATGGTTTTGATTCAAGAGGTTGGTATGGCTTAATAGGTGGGAGAACAATGCTAGATGACTGCAACAATCAGCATAACAGTGGTGCATAGGAACCCACTAATGGGTCTGCACTCATTGTTGCAGTAGGGGTTGACAACTTCTATTTAGGAGTTGTAGGGGGAGATTTTTGCAACACTTTTTTAGTTGGTGGTGTGGCCACATGCGTAGATGACATTTTCTTGGTGAGAAGTGTCATTTTTTTTGGTGGAAGTATGTTTTTGATAGGTAGAGGGAGTAATGGAGGCATTTTATTATTGTGAGGTGTTGGAATGGGGAACACTCCTATTAAAGTGGAAGGATGCAGACCCAAGATAGAGGGCAATGGTGAAGGTGGGCGAGGAATTCTCTAATGTGGTTTAGCATCCTTCTTTATTTTGGTGCAAGGACCACTATTATGTGGGGTGAGGTTTGATATAGGGTGAATGCTGAGAGATTTAACTTGTTTTGGCATGGTGGATGCTTGTGAGGGTTTAGGTTTAGGTGTGGATGATTGAGCTTTTAAAGATTTGGAAGTGGAAGCCCGATCCTCGTCAGAGACTTTAGGGTAATTTGTCATAGAAGGGTTGGTAGTACGAGATGAAGTGGGATGTGTAAGATAAGGAGCCTTAAGTCACTCCCATAATGCCTCATGTTCTAGGTTCCTTGAATGGAGAAATCCTAAGTTTTTAGCCAATCAAGAGAAGGGTTTAGAGGATGTTGTCTGAGGCTTTATAATTGGTCTTTTGGAATATTTGGGTGATTGTGAGAGTGAAAACATATTGGACATGGAAATCACGTGCCAAAGGTGAGAGAGAACCACCACCGGATCTTCCTCAGTCGAAGTGGGTGAGGTAGCAAGTTCTTCTCTCGACGGAGAAGGGATTGGAGAATGTGGCTCTTCGAGAGGATAGAGCGCAGGGATGATCATGCCTTCCATGTGTGGTCTAGGAGCATGGAAAGTATGATCCTCCATTGGTAATAAGAAGGATGAGGGCAGAGCCACCAGCATTGGTTCCATCAAAGCATCCTCCAATATGGGAGAGGTTAAGGTAGACTCTCCTACATGTGAAAGGGGGGTTGATGGAGGACTATCCTCCATCAGTGGAGGAAAAATAGGAGAGGAAGGCTCCTCTAAAGGGTGAAGTAGAGGGATGATGGCCCCTTCTACATGAGGGCATGGGGTATGAATGGTAACTTCTTCCAATGCTAGAAGAAGAGGGAAAGTGGAGGCAAGAGGAATAGGTAATACAGGTTCCTCATGAGGTAGAAGAGTGGGTAGAGGAGGTTCTTGATGTCGTGGGGGTGATATAGGTGAAACAGGTTCATCCACACGAGGAAGAGAGTGAGGCAAAGGGAGCTCTTCATTGCATGGGGGTGGTATGGGTAAAATAGGCTCTTCTACCCATGGTGGAGAAATGGGTTGACTAACCTCTTCAGATTGTGGGAGAGGTTGGTTAGGAATGAAAGGAGAGACCATGTCGACCGTACGTATATTGCATTCTTGAAGGTCATCATCCATGATCTAAATATTGTTTTGGCTTGGGGGATGGTTAGGAAATGGTTGCCTAAAGACATTCATGTTTTGGTTGGCCAACACATTAGGGTTATCCAAAACAAGGTCCCCTTTATCTAACATGTCTTGAACAATGTTTTTGAAGGTTTTGCAATTATCCATGTCATGACCCTTGACACGGTGATAGTTACAAAAGTCATTTTCCCTATACCATGTAGGGATGGCTCGTGAGGGATCAAATTGGATAGGTCATATTTGAGAGAGGTTAAGAACTCCCTGCTTTACTAGTTTATCCAATATGGAAGTGTATGATTCTCCTATTGGAGTGTATTGACGCTGTACATACTATTGTTGGAATTATTTTTTGATGTTTTATGATGTGGAAGGTTTAGATTGGTTGGTGGTGGTAGAAGATGATGACCTAAGGACCACAACGTTCACTGATCCCTTGGACTTGGAGTGGGAAGAAGAAGGTTTAGAAGAAGAAGGGTCATTGGATTTTACGTTGGTATTTTTGCTACGCAATTTGACCTTATCCTCTTCAACTGTGTAGAGTTCAAGATTTTGGGCCATGGTGAAAGCTTCATCAAATGTGTGGAAAGTTTGAAGCCACAAAGTGGATGAGATATGCTTGGAACATGCTCTTGAAAAGAGCTCAATGAGCTTAGGTTGAGGTAGTGAAAAGGAGAGTTGGTTGATCAAACCTCTCCAATGGGTGACAAAGTCTGCTATTGATTCATCATCAAATTGTCTAATAGAATAAAGGTCTATGATGGAGACCTTCTTGGTAATATTAATTGAGAAATGATCAAGGAATAGCTGAGTGAGTTGAGTGAAGGTGAAGAGAGAATGACTGGTAATGGAGCTATACCAATCAAGGGCGTCACCAAAAAGTGACATGGGGAATGTGCAAAGTAATAACGCATCATCATGGGCTATGAGGTAGCAAGCATGTCTAAACGCTCACAGATGTTGTTGTGGGTCCTCTTTACTCTAAAATCAAGTAAATTTTGGGAGTTCCCACTGGTTGGGTTATGGTCGAATAGGAACTGAAGGGTGAATAGGTTCGTTGCAGATTTGTTCATATGAAAGAACATTCTTCAAACCTGAAATAGATGTCTCAAGGTTGGACATCTTATCCATCAGCATCTTTATTAGATCAGCAGATGGATTGGCATGAGGGGCACCCCCTAAGTTATAGGGTACCTAGAAGGCGTTGGGAGGGGCATATGACATACTTGATTGCATTTGTATAGATGAAACATATTGATAGTTTGTCATAGGGGCTGATGTCAAGGACAAGGGGGCTTGTGCCACGAAGTTGGAGGGCACAACTTGACTAGATGCCGCCAATGGTGGTTGAATGGTGGTGACACTAGTTAAAGGATAGGTAGTCACTCTTGTATTTATAGGTGAAAGAGTGGGTGGGATAGAGACAATCAAGTTTTGAAAAGGTGTCGAACTTGGTTGAATTATTTGTGGTTGAGGGGGTACAGAAACCCCGTTGGAGGTAGGTCCAAAAATAGAAGGGGAGGCCAAATCTTGAACATTAGCCATGGTTGGGATACTGGTCGAGGCAATAGATTGAGTGACCATCGATTGGGTAGCAGATACTATTGATATCATTGCCACTTCAACCAAGGAAGTTGGCATCCCATAAATAAGATTACCTGAAGGGTCTCATGTTTGGCTTCTAGCGAGATAATGTTAGAGAGCCTTGACGTTGTGAAGGAATCTCTAAAATTCTTGATCCCCTTTGGGAACAATAGGAGGTCGATCAGGGGTTGGTTTGATAGGAGTATGCTCAGTGTATGAAGTATACTCCATTTGGTGACTTGGTATGAAAGGCAAAGGTGGGAGTGGTTGTTGATTCATGCAGTCAACAAGAGATGTGGCTTGACTGCATGTCAGAACCATTCAAGGTGAAATAGATTCAGGTTCTAAAAATTGTGTGTTTTAGTTTTAGAAAATGAGAATTTGTGTTTAATAGCAAGAAAGTCAAGTTTTAAGCTTGCTATTTTGAAATAAAATTTGTTGACAGTGACCGATGTCAGTTGTTTAACCAATGTTAGTTTATGAAAGGTTGCCGAGGTCAGTGAGATAACCGATGTCGGTGAAAAGTTGTTGCCGATGTCAGTTTCTATGTAATTCCAAAAACACAAAAAATTGATAGTTTTTGAAGGAAGAAGAAATTTTGAGTTGTTTTAGACCTCAGAATGATGCGACCTTACCAGCTTAAATAATCAAATAAAAATAATAGAAAAGGTGATTTAGCAAGCAACCTCTAAAATGTTAGATTCCTAGGAATAAATTTTAGAGTCGTGGTGGCTTATGACTTAGAAAAATGTGTTTGGGAATTGGGCTTGTAGAACAGGTCCTAGAGAAGAAGTCTATGGCTGGTTTTAGGTTGTGTTTTGGTGCTCAAAAATTTGTGTTAGGTTCAGTACGTGGCCTGGTGCTGGGGCTTGCTCCCTTCACTTCATGAACCCAGAGCCGAGATGGGCCACTTAGCCAATATATACTTTGCCTATAGTTTATACTCTACCAGAGAATAGAGTGGGTCCTCCTCTTGGTAGTGAAGTCCAAGTAGGATTGCCAGGAAGGGTAAGGTATCTGCTAGGTGATGAAATCCTAGACGGGCCTTGTCTCAAGTATGTTTAAATGTTTAATTTGATTGTGATTGTGATTTGGTTGTGTAACATTTGTGCACTACAATTTATTCATAATGCTTTTTTAATTACTAAGTGAGTGGGCTAAGTATGCATTCAAGAAAGAATGAAATGCAATAATTTTTTAACCCAAATTGAAATATTTTGTTCAAATGTAAAAAATTGGAGAAGAGGTTAAGAATATGAATTTTTCACTATTCTAAGATGCAGGGAAGAAGTGACAAGAAGAAAAAGAAAGATGTTCTTTTAACTTGTGCTAATGGTTTATTTTCGAAATAAAGAGATAGAAGAAAAGGATGTAAGAAGAGAACATTTTCCTAATGCAACTATATGAAAATTTGCTTTTTTAGAAAAATTAACCCAAGGAAAACTCTAGGGTCCCACCGAGCGTGCTAGAATGTTTCTCTAAGTTTTTCGCTAATTACATTCAGAAGAAAGAAGAAACTAAGATTAAAGGTTTGGGGTTTGACGTTACTCGGATTAAGTTGTGCACCGTATCCAAGCGCTGTGAGAGCTCCTCTTTGGCTATGGAGGAAACACCTGCAATAAGAAAGAGACTTGAACAAAGAAGATGTTAGAAGATGATATGGTGGACTGCCAAGCTACGCACTCGGTCCCAGAAGCATAAAGCTCCTTTAGGGATGACAGTCCACTATTTAATGAAAAGAGTGGTGTATAAAAAGAAATGATGAAAGACTAAGAAAGAGAAAGTAGATAACATGTACCTGTTCTCTAAAATCAGTTTGTCATAGTTGCTGATGTCAGTAGTTCTGTCGAGGTCAATCTGTGTATGGTGCTGATGTCAGTAGTAATACCGATGTCGGTAGGTGCTGTTGATGATGTCAGTCAGGGCAATTGGCCTTGGATGGGTTTCAAGTTATTTTAGTGGTGGACAGAAGAGTTTCTAAAAGTTTGGAGGTTTGTGCAAGGTTGTGGGTCTGTGAATAAGGTTTGGTGAAGGGCAAAGGTAGAGGATAGGTATAAAAAGAGGGTAAGGATAAGGGGAAGGCCTCTCAACCTTTCCAAGAAGAAAGTCAGGTCTCTCAACAGTACTTAGAAATATCAAATGGAAACTAATTAACAATGTATTCTAAAATAGTGAAATAAGAAGTAGAATACTTAGCTCTATTTGGTGAGGAACCAAAGGTGTTAAAATGCTTTATCCCTATTGTGGCTGATGTTGAGGTTCTCATAAGGTGTTTCAATCCAATCTCTGGAATGACTTGTATAGAGCTTCGATAGCCAGGAAGATGATCAGCGAGTTCTGATGCTTGAGGACTCAAAGTGTGCACTTCAATCTGCAAAGAGGCGGGGGGTAGCTCAATGTTAGAGCTTTGCTTATGTAACTGACGTCAGTAGACCCACTGGCATCAGTAGCTAGAGAATGGGTAAAAGGGCTATTTTTATCTCTTTGCTCGTTTCTCCATTTGCCAAGTGCATTTGCCATTGGAAAATGGTCAAAAGATGGGTTTATTAGGCACAAGAGTTAGTTAGGAGGTTAGGATGGAGTGAGAAGAGGTCTTAGGTAGTTAGGATTTAGATGACCTAGTCTCAGGGTGACTCATAGGGTAAGAAATGGTCTTAGGGCGAGGTGTCTAGGTGAGGTGTCCAAGGTGAAAGGGGTTCAAGTGTGGGTTAGAAGTGTCAAAGTTAGAAGGGGACCAAGGGGGGTTGACACAATATTGGTGTCTACGCAATCATAATGTGAGTTTAATGTTTTAAAATATAGTCCAAATGGAACCTAATGTGACACATATTATTCATGATAACCTATAGGACCTTCAATATCCAAAAGAACACCTACAATCAACACAATTTGCTATAGTAGGTAGTTTATCCTAATCAAGTAAAGATAAGTGAATAAGAGAGTTAATATAAGTTGGGAGTGTTGAAATTTTGAGAACACATTCAAAATTATAATGATCATATCACATGATGCTCATCACAAGGAAATAGAAAAAGGAAGGTTTCAACATACAACCTTACAGTTAATTAAAAAACCTACATAGTCCTCATAGTTTGAAAGTTAATCTTAGGAAGTTGGAGTATTGATTGCATTTTAGGTGTTTCTAAGCTATGAAAATTGTTACATATCATATAAATGACACACTATAGCCTCTCATATATTGAATTTGGCTGAAAAAATAGAGGAGATGTCCTTTGTTCTATCTCAGACAGAGGGGTCTCCAGGAAATAAGAGGACTATAGGATTAGTATGAGAATGATATGAAGGTGAGTTGGGGATTGTTAAAATACTAAAAGGGAATGTGGAGGGTGATTTCAAGAAATAATAATCATGAATGAAGCTTTTCAATACTAAGAAGCTAAACATGGTGGCCTAAACCCATAGAAGTACAGTCATGCATACTAGGCCTTGATTAGGCCTAAAGTCCAATTGGAGGGCTAATCTCATTTATAACACTAAGTGAACCCTCCAATAAATTTGATCACCTTCATGGGGATATATAAGGTGAGTTATATCCTTTAGTTTATATATAATCCCCATAAAAGGATCATATTTATCTTAAGAATAACTTAGGATATACAGAATGCAAAGAAGGGCTTGAGAGGCCATATTTAGAAGTTCACACTGGTAAGGACAATTAACATGGAGACATAAGAATGTAAGAATTTATTTGAGGAAGTCCTAAAAATGATTCTATTGATATTTGTTCATAAATTGAATGTATAACTTTTATTAATAATCCCTAAGGATCAAAATTACTTAAAACCCTCCAAAACCCTTGCTCATGACTTGATTGGAAAGATAAGGAAGAAGATGCATCTAAATGAGCTAGTTTGGTTAGGAAAGTAATTTGTAACTATAGACAACTCTCTTAGACTCCTTCCCATTAGATTTAAATGTACCCTATTTTTAAGGATAGGGTATAAAACATGTTTTCTTGATAAATTTTGATGTCTTGCAAGTTTAGGGGAGTCTTGAAGGATGAAGATCAATTTGGGCGATAAAGTGGGACCTAATCTGAACCCTAATATTCATTTATTTCTTTAGATAAACACATAGACACATCTACTAGCTCCTTCACTTTAGTTAGTCTATGGAAGACAATGAGAATGGGGAGTGACCACTAAATGAGAAAGTCATATTCATTTATTTCTTCAGATTAACACATAGACACCTCTACTAGCTCCTTCACTTTAGGTAGTCTATGGAAGATAATGAGAATGGGGAGTGACCACTAAGTGAAAAAGTGATAAGTCTAATTTGGAGGCCTTTTACGATCTACCTAAAGGATTTAACAAAAAGTGGAATCTTGAAAGGCATCATAACACCCCCTACATGGATTTGTTCATAAAATTGA
This sequence comes from Torreya grandis, assembly GCA_037957365.1. NCBI lineage: Eukaryota > Viridiplantae > Streptophyta > Pinopsida > Cupressales > Taxaceae > Torreya > Torreya grandis. Next base: position 215,343 of record JARHVA010004904.1, read on the forward strand.
AGGTCACTTGAATGATTAGTGTGAGGAATGAGTGAAGTAAGGATAATGGTGACTAGAGGTAGTGAGAACACTTCTCTAAAATAATACCAATGGTTAGGTACACATATAATGCATTTTGGAGCTTGTTCTTAACCCACTATCATAGTTTACATGTGTCAGCTCTTCTAATCTACTTTGGAGTGCTCAAGAGAGGCCAAATGATGAAGGTAGTTTCCATGAAGGTAGTTGAAGGGTCATACACTAGTTTTGAGGAGTTTTCATGCCTTGGAGGGAAATTTTTCCAAAGAGACCTTTCAGGTTCAATTTTATACTCTACCTCCCTAAAAATTAATTGATTCTCATGCCTTTACAAGTGGCATTGTGACCCTTGAGCTCTACTTCTCTCTCTCCTATCACACATTCTATAAATGCTAGCCATTTTGGCTCTTGTATTCTAATTCCACATCTAGTATGGTGAAGCCCTACTAGTTTGATGTTATAATTTGCCTTCGAATAATAAATGAAATATGGTTTTGAGTTCACAAACATCTTGTTTAAGTGTGTGAAGTGATGTATGGTAAGGTTTAGTGATAAACTTCTATCCTTGCTTTTCTTTATCCTTTCATGTTTGGTGTAAGAAGTTACCATTCTAATAGGTCATATACAATGTAGCTAGTGTGTTTGACTCCACTAAAGTGTAAAATTATCCCTACTTCTATAACTAAAGTTTGGTCCACTTACCTTGATTAGTTTCATGCATATCACCTCCATATTGAAATACTAATGTTAGAGTATTCTAGGATGTTGAAGCTAGTGTTATAGGTCTTATCTCTTAGTGCAAGAGTATGATATCATAGTGGAGATCTTTATGGTGTATCACCTCTTATAATGATTTACAATCATTAATACTTTTAACCTCTTTTCATCCAAGTAATTAGTTAGTATAGGTGATAAGGACTTAAAGGTTAATCTAGGGAGCTAACCCTTAAATTTAAAGGTATACCTCTACTATAGGCAACCCACAGGCCTAGAGGTATTCTAATGTTGCCCAGATATTAGAGTAGTATTGAATAACCTCTTCTAAGGTGTGATATTCGGTGAAAATAGTTATGGCATGATTGGTGGGATAACGTCTAAGATAGTAGAAATATTTTTGGTGTGTCTTTCCTCTATTCAAATTTTGGAAGCAAGTAAGCTAGCACCAATGGTGACTCTAAATGAAATCTTCTTGTTATAAGCAGCCAAATTATATCTTATTGAAGGTTTTAATTAGTTCTTATATTTCATTTGACCCATGAGGTTTATATGGATAGCTATGAAGATAATCCCTACTATGCACCTCCATATCAACCTTGTTATGACCCATGTTATACCCCTCAACAACCCTATCAAAATCACTATCAATCCTATGAGACATGATAGACTTATGGTCATCCTTTTCCTTCTCCATATGGAAATCATGTTGTTGAATAAGTCCATGAGAAAGGATATCAAGAAGCCTATCAAGGAGTGGCTTCCTATCAATCCCAATATAACTCTTACTAGCCTTCTCATGATATATATCAACCTCAAGATGACTCTTATCATTCTTGTCATGAAGAACTAGATGATCCCATTAATTGTACATCAAGATATTATAAGGCAAGATATGAATTATTAAAGGCTCAAATCCAAAAAATTAAAGATGAACTCAATCCCCACTTATTAAGCACGTGATATACTGAGAGGGGGGGTGAATCAGTATATCATTTATCTAATAAAACTTTCCTTTAACCAAAATCCACTTAATCAAACATTCAAGATATGCAATAAAACTCAAACAATAAACACTAGACAAGATAGAGAGAGACACTAGATATAACATGGAAATCCAATGTGGGAAAAACCATGGAGAACAATCTCAAGTATATGAATGAACACCAACCCAAACAATATTTTCAAGCAAAAAATTTTAGGAGCACCAAACCCCTTTGCCGAGCACCAACCCAGCTACTATTCATGAGCACCAACCCACAGGAACACCAAACCTCTTTGCCGAGCACCAACCTAGCTACTATTCGTGAACACCAGCCCACAGGAGCACCAACCCCTTTGTGTATACCACACACCTATCTCTCAATGTTGCTATCTCAACAAATGATAGTTCACTACAACATCTCTTTCTTCTCTCTCACCTTTGCTCTTCTAAGCTAGATATAACAAATACAAATCATATTCATCTCTCACAATTGCTCTTCTAAGCTAGATATTACAATATCAAATCAACCTCTTTTTCACATATATACAAATGGCTTCTCAAGCCTTTATTTATAGCTTTCCAAATGACCTTTGGCCTTCCCCCTTTATGACCCTTCAATCCTCATGGAAAATGGCACCAAACTTGTATGACCCTTCATATTCAAGCCCTTGAAAAGTCATGTGGTGACCCTTCTTGACCAAAAACGTCCTTTCCTCTTTTGTCCTCATCTTGGTGACTTTTCATATTCCTCAAAGTGTCCATTCATGAGAAATTACACCCTTACTCTTTTATCTTCACTTGGTGACTCTTAGAATTCCCCAAGATGACTCTTCATGGGAAAATGTGTCTCATACTTCTTTTGTCTTTACTACGTGGCTCTTCGACTTCTCCATGGGCCCTTCTTTTGTCTCATATGAAACCAAAAATATATTTGTTAATATTAAATAAATATTAACTCATATTAGCCAAGATATATTTATTACAAACAACATTAAATGCAATGGGGCCTTTATCACCGATAATGCTAGACCTTTGTCATCAATGACAATATTTCCAATAATATCCCCCTTTGTCATTGATGGCAACCTCAATCCTGAAACTGCCACATCTTGTCACTTGCACATACCATCATCTAAAACCATACAGTAACTCCCCCTTACTATAGCAACTTGTACCTATTCCTTGTACCTATTTTTTGTATCTATACCTGTACCTATTATTCTCCCCCTTTGACATCAATGGCAAAGGGCCTACTTGGAGCTAACACTTAGCTCCCCCTCAACTCATGCTAAACCTCAATGGCAGGAAGTAAAGTAAATTATTCCCAACTTCTCTCACAAATACTCAAATGTGTCTTTTGGTAGTGCCTTTGTGAAAATATCTACAATCTGCTTTGTAGTACTAATATATTCCATCTTAACCTATTGATCTATAACCTGCTCTCTCAAGAAGTGATATCTACTGGGAAAATGTTTTGTTCTTGAATGCATGATTAGATTTTTTGAAATATTTATAGCACTTTTGTTATCACAAAAAATGGAAATAGGTTCATCATACTTTACCTTGATATCTTCCAAAGTTTGCTTCATCCAAAGCACTTGAGTACAACACAATACTACTGCAATATATTCTACTTCGGATGTAGAAAGTGATACTGAGTTTTGCTTTTTACTTTGTTATGATACTAAGCTATCACCAAGGAAGAAAGCTCCTCCACTTGTACTCTTTCTGTCATCTAAGCACCCTGCCCAATTTGAATCTGTATAAGCAACTAAAGTGAAATCTTTACTTGTGGGATACCATAATCCATAATCCAATGTCCCCTTGATAAATCTGAAAATTCTTTTCACCAACTGAGACATGACTATCTCTTGGAGATGACTGATATCTTGCAACCATACCTACTGCATGCATGATGTCTGGTCTCGATGCTATTAAATATAAAAGACTCGATGCTATTAAATATAAAAGACTACCAATCATAGATCTATACAAAGATTGATCTGTAACAGGTGAATCTACATCCTTGCTCACCTTATTTCTTGTACACATAGGTGTGCCAACTAGTACACAATCCTCAAAACCAAATTTCTTCAAAATTTCCTTGGCATATTTACTTTGAGATATAAAAATTCCTTTATTTGATTGAAATATTTGTAATCTTAAGAAAAATGATAATTCTCCAAGCATAGACATCTCAAATTCTTTTTGCATTCTATCAAAAAATTCTTTTGTCATCTTTTCAATATTTCCTCCAAAAATCATATCATCAACATATACCACAATAATCAATTGATGCTCACCTTCTATTTTGATGTAAAGATTACTATCAGTAAATCCTCTCTTGAATCCTTGATCTTGCAGGTACTTATCAAGTCTTGCATACCAAGCTCTAGGAGCTTGTTTTAATCCATACAATGCTTTCTTCAATTTGCATGCATGATTACTAATATTCAAGAGAATAAACCCCTCAGGCTACTTAATGTAGACCTCTTCTTCAAGATTCCCATTTAGGAAGGTAGATTTGACATCCATTTGAAATACTTTGAAATTTTTAAATATTGCATATGCAAGAAACATTTTAATGGCCTCTAACCTTGTTACTGGTGCAAAAGTTTATTCAAAATCTATTCCCTTAATCTGACCATATCCTTTACATAGTAATCTTGATTTATTTCTGGTTACTTCTCCATTTTCATTCAACTTATTTCTATAAACCCATTTTGTTGCTATCACATTGTGATCTTTTGGTCTAGGCAATAATTCTCAAGTATCAATCTTTTCTATTTGATCTAATTCTTTATCCATAGCCTTAACCCAATGCTCATAGTGTCTAGCTTCTAAAAAATTTCTAGGCTAAATTTTAGATAACAAAGAGAAATTAACTTGTTTAGATTCACTTACCATCATTCTTCTGGTGCAAATTCCTTTGTTTATGTCCCCGATGATGTCACTTTCATTATGATTTTTCTAAACATATTTGGATGGAGTCTTGGTGCCCTTTTTCTCCTTCACCTTTTCCTCATCTTCATTTGATTCTTCAAAGCCTTCCTCTTCAATGATTTTAGGAATGTCTACTGGATCATTGATCTTTTGTGTTCCATCTTCTTCTATTCTGACACTTGCACTTTCAACAATTTTTTTGGTTCTTTTGTTATAACATTTATAAGCTTTACTTTTTCAAGAATAACCAAGAAATATACCTTCATCTACTCTAGATTCAAACTTACCAAGTTTTTTATCAATTCTCTTTATGAAGCATTTACTACCAAAAACTCTTATATAATCAACTATTGCTGGTTTGTCTTTCCATAGCTCATAAGGAGTCTTGTCGTTGTTAACTCTTAATAAAGCTCTATTATAAATATGCACTACTGTACCAACTACCTTTCTCCAATATTTATTTTCTATCTTGGATTCATTTAGCATTATCCTCACCATCTCTTGAACTGTTTTATATTTCCGTTCAACTACTCTATTTTGTTGTGGAGTTATGGCTATTGAATACTGTCTCTTTATTCTATGATATTCATAAAATTCAATAAATTGATCTGACATGAATTCTCGTCCTCGATTTGATTTTAGACACTTAATCTTTAGATTATTTTCATTCTCAACTAATGCTTTGAATGCTTTGAACTGTCTAAAAGCTTCTTATTTTTTGTTTAAAAACATTATCCAAGTCATATGTGAAAAATCATCAATAATCAACATGAAATATTTATCACCTTGAGTACTTTGAGTCCTCATAGGTCCACATAGATTAGTGTGAACAAGCTCTAGCATCTGAGTGGTTGAGTACTCTTTTGTTTTGAACTACCTTCTAGCCTACTTCCCATGCTGACAAGGTCCACAAAGCGTGTTAGATGTCTTTGTGATCTATGGAAGATTCCTGATTGCTTGCTTTTGCAAATTTTGACAAGATTGTCAAAATTTATGTGCCCCATTCTCCTGTGCCATAGCCAACTTTCTTCAATCTGACTCAAACAACATTTTTGACCTTTGATGTCTGATAGCATATATAAGTTATTACATGTTCTTTGAGCATCTGCAATCAATACATTTGAATATTTTCTTCTAATTTCATGACCTTCTACATAAAACTTTAGTGTGTGCCCTTGATCACACATTTGACTTACACTCAAAAGATTATGCTTAAGGCCTTCTACATATAAAACATTTTCAGTTTTAGTTCTACCATTATATAGACTTGAGTGTACCTTTTTTGGCAATTTTGGCAGTAGTATTGTCCCCAAATTCAACTGTGCCACCATTGATATTTTTCAAGGTTATGAACTTGCTCTTGTCTCCTGTCATGTGCCTCAAACATTCACTATCAATAACCATGGCTTTTCTTCATTTCTTGCATGCAAAGCTATCTGGACCAACATAGAACCTTCAAATTGTTTCTTCTACCACGTCTGAGCCTTTTTCTTGATGAATGGAGCCTTGAAACTCTAGTCCTTCTTGACTAACTCAAACACGCTTCTATAATATCAAGCTATGTGTCCAAAGTTGTTACACTTTTAACAAATTATGGTCTCTTCATCAAAGCTTGATAAAGGAACAAAAGAGTTATAGCTTCTGCTTGACTCTACATGACCTTCCTTTTCCTTATTTTTGATATTGTTAGCTCTTTTTCTACTTTCTAATTTCTTATGACCATATCCATTACAATAAAAATAGTAACCATAAAAATAGGACCTATTTGTGAATTCTAACTTGATTTCCTTTTATAGCTTTGTTCCTTCTAGCCTTATTTGTTCTCTATATTCTTCACTTCTTCCCTTCTTGTTTCTTCATTTGTAAGAGCTTCAACATAGCTCTTCTTCTATTCAAAAATGATACCTGTCTTATCTGATATTGTGTTTTGGCTTTCTCATATCCTATTCAGCATATTAGTGTTATTCTCAAATTTTGAATCATTAACTATTTTATTATTGACTGCTTTCTCAATCTCTTCTTTTAAAGAGGCAATATCAGTAACATACCTTTCACATTATTTTATTAATATTTCCAACTTGCCGTTAGATATTCTTCATTCTTCTAGGCTTCTTCAAAGTGCGCTTGTATATCTTCAATTATCTCCTTTGACTCCTTTTCATTTTTCTCGATTTGATGCTTTAATCTTCAATTTTTCTTTTCAACAAATTTCAACTCTTCTAAGGCACACATGAGTTCTACTTCCATATTCACTTCAGCTTCATCCTCTTCTTCTTCTTGATTAACTATTCTTTTGCTTGTAGAGACACCTTTATGTATGGCCATCTTGTGCTTTCCTGATCTACCTTCAAGCTGTAAATTTTTTTCAAAAAGGATCCTACTCTGATACCAATTGTTAAGCATGAGATATACTGAAAGGGGGGGTGAATCAGTATATCGTATATCTAATAAAACTTTCCCTTAACCAAAATCCACTTAATAAAACATTCAAGATATTCAATAAAACTCAAACAATAAACACCAAACAAGATAGAGAGAGACACTAGATATAACATGGAAACCCAATGTGGCAAAAACCATGGAGAACAATCTCAAGTATATGAATGAGCACCAACCCAAAAAATATTCACAATCACAAACTTGTAGGAGCACCAAACCCCTTTGCTGAGCACCAACCCATCTACTATTCATGAGCACCAACCCATAGGAGCACCAACCCCTTTGTGTATACCACACACCTATCTCTCAATGTTGCTATCTCAACAAATGATAGTTCACTACAACATCTCTTTCCTCTCTCTCACCTTTGCTCTTCTAAGCTAGATATAATAAATACAAATCATATTCATCTCTCACAATTTCTCTTTTAAGATAGATATTACAATAATAATAAATACAAATCATATTCATCTCTCACAATTTCTCTTCTAAGCTAGATATAATAAATACAAATCATATTCATCTCTCACAATTGCTATTTTAAGATAGATATTACAATATCAAATCAACCTCTTTTTCACATATATACAAATGGCTTCTCAAGCCTTTATTTATAGCTTTCCAAATGACCTTTGGTCTTCCCCCTTTGTGACCCTTCAATCCTCATGGAAAATGGTGCCAAACTTGTATGACCCTTCATATTCAATCCTTTTAAAAGTCATATGGTGACCCTTCATGACCAAAAACGTCCTTCCCTCTTTTGTCCTCATATTGGTGACTTTTCTTATTCCTCAAAGTGTCCCTTCATGAGAAATTGCACCCTTACTCTTTTGTCTTCACTTGGCGACTCTTGGAATTCCCCAAGATGACTCTTCATGGGAAAATGTGTCCCATCTTCTTTTGTCTTTACACCATGGCTCTTTGACTTCTCCATGGGCCCTTCTTTTCTCATATGCAACCAAAAATATATTCGTTAATATTAAATAAATATTAACTCATATTAGCCAAGATATATTTATTACAAACAACATTAAATGCAATGGGGCCTTTATCACCAATAATGCTAGACCTTTGACATCAATGACAATATTTCCAACACCACCATCACCCTCCTCCTCATAATTTAACCCCATCTCATGTAAAATACTTATTTTCACTCATGGCAAGTCTACTAGATATTGAAGATAATATGGTAACATGGGATGATAAGTTTGATGTGCTCCCTAACTATATCATGGAATGATTAAGAGGTTTAGTTTAATGGTGGATGGACATGTAGGAGGTCGTTGAAGAAGAAACTCATTATGATATCAAGGAGTATCTATACATGGCAAAGAAGTGTTTCCAATGCTCAATCAATATGATGAGGATGTGGGAAGATAAATGAGCTTAAAAGTGATCTTGTAAATATTTAAGAGCCTCAAGGAGAATATGAAAAAGTTGAAACTTTTGTTGAATAAGGTGTCCTTCCTTTTAAACAACCCAACTTATCATTCCCATATAAACTCACTCAATAATTCCTTTTTCCCAAACCCATTGAAAAGACCTCCGTCACACCTCATAGTCCCTACCCATCCCATGAGTCTATCCATCACCTTCCCACCTCATCCCTTCTTAAAGAAGAACCACTTTTGTGGGAAGCAAGTGAAGAAGAACAAACTCAAGCCATAACTATATCAAGAGGATGCATCAAATGACTATGAAGAAGAAATCACCATAGGGACCCCCCTTAGTGAATATAAGTGCAACTCTATCTTCTTGAGTGAGAATAAATATGTTGAAGGTCATGTTATTGTAGACACCTAAAACTGGCCACCGATAACCTCCAACTAGGCTTTTGACCAATTTCTACCTAAAATGCACAATTTGGCCTAAAAATACTAAAACACATAAAATGATGTGAAACTAACATATTCAAGTGCCAAATTTGGATAGGATATCACTAAATAGGGTAATGCAATTTATGGGCTAGTTAACTTTGATCAATTTATTTTGAGTCAAAATGCCAAATTTGCATTTGCATGCTCTAGACTGCTCTTTCCTATCAAATCTTTTACAAAATACTTATGCCTTTGTTATTTATTATTGGCAACATCCTAAATAGGAATATGCATCCAACACATCTGACAGTGACTTCTAATTCCAATCTAGTCTAATTTAGGACCAATAACAAGGCATTCTAATTAATTTGGGTAATTTGTGCATAAAGTGCTTAATCATGCTTAAGAGCTAATTAACCCAAATCAAGGCATAATTAATAATTCCATGAAAACTTGTTGAATACTTATTTTTGCAAATGAATATGGAATATCTACATCATCGTGTGACCTTATTTCCTGGGAAGACATTCCTAGGCCATAAACGCCACAAATATCAAGATTCATGCCTCCCATGCCTCATCAATGCCTTCCATGATGCCCTCCATGCCTCTTAATTGACCCTTATTCCAATGCCACGATGAGAATAATTACAAACTTAATTCCAAAATTTGAATTAATCCTCAACCACACATCTCAATCTTGAGATGGATGGTTGAGGTTGATTCTAATTAAATCTAAAATTATATAAATAAAAGGCCTCATAACATCATTTCTAAGCTTTTTTGATGCAAAGTTATAATGCCAAATTGGTTTCAAAAGCTTCAAACAACTAGTGTTATAATGCCAAATTGATTCCAAGCCAAGCCAAGCCACAAGCCAAAGGTTCCAAGGAGAATAGCAGATAGCCAAGCCTCCTTTGATGAAGACTTCATGAGCACAAGCCAAACAAGCTACCACAACAAGCATTTTGGATCATCCAAGGAAGGTAAAAGAGTTTTCTTTTGCATTTTAGTTGTGTGTTTCATTAATGATTGTTAACTAAGCTCTCCCTAGTGTCTAGGCCTAGATATGTTATGCTATTAGTGTTTTTATTTCATTTTGTTTTCATTTTGGAACTAACACCATACTAACCATCCTCTCTTGAGTAAAATTCCTAGATCACATAATGGCACACCCAGTGGGACTAGATGCATCCTACACCTAAAGGAAATCCTTTTAAAACTTTAAAAAAATTCATTTTAGCCTTTAAAACTCTTGTAAATTGATTTTCTAACTATATTTTGCCATTTTTGGTTGTCACAATTTTTACATAGTAACTGATGTCGATAGAAATACTGACATCAGTTACCTAACTTAATTGGCATTGGTTAGTAGAACTGACATTGGTTAAATCTCAGTTGCCCATAACTAATGTTAGAGGTATTAATCAATGTTGGTCACTGTGTTTTTCTAAAAACACAGAACCAAGAGCTATGTTTTCAAAGTTTTTTATTTCAAAATCAAAAGAGCTTCAAATCTAAAGGACATGCTAACAATTTTGCTATAAGACCAAGTGGGATATTTATTCAAAACATGTTTAAGTCACTTTTTCATGATTAAAATTTGATTAATAACTTTGTTTTGGTGTTTAATAAATAATTTTTAGGTGTTTTTTATTAATGTTTTTTGAAGTTTGCAACTAAGACCAAGGGGTCAAATGAACACCACCAAATCTTTCGTTTGGGCTTAAAACTGAACACACTTATCATTTTTGTCTTCAATAGTTATTTGATCTAATTTTTGTTTGGAAAGAAGAGGTATGTTGCATGTATGCTCTTCCATTTGTCCCTTTTAGGGAACCTTTGGAATCAAAAGCACTATTCCTATTACAAATAGCCTAGTCCAAGGATTAGAAAGAAAGTCATCTACAACACTCTCCAAAAACTTGTCAAAGTTTGGGTGACCTTGAAAATGACCCTAAAGTCTTTCTATTTCATGTTTTCTTTATTTTTATGCATCTTTGCTTGTGCAGGGGATGTCATTACCTCCCATGAGTTCTTTAGGGAAGCTTTGATCTGAGGTTTCATCTCCCATCATTGGCTTCACTTGCTCCTAATTGGAGTTACACATGGGATGTATTTGTATTTGGACATCACACTACACTAAGTGAACAATAAGATGTAGTGGTTATAAAAAGGACTAGACCTATTTAAAACTAGATAATGCCATGATCACCTAATTTATGTGCTTTTCTTTTGAATGTTTTGATGTGAAAGTCATTGTATAATTGATTCTCCTAACGACATTCAAAACTTGATAGTTTAGTCAACCCCATGCCATACCCTTGTTAGGATTTGGATGATTATACTTGGTGTATTTTGGTCATTTATATTACTTGGTATTTTTGAGACTAAAAATTGTTTGTTTGTGTATAAACCATGTCAAGACTATTTTGCATATACATCACTCATTTATCTAAAGAGGTGTTATGGTAGCCATTTTACACCACACTTATGCCTTGAATTTTTTTCTAAAATTATTTTTGTGTGTGTCATTTGAGTTGCAGAGGGTAGTGTTATGCTACCCAAATCATGTCAACCCATTTGTGATTTTGAGTCTTTTAAAACATAGCATTGATCACATCATTCAAGCATGCTTACACTATTAGGCTACTCAAATTCTTTTAAGACTAGTTTACCTTGTACTAGAAACTATTTATTTCAAACCATGTCATGTATACCATTTGGACCTTTATCTTGTGCCATCATGCTATTCAATCTTATCTAGCTCATTGGGTCAACTTCTATTTTTCAACATTGAGTTTTCAATTAACCTTATCAAGTTTTGATTCAAACATTGATTAATTTCTATTTAGGCCTTAATTCATGGGGCTAATACATCGATCTTTCTCTTTTGGGTTGCATAACTTTGGTTAATCAATTACCCGAATTTGAAAACTATTGATGGTTTGTTTGTTTATAACCTATCGTCATCATTGTTCATGCCTTTATTTGAGAAAACATAGTCTTTCGTCAAAGAGCCTTTTGTCTTCTACCTTATGCCAACTGATCATGTTTATGTTTGATTTCATATGCTGGGTCTATGTCAAAGTTGTTTCCAAACTTGTTAGATTAAATCAAATCACATCATGCCTATTTTTTTGAGCCTAGATTTTTGCTTTGTGTTTGGACAAAAGACTTAGCAACTCAACTTTTCCCTTTCATAGTTTAGACCTTGTTTGGAACACTTTAATCTAGACCTTTGACATGCTAGTTTTTATTTAGACACTTCACCTTTTGTGCGTATGACATTTGATGTTAGACTATTTTATGTCAAATCTTAGTACAAACCATTTTGGAGATACAAATCCACTTTCAAACGACATTGGAGATATGGCTCCACCCCTTCGACCAAGTTAGACCAAGTTTGAACCATTTGTCCTTTAGATCATTTTTAAAAGTTTGTAGAACTCTAAGCCTTTTTATTTTTGGAGATTTCATCATTTATGTAGATATGTCTCACTAAACTTATAGTGGATTCACTTAGAATCCAAATTATGATAGAATGGCTGCATGAAATGACTTTTATGGCTTTTTTCAAGACCCCAATGATGCTAATATGGTTTGTGAAAAAGATTTCTATCTACCTCATATTAATCATTCATGGGAAAAAACTTATGAAGCAACTTATGATCCAAATTGAGACCTTGATTGGTATGAAAAGGATTATGAGGAAGACATTGAAGACCTAACTATATATAATGTTGTTTGGGATATAGATTTCTACCCTCTTTACAATAATCACTACATAGAACATAGTCAAGAACTAGCTTATGAGCCAACTCACAACTGGGATGATATGGTTTATGAGAAAGATCTAGATGCTTTCGCTTATACAAGTAATCAGACTCCACCACATCATACTATTTCTATTCTAGGACTAAAATATCACACCATTCCCATACCAAGACCTCATCCTTTAGCTTGTGTGAGAAATCAAGCTCCACAATACCTCTTCATCATTCTAAGACCTATTCCTTTGGCTTATGTAAGCAATCATGTTCCAAACCACCCTATCATACCATCTTAGGACTTTGTCCTTTGGCTCATGCAAGTAATCATGCTCCTTAATGCCCTACCATTATCCAACCACAACTCATTCCTCATCTAGTATTAATCCCATCTAAACCTCAACCCATCCAATCATTCAAAGACCAAACTGTGTTTAAAACTGGTATTTTCCAACTCATTAGAAACCAAGGCCAAAATAACCAATAAATCTAAGATGTCTATGTTGAATCAACCACTTATGATAAGTCAACTTGTGATTAATCACCTATTGATCCTATACCAATTGTCAAGGAGTCTCAATCTGATGAGCCAGTCTTTACCAAGTGACTTATTATTGATTATAACTACCTTTGGGAAAATCATTACCTCAACCATGTACCTATTTTTCAAGAGCCTCCTATTGACAAGACATTATCTAATAAGTTGTCTCTTGACCTTTTTCTCATCATAGAGAAGTCTTAATTTTATAAACTAGTCTTTGTGGAGCTCATCATGCCGTTATAGGTTATTACTTATCCAATACCAAATAATCAACAAGACATAATTATAATAGATTATCCATCAAATGAAGAATCAAAGTTAGAGTCAGGTTTTACTCTTGGACTGACATCAAATTTAGCATTAGAATCAAAATCTAAATCAACATTAGTCTCAACATTGAATTCAAAGTCCCTTGAGTTAGAATCAGATTCAGATAAAGAATATGTTCATGGCTATTACAACATTGGTTACACATACCTTGTAGATCAATTTTAATACATTTGTGATCCTTCTATAGTTTTTGAGGATGAGTACTTCAACATCGACACAAGTTCTCCTAGTATCTTCTATGAGGATTGTGTGGCCTCTCCCCATTCCATTACCATTCCACATGCCATTACCATCAACCAAGATAGCCATATTATTGAAATTCCCTCTCCCATAAGTGTCGATTAAGACTGATAGAATCACACTTTGTTAAACTACATCCATGGTGACATAGTAGTTGAAGAAGAGAAAGAAGGCCAAGACAACATTCATGTAGCAGAAGAATATTCTCCTAGTGACAATTTTTTGAAGGTGCTGGGGGACAATTAAAGTTAGAACTTAACATCTTCTAGTGAGAATTTTTTAGAAGTGGTAGAAGATAATCAAAGTCAAATGTCAAAATTCCTTAGTGAAACCTTCTCAAAGGTGTTATAGGATAATTAAGAAAACTTCATTGGTGAAAATGTCATTGAGGCACCATAGCTAAGCACAAAAGTTCTTCACTACTTGATGAAGACAAAATCAAAGATCAAATAAAAATAGCTTCCAATCTATAGCCTAATTAGATGATATCTATTCTTAAGATCAAACAATAAAAAAATATGGTGGTGTTATTGAGAGAAAAAGTCTTCAACCCCACCACAACCAAAATTATGTTGAGTCTAACATAAACAACATTACATGTGACTGAATGTCCTAATCTTCATTTATCTCCCTACCATTCCACATTCCATTATCATGTACCATTCCATTTCATAATCAAACCCACCATCCATTATTTTTCCCTATTTTCCATCCATGGTTGCACATTCCTTTGTAGAGGCTATAAAGATACCTTGTCTTGATGTTTGAAGGATTCATAATCAATGACCAAGGAAGAAAATAACAACATTCTCGACAACAAGATTTATAGGTTATTTTTATTAGAGAAGTTATTCAAATGAGGTGTGGGCTAGCAATTAACATGATCAAGTATGTTGTTTTTATCATTTATTGATTAGGATGTGCATCTCTCCATCAATAGGAAAAATAGAATAAAAAACCACACCCAAGTCAAAAACATGTACCATACCATTTCACATTACCATGTCATTGCTATTGTTACATATCCATTTGCCATTATTGAAGTACCCAGCCATTCACCCCATCACTTGGGGGCAATCCTCTTACCATTTTATCCAATCTATTAAAAACTATTGTTATCCTTAGCAAGACCATACCATCCTGTCATTCCATTCCTATCTAGACCAAAGCCTATTTTTAGTCATCCTACCCAATCCTATTTTGATCTTGGTTCCTTTGGTTCTTCATACACTTTTTGTGAGAGGATTCTGATCAAGTTTCAATAATCAATCTAATTCATGTTTCAATGGTAGTTTATGAAAGTAGTGTGATAGTTGATTTGGCAAGATATCTTTCATATTATTAAACTTGTTTATGTGAGCTTGATTATAATTACCTCTAGGAAAATTAGTGTTTCACCAATTTTGATACTAATTATAACCACCTATGGGAAAATTAGTATCATTAACCTATGTGATTGTATCCTGGTTATAACTGCCTATGGGCAAATTAGGGGCAACACTTGTTTACCATGCATTGTTGCATCACCTTGCCATCACTATTTTCATTTGACTGGCCATTTACTAGATTTGAGAACTTGTTGGGACCTAATTGGTTTTTCCCTACCTTTTGTGTGGGTGGACCTATAATGACTTGAGGTCTTACTCTAAGACTATGTGGGTCATGCTCAATACATGTTGAGGTCACCTCAGTCCCCCTTCCATATGCTCTCATCATTTTACAAGCAACCTAAGCCAAATACTCTCACCATTTTGTGAGTAGGTATCTTGTCATTCTCTAACAAGTTAAGATACCTCAAAATTCCAAAAACATTTGTCTTGTCTAAGCCTAGTCAGTTATCCTTAATTCGCCTTACTGGGGCATTGTTATTGTTAGGATGCTTTTTTTTGCTTTTGTTTTTAGGATTTTTGTTTGTTTGTTTATTTCATGTTATTTGTTTGTTTATTTTTTATTTATTTATTTGTTTGCTTTCAACACTATTGCCTTAACTCAGTCTATATGCATTCATTGGGTGATTCCTCAAGCACATTATTCTTGAGTCAATCCATATTCATATTTCAACACTATTATCATGGTTTTAATCATTGGGGCATTGTTTTCAAGTGTTTACTAGATTAGGAGTCAGTCCTTATACATATTTTGGGATAGTCTTTATGGTATTTTATCATGAAGCCTACCATCACATACTATAACAAAACTTAGCTTCAGGAAGGTCTACAATAAATGGAGCTAGAAAAGTTTTTTCTTAGCACCTTGGCCAAATCCTTTCATCCCACCCTTGATCACATTAGCCCATTGGTCATTCTAGTTGTGCCATTGTTAATCAGGATGAGCATCTCATCATTAGTAGGTACAACTAAATAATTCACAATGATTAATCTCATTCCTCTACTCATCCATTTCATTACTCACTCATATTTAATCTATATTCTAGGTTATATCCTTGAGTTATGCTTGCTAATCAGCCCTAACTGGGGTACCATTAGTTTTAGCCAATCTAGGTCTGCTTAATGATTATAACTGCCTATGGGAAAATCATTATTTTGACTTTTATTCATGATTATAACCACCTTTGGGCAAATCAACATCCTTTTTACATTAATGAATGCAAGCATTTTTTCATTTAGATTAATATAAACCATGGGTTAATTCTACCTTCTTGTTTCTTTTCGAGGGATCGTCCATCAACAAATGTGATGGCCACTCCCTCAAGGGGGCATCATCATAGGCTTCCCAAAATAAATTAGATCTTTGTTCTTTAAATCATCATTTTCTTGTTTTCATATAGGTCATCTATCATTATTTGAGGAGATGTTACTTTGCCTACAATTTACAACATCTTCCCAAATAGGGGTAAACTGTAGACACCTAAAACTAGCCACCAATAACTTCCAACTAGGGTTTTGACCAATTTCTACCTAAAATGTACAATTTGGCCTAAAAACACTAAAAAACATAAAATGATGTGAAAATGACATATTCAAGTGCTGATTTTAGCCAAGGTATCACTAAATGGGGTAATGTAATTTATGGGAGAACAAATTTTGATTAGTTCATTTTGAATCAAAATGTCAAATTTGCACCTATGTACTTTGGACTGCTCTTTCTTATCAAATATTTTGCACAAGACTTATGCCTTTGTTATTTATTGTTGGAAGCATCCTAAATTGGAATACACATCCAATGCATATGACAATGACTTCCAATTCCAATCTAGTCAAATTTAGAACCAATAACAAGGCATTTTGATCAATTTGGGTAATTTTTGCACAAAGTGATTAATCATGCTTAAGAGATAATTAACCCAAATTAAGGCATAATTAATAATTCCATGGAAAATTTTTGAATACTTATTTTTGGAAATGAATACAAAATATTTTCATCATCAAGTGAGCTCATTTCTTGGAAAGACATCCCTAGGCCATAAATTCAACAAATATCAAGATTCATGCCTCCCATGCCTCATTAATGGCTTCCATGATACCTCACATGCCTCTTAATGGACCTTTCTTCCAATTCCATGATGAAGATAATTATAAACTTAATTCTAAAAATTGAATTAATCCTCAACCACACATCTCAATCTTGAGATGGATGGTTGAGGTTGATTCTGATCAAATCCAAAAATCTATAAATAGGAGGGCTCACAACATCATTTCTAAGCTTTTTGATGCAAAGCTATAATGCCAAATTAGTTCTAAAAGCTTCAAGAAACTAGTGTTATAATGCCAAATTGATTCCAAGCCAAGCCAAGCCACAAACCAAAGGTGCCAAGGAGAAGAGGAGATAGCCAATTTTCTTTTAATGAATACTTTATGAGCACAAGCTAAGAAAGCCACCACAACAAGAATTTTAGAGCATCCAAAGAAGGTAAAAGATTTTTCTTTTGCATTTTAGTTGTGTGTTTCATTAATAATTATTAACTAAGCTCTCCTTAGTGTTTAGGCTTAAAGATGTTATGCTATTAGTGTGTTTATTTCATTTTTTTTCATTTTAGAACTAACACCATACTAACCATCCTCTCTTGAGTTAAATTCCTAGATCATAGTTGTAGCTGCCCATAAAGAATTCATCCAAAGTATGAAGGGAGAGGTGTTTGAGAAAGACTCCATATCTACTAAGTTAGTTGATCTATGCATACACATTATATTTTCACACTTTTAATATTTTCACACTTTTATCGATTACTAATGCTTTACATATTGTAGGAACCCATCATGACTCAATCTCTCTAAGTGCATACCTTAAGGGGTGCACCAAGAAAGGGGTGGGCAGACCGTTAGTGTTTCACAGTATTATTATCCCTTATTATTATATTATTCACTATCCATTTAGTTTTTAAAACCTTTCCCTAAGCTATCTCTCCTTCCTTATAGAGTCCTCTAGTATTTTCCTCTTTCTATCCTTCTTTCCCTTGATTAGTACCCTTTTTACATGTTTAGTAAGCTAGGCCAACCTGGTTGACCTAACACAATATGGGGTCACTTTAGCTCTTTAGGCCTAGTTTCCATCTAGCTAACCTAACACAAAATTTAGGCATTAGCTTGATAATGTTCTAGGTCAACCTGATCCACCTAGCATAGCTAACATGTTTGAGTGATTTTTGGGTCAGATACTCCTATATATACAAGGTCATTTTGGTCATTTCAATATGAATGCAATCAAGAGTTATTATTTGCTCATGTTTCTTCATAATCTGATCTTCCACCATTCTACTAAAGGAGTCTTAGCTTAGGTTTCTTATTTAAAGAATCTTAGTCTTTTGGATAGGCCTTAGATGATTTGGCCTAATAAAGTGATCTTTATGAACCACAACAACCTCTTACCCATTGGCCAAGGGAGAGATTGAGTCATGATGAGTTTACATTGATGTAAGTATATTATAACTTGTTCTCCTCTTTTTTAGTAGATAAAAGTAGCATAAGTATTGGATAGAATAAAATTACTCCTCATATTCCATGTATTAGGGTTTTACTCATACTTACTTTATTTGAAGTTTCCTATACATGTATTTTATTTCTTTACATCTAACCCCTTACTTTGTGCCACAAGATTTGGTGATCACTAGATTAGTTTAATTTTCTTTTTATTAGATTAGTTTACTTTCTTGTTTATTATCATAAGTGAATATATAAACCATAGGACTCTTTTAGGGTTATTGTGTGATTATGTTTGACTTTAGGCTTTAGAACCCTACCTATCATGATGTGTTATGACAAATGATATAAGTGATCCCTTAATCAGGTTTAGTAGATCCTCATATTGGTTATGCTCCCACTTAACAAGTGTGTACCCCAATTGAAAGTATATGTGATCTATATTATCTGATCCAAGATTGATTCATGTGTACCATGTAATTCTAATTGCATACATTCTAGTGAATCTGATGTGAATCAAACCCTTATAGGGTTTCTTTCACTTAATTTATTTATTGTCATATTTTCTATCATATGTTTTGACTTGGTGGCTTGATTTTGTTGACCTAGATATTTTTATTTGTGTGTAGGAAAGGAAACTGGAGCAACCAACTCAACCCAACATAATTTTCTAGCACTTTGTAGACTTTTTTCAACCTATTAGGTTGATCGGGTCAACCTAGCACATTTCTAGCCACTTTGTAGTAGGTTCTAGATTCTAGACTTCCAAATTTGTATTCCATTCAAATAGGTTAACCAATTTGAATTATCACATTTCCAAACATCTAGTTCAGTCTACTAGGTCGACTAGGTTGACTTAGCACACTTTTTTAGCTTTTAGAGTAGGTTCTTATCTCACTTGATCGACTAGCTTGACCTAGTTCTACAAATTAGGCCAGTTATCTCCAAGTAGGTAATTTACCTATTCTATTTTCATCTCTAAAACACCAAGGTTAGTTCTTACTTCTCTATTTCTATAGTTACCTAAATCTAGCCATCAATAACCTCCAATTAGGCTTTTGTTCAATTTCCACCTAAAATGCATAATTTAGCCTAAAAACACTAAAATATGGTAAATGATGTGAAACTGACATATTCAAGTGCTTATTTTGGCTAGGGTATCCTTAAGTGGGGCAATGTAATTTATGGGCCATCTAACTTTGATCAAATCATTCTGAGTCAAAATGTTAATTTTGCACCTGGGTGCTCTAGATTGCTCTTTCCTATCAAATATTCTACACAAGATGTGTGCCTTTATTATTTTTTGTTGGAAACATCCTAAATGGGAATACACATCTAATGCATTTGACATGGACTTATAATTCCAATCCAGTCAAATTTAGGACTAATAACAAGGCATTCTAGTCAATTTGAGTAATTTGTACATAAAATGCTTAATCATGCTTAAGAGTTAATTAACCCAAATCAAGGCATAATTAATAATTCCATGGAAACTTGTTTTTATAAATGAATATTAAATATCTGCATCATCAAGTGACCTCATTTTTTGGGAAGACATCCCCAAGCCACAAATGCCACAAATATCAAGATTCATGCCCTCCATGCCTCATTAATGCCTTCCATGATGCCCTCCATGCCTCTTAATTGCCTCTTCTTCCAATGTCATGATGAGAAAAATTACAAACTTAATTCCAAAAATTGAATTAATCTTCAACCACACATCCAAATCTTGAGATGGATGATTGAGATTGATTTTGATCAAATACAAAAATCTATAAATAGGAGGCCTCACAACATCATTTCTAAGTTATATTTGGTATAAAGTTATTATGCTCAAATATCTTCTAAGATTTTTTTGATGCAAAGTTACCATGCCAAATTGATTCCATGCCAAGCCAAGTAACAAACCAAAGGTGTCAAGGAGAGATGAAGGTAGCCAAGCTTCCACTACTAAGGACTTCATGAGCACAAGCTGAGCAAGCCACCACTACAAAGGCATTTAGAGCATCCAAAGAAGGTGAAGGAACTCTTGTATTTTATCCCTTTATTTTTAGTTATGCTTATCATTTGATTTTATTAACTAAGCTCTCCCTAGTGTCTAGGCGTAAAGATGCTATGCTATTAGTGTGTTTATTTCACTTTGTTTTCATCTTGGAACTAGCACCATACTAACCATCCTCTCTTAAGTCAAATTCCTAGATCACATAATAGCACACCTGATGGGACTAGATGCATCCTACACCTAAAGAAGATCCTTTTGAAACTCTAAAATATTTATTTGAGCCTTTAAAAATCTTGCAAATTGATTTTCTAACTTTATTTTGCCATTTTGGTTACCACAATTTTTACACAGTAACTGACATTGGTAGGAAATATCAACATTGATTACTGACTTAACTAACATCGGTCAGTAAAATTGACATCAGCTAGATCTCGGTTAGCTAGAGTAACTAACGTCAGTGGTAATAACCGACATTGGTCATTGTGTTTTTCCAAAAACATAGACTCAAGACCTACTTTTTCAAAGTTCATTATTTCAAACTCAAAAGAGCTTCAAAGTTAAAAGACATGTTAACAATTTTACTATAGGACCAAGTTTAAAATTTGCTCAAAACATATTTAAATCACCTTTGCATGCTTAAAAATAAATTAGGAACCTTGTTTTTGGGTGTTTAACAAAGAATTTAGATTTTTTTGATGAATATTTTCAAAGATTACAACTAAGACCAAGGGGTCAAATGAACACCACCAAATATTTCATTTTGGGTATAAAATTGAACACACTTGTTAATTCTTGTTTAGAATAGTTGTTTAATCAAATTTTTATTTGGAAAAAAGAGGAATTTTGCATGTATGCTCTTCCATTTGTCCCCTATAGGGAACCTTTAAAATTAAAGGTGCCATTCCTATTACAAGTAGCCTAGTCCAAGGCTTAGAAAGAAAGTCATCTAAAGCACTCCCCAAAAACTCGTTAAAGTTTGGGTGACCTTGAAAATGACCCTAAAGTATTTTTAAATTCATGCTTTCTTTATTTTTATTCATCTTGGCTTGCGAGGGGGATGTCATTACCTCCCATGAGTTCTTTAGGGAAGCTTTGATGCAGGGTTTCATCTGCCAATATTGACTTCACTTACTCCTTCTAAGTTACACACAAGACGTATCTGTATTTGGAAATCACACTACAATAAGTGAATAATAAGATGTAGTGGTTGTAAAAAAGACTAGATCTTTTTACAACTAGCAAATACCATGGTCACCCAATTTATATGCTTTTATTTTTCATCATTTGACATGAAAGTGATTATGCAATTGATTCCCTTAGAATGATCAAAACCTTATTAGTTTAGTAAACCCCATTTTGACATACCCTTTCTAGGATTTGGATTATTATACTTAGTTTATTTTGGTCATTTTTGCTTGGTATGCTTTGAGACTAAAACTTGTTTTTTTGTTCATAAGCCATGTCAAAATAATGCATTTGAGTTGTGAAGGGTAGTGTTATGCTTCCCAAATCATATCAAAACATTTCAAGACTTTTAAGTTTTTGAAGCATAACATTGACCATATTATTCAAGTATGCTTACATAATTAGGCTGCTCAATTTGTTTCAAGACTTTTTTACCATTGTATCAAACCACATTGTGTATACCATTTGGACCCTTATCTTGTGCCGCCATGTTGTCCAATCTTGTCTAGCTTGTTTGGTCAAATCCTAGTTTTTACCATAGAGTTTTCAATTAGCCTTGTCAAGTTTGGATTCAAACATTGATTGATTTCTATTTAGGCCTTAATTCATAGGGATGATACATAGATCTTTCTCTTTTGGGTTGCATAACTTTGATTAATCAATTACCTAAATTTAAAAACTATTGATGGGTTGTTTGTTTAATGCCTATCCTCATCATTATTTGTGTCTTTATTTGGGAGAACATAACCTTTTTAAAATAGCTTTTTGTCTTATGCCTTATGCTAATTGATCATTTTATGTTTGATTTTATGTGTCGGGTCTATGTCAAAGTTGTTTCCAAACTTGTTAGACTAAATCAAATCACTTCAGCCTTTGTTTCAAGTTTAGCTTTTGATGTTGTTTGGCCAAAATTCCTAGCACATGCCTATTTGTTTGAGCTTAGCTTTTGACTCCGCATTTGGACAAAATACCTAGAAACTCAACTTTTCCCTTTCTTAATTTAGACCTTGTTTGGAACACTTTGATCTAGACCTTTGACATGCCAATTTTTATTCAGACACTTGACCTTTTGTGTGTATGACATTTGAATTTAGGATATTTTATGCCAAGTCTTAACAAAAATAATTTTGGAGATACAGATCCACTTTCATACCATATTGGAGATACATCTCCACCCTTTTGACCAAGTTAGACCAAGCTTGAACCATTTGTCCTTTGGATATAGTTTTTCAAATTTGTAGAACTCTAAGTCTTTTTGTTTTTAGAGCTTTCATCATTTATGTGGATATGTCTCACTACACTTATGGTGGATTCACTTAAAATTTGACTTATGATATAATGGCTATACAAAATGAATTTTATAGATTTTGTCAAGACTCCAATGATGATAATATGGTTTGTGAGATAGATTTCTATCTACCTCATATTAATCATTCATGGGAACAAATCATGAAGCAACTTACGATCCAAATCAAGACCTTGATTGGTATGAAGAGGCTTATAAAGAGGACTTTGAAGACCCAACTATAGACAATGTTCTTTGGGATATGAATCTATAAGTTCTTTTCAAAAATTAGTACATGGACCACAACCAAGAACTAGCTTATGATCTAACTCATGACTGGGATGATATGGTTTATGAGAAAGACTTGGATGCTTTTGCTTATGCAAGCAATAAAGTATCATGACATCCTTTTGTTATTTGCTCATTGACTACCCCTAACCCTCTTTTGGATTATATGGGCCATCAAGCTCCATAATATCCAAGGAATACCATCACCATTCCTAGACCTAATCCTTTGGCTTGTGTGAGCAACCAAGCTTCATAATGCCCAATGATTTCTATACCAAGACCTCATCCTTTCGTTTGTGTGAGCAACCAAGATCTATAATGCCTAACCATTTCCATACCAAGACCTAGTCCTTTGGTTTGTGTGAGAAACCAAGCTCCACAACACCCAACCATTTATATACCAGAACCTCATCCTTTGGCTAATGTGAGCAATCATTCTCCCCAATGCCCTACCATTATCCAACCATGAACCATTATTCATCTAGTACTAATCCTAACCAAACCTTAATTGATCCAATCTTTTGAAGACCAAGCTATGTTTAGAACTGGTATTTTCTAACTCATTGGAAACCAAGGCCAAGAGAACCGACCAATCCAAGATGTTTCTATTGAATCAACCATTTGTGAGAAGTCAGCCTATGATAAATTACCTATTGATCCTATACCAGTTGTTGAGTAGTCTCACTATAATGAGATAATTTTTATTAAGTCACTTTTAAACGATTATAACCACTTTTGGGCAAATCATTACCTTGACCATGTGCCTATTTTTCAAGAGCCTCTTATTCACAAGCTAGTCTCTAAGGAGTTGTCTCTTGACCTTTTTCCCATCCTAGAGGAGTCTCACTTTGACAAACTAGTCTTTGTGGAGCCCATCATGCCATTACAGGTTATTACTTATCTAATAACAAATATTCAACAAGACATCATTATAATAGAGTACCCATCAGATGAAGAATCAAAGTTAGAGTTAGGTTTTATTCTTAGATTGACATTAGATTTAGCATTAGAATAAGAATTTGAATCAACATTAGTCTCAACATCAGATTTAGAGTCCCTTGATTTAGAATCATATTTAAAGAAAGAATATGTTCATGGCTATTACAATATTAGTTATGCATGCCTCACAGATCAATTTGAATATATTTGTGATCCTTTTATGGTTTTTGAGGATGAGTACTTTAGCTTTGACACAAGTTATCCTAGTATCTTCTATGAGAATTGTATAGCCTCTCCCCATTTCATTACCATTCCATGGGCCATTTCCATCAACCAAAATAGCCATATTATTGACATTCCATCTCTCACAAGTGTTATTTGGGACTGACATAATCACACTTTGTTGAATTGCATCCATGGCAACATAGCAGTTGAAGAAGAGCAAGGAGGCCAATACCATATTCATGTAGCAGAAGAATAATCTCCTAGTGAAACCTTTTTGAAAGTGCTAGGGGACAATCCAAGTCAGAACTCAACATCTTTTAGTGAAACTTTTTCAAAAGTTCTAGAAGACAATCAAAGTCAAAAGTCAACATTATTTAGTGAAACCTTCTTGAAGGTACTATAGGATAATCAAGACAAATTTATTAGTGAAAACCTTATTACGACACTAATAGCTGAGCATAAAAGTTCTTCACTACTTGATGAAGACAAAATCAAAGATAAAATCAAAATAGCTTTCAATCTACAACCTAATCAAATGGTAGATACTTTCAAGATCAAGTAATAGAAAAGTCTAGTATTCCTATTGAGAGAATAAGTCTTTAGCTTAGCCACAACCAAAGTTATGTTGATTCCAGCATTAACAACATTACGTATGACTAAAAGTCATGATCTTCATTTGTTTCCCCACCATTCCACATTCCATTATCATCTACCATTCCATTTCAAAATCAAACATACCATCCATTATTTATCCTTGTATACCATCCATGATTTTACTTTCCTTTGCAAGGGCTACAAAGATACCTTGTCTCAACACTTGAAAGAATCAGAATCAATAATCAAGGAAGATCACAAAAGCATTCTCAACATCAAAATATATAGGCCACTCTTGATAGATCAATTATTTAGATGAGTTGTGGGCTAGTAATTAACATAATCAAGTATTTTTTTTATATCATTTATTTATTAAGATGTGCATCTCCCCATCAGTAGGAACAATAGACTAAAAAACCACACCCAGGATAACAACATATACCATACCATTTCACATTGCCATGCCATTGCCATTGTTACATATCCTTTTGCCATTTTCATGTATCCTTCTATTCACCCCATCACTTGGGGGAAATTCTCTTACCATTTTATCCAATCTATCAAAAACCATCATTATCCTTAGCAAGATCATACCATCCTATCATTCCATTCCTATCTAGACCAAAACTTGTTTTTAGTCATCTTACCCAATCCTATTTTGATCTTAGTTACTTTGGTTCTTCCTATACTTTTTGTGAGAGTATTTTGATCAAGTTTCAAATCTTATCAAATTCATGTTTAAATTAAAGTCTATAAAGTTAGTGTGATAGTTGATTTGGCAATATATCTTTCATCCTATCAAGTTTGTTTATGTGAGCCTAATTATAACCGCCTATGGGCAAATCAATGTTTCACCAATCTTGCTACTAAATATAACCACCTATGGGCAAATTAGTATCATTGACCTATGTCATTGTATCCTAGTTATAATTACCTATGGGTAAACTAGGGGCAACACTTGTTTATCATGCATTGCCACATCACCTGGCCATTACTATTTTCATTTGACTAGCCATTTTCTAGATTTGAGAACTTGTTGGGACCTAGTTGGTTTTTCCTCACCTTTTGTGTGGATGGAATTAATGTGACTTAAGGTCATTTCAACACTATTTGGGTCATGCTCAATTCATGTTGAGGTCACCTTAGTCCCACTTTCTATACGCTCTCACCATTTTATGAACAACCTAAGCCAAATGCTCTAACCATTTTGCGAGCAAGTATCTTGTCATTCTTGATCGAGCTAAGATACCCTGAAATTCTAAAAACATTCATAATATTTCAAAAACCAAAAATATTTTTCTTGTCTAATCCTAGTCAGTTATCCTCGATCCACCTTACTGGGGCATTATCATTGTTAGGATGCTTTCTTTTGCTTTTATTTTTGGGTTTTCTATTTATTTGTTTGTTTCAAGTTGTTTATTTGTTTGTTTATTTGCTTCCCTATTTTTTTCCTTTCAGCACTTTTGTGTTGACTCAGTCTATATGTGTTCATTAGGTGATTCCTTGAGAAAATTATTCTTGAGTCTATAGATATTCATATGTCAACATTATCATCATGATTTTTATCATTGATGTATTATTTTCAAATGTTTATTGGATCAAGAGTTAGTCCTTATGCATATTTTGGCCAAGTCTTCATGGTATTCTATCATGAAACCTACCATCACATGCTACAAGAAAAATTAGCTTCATGAAAGTCTACAATCAATGGAGCCACAAAATTTTCTCCTTGGCAAGTTGTCAGATCCTCCCATCCTACCCTTAATCAAATTAACCCATTGGCCATTCTAGTTGTGTCATTGTTAATCAGGATGAAAATCTCCTCATTGGTAGGTACAACTAAATAATTCACACTAATCAATCTTATTCCTCTATCCATCTCTTTCATCACTTTGCATCCACTCATCTTTAGTTTGTATCCTAGGTTATATCCTTAAGTAATGCTTGCTAATCAGCCCTAATTGAGGCACCATCAGTTTTAGCCAATCCAGGTCCTCTTAATGATTATAACCACCTATGAGAAAATCATTATTTTGACTTTTATTCCTAATTATAACCATCTTTGGGAAAATTAACATTATGTTTACATCAATGCATGAAAGTATTTTCTCATTTGGATTAATCTCAACCATGGGTTAATTCCACCTTTCTTCTTGTTCTTTTCAAGGGACTACCCATCAATAAATGTGACATCCACTCCCTCAAGGGGGCATCATCATAGGTTTCCCAAAACCATTTGAAGATTTAATCTTCAACCATCATCTTATTTTTGGCATACAAGCCATTTCTCAATCTTTGAGAAGACATTGTTGTGCTTATAGCTTACAACACCTTCCCAAATAGGGGAAAATTGTGGACATCTAAATCTAGCCATTGATAACCTCCAATCAAGATTTTGGCAAATTTCTACTTAAAATACACAATTTGGCCTAAAAATACTAAAATACACTAAATGATGTGAAACTAACATATTTAAGTGTCAATTTTGGCTAGGGTATCCCTAAATGGGGCAATGCAATTTATGGGCTAGCTAACTTTGATTAGATCATTCTGAGTCAGAATGTCAATTTTACACCTAGGTGCTATAGATTACTCTCTCCTAATAAATCTTCTACACAAGATGTGTGCCTTTGTTATTTGTTATTAGCAACATCCTAAATGGTAATATGCATCCAATGCATCTGACATGGACTCCTAATTCTAATCCAGTTGAATTTTGGACCAATAATAAGGCATTTTGGTCAATTTGAGTAATTTATGCATAAAGTGCTTAATCATGCTTAAGAGATAATTAACCCAAATTAAGGCATAATTAATAATTCTATGGAAACTTGTTTTTATAAATGAATATTGAATATCTACGTCATTAAGTGACTTTATTTCTTGGGAAGACATCCCTAGGCCATAAGTGCCACAAATATCAAGATTCATGCTTTCCATGCCTCATCAATTCCTTCCATGATGCCCTACATGACTCTTAATTTCCCCTTCTTCCAATTTCATGATGAGGATAATTACAAAATTAATTCCAAAAATTGAATTAATCCTTAACCACACATCTTAATCTTGAGATGGATGGTTGAGGTTGATTATGATCAAATCCAAAAATCTATAAATAAGAGGCCTCACAACATCATTTCTAAGCTATATTTGGTGCAAAGTTATTATGCTTAAATATCTTCTAAGATATTTTTGATGTAAAGTTAACATGCTAAATTGATTCCAAGCGAATCCAAGACACAAGCCAAAGGTGCCAAGGAGATATGAAGGTAGTCAAGCTTCCATTGCCAAGGACTTCATGAGCATAAGCCAAATAAGCCACCACTATAAAAGCATTTGGAGCATCTAAGGAAGGTGAAATAACTCTTGTATTTAATCCCTTGATTTTTATTTGTGTTTATCATTTTTTTTTAAAACTAAGCTCTCCCTAATGTCTAGGCCTAGAGATGTTATGTTATTAGTATGTTTATTTCACTTTGTTTTCATTTTGGAACTAACACCATACTAACCATACTCTCTTGAGTTAAATTCTTATATCATAATTTCTACTCTATTCTATACTTTTATTTCAAAATTGCAATATATTATGTGCATCAATTGGATTGGCCAACGTCAATCCATTTGAATATTTATTTCATTTTAATAGATGCTTTCCTAGAATAGCTACATGCATACCTTATTTCATTTCTCATTTGATTATCAATCCTTTCCCTTTCCCTGTTTGTTATGCTACATTAACCAGCTCAACTTCACACTATCCTAGACTATTTTTACTACTGTTCACTACACTAGGTTGACTTGGTCAACCTAACATAGTCTATAGGTCTAGTTTTTCCACTAGGTTGACTTAGTCAACCTAGTTTTTTTTTACTTCCCCTACTTTTTAGCTTAGTTCTTCATCCTTTCTGATCTATATCCTATTAATTTATCTTTGATCAAAATGAAGTCCCCTATCAAAATCTTTTTGGATAGTTTTAATCCATTTAGATCTTATATGGGGTGTTCATTTCTCCCTTCCTTTACCTCCCAAGATCACCATCACTCTTGGGGCACCTCTTCTCCTACTTCATCTACAAATTGTAACATGGTTCAAATAACATCTCAAGATGAGGTTGATGGGTCCAATCCTTTCTGCACCTCCCAAGAACCTTCTCAAAATATTTAAACTAATGTGGGAGTGATTGACTCAAATTTAATTAATAATCCCACTAATAACTCTTCTAATATTAACTCCAACACCAATGTGGGAAATGTTACCTCCAACACCAACCTGCCACCTAATACAACTCAATTATTAGCCCACGTGATTCAATAAATGAACATTATGCAAAAATCTAATACTAATCAAATGATGCAACTTCAACAACATTTGATCAATGTTGCTAATCAACCTCCAATCATGAATCCTTAAGCTAATCTTAATTAAATTCCTCCACCTATTAGAGATGCCTTAAGTAACATTATTACTCAACTAATAATGAATAGCAAAATGATTCAAACTATCCAACATGAGCCTTCATCTCCCTTCATTGTATCTATTGACATTGGTAACATATCACCAACTATTAAATATGATGGGACTAAAGACCCCACTTCATTTCTTAAAGCCTTTGGTAATCTCTACAAAGAGTGGATCCAAACTAATACATTTTTCACTACTAAACACTTGGTCAAAACCATCATTGGTGATGTATTAGAATGGTATAATCAATTACCTTAACATTATATTTGGCAACTTAAATATTTGGTCAATCCTTTAGTTAAAGAGTTTCAACATAATGATCTTCCTGAAAACTCTCTTAGCCTTTTCATAAATGCTAAATAATCTCCTAATGAATAAGCTCATGAATTTATTAAAAGATGGAAATCATTATCTCATAAAGCTAATGACAACCCTCTAAAGCCTCTACATCTAATACTAATAAAAAATATTCTTTCCATAACCAACCAAATTTTAAGGGTGTTTGTGCAATTGACGTTGATTATGATCAATACCTTAACAACTCTCAATATGTCAATATGGATGAGGTTAATTATCATAAGAAGCCAACACATAAAGATCTTTTGACCAAGCCTAATAAACCTTCTTTGGAAGAATAATTTCTTAAAGATACAATACTACCACTATCAATATTGATTCAAAATCACCTGAGAAACAACTTCCTCCTTATCCTCTAACCACATCTATTCCTCTAAAGTCTAATTTTCCTTCTTCTAAAATTTGTTGTTCCTCTTCTAAATCTCATTGGAATTTCCTAGAAGAACCTAACTCTATGCCCTGTAACATTCCTTTCATGGAGTTGGTTCGTACTTCACCTTATCATCATAAATTACATATGCAACAATTCGAAGAGATTGAAGATCCATATTCTTTAGATGAAGAACCACCTTCTATTTATTCTCAACCAACAAACATTAATACCATGGAATCTATGTGTCCTTCTTCCAAACCTTCCATGAATTCCTTGAAGAAGACATGATTAATGATGAAATCCTCTTTCATGCCGATGATATAACTCTTTTCATAAAGATAGCCATTAATACAAACCTTATTCAAAAATTTCTAATTGATGAAGGTTCTAGTATTAATATGACTTATTTATGGCTTTTAAAACAACTTGATTATAACAAAAGTCATCTTCAACAAACCCATCTTACTTTCCATGGTTTTGATAAGACTAATCAAAATCCACTTGGTTGTATATAGCTTCCCTTAACCATTGGTCCTAAGACCATGCAAACTAAACTCATGGTTCCTAATCTTCCTTTATCCTATAACATACTCTTCAGCCATCCATGGACTCATCGAATGAGGGCCATTGCTTCTTCTAGTAGTCAATGAATTAAATTTATACATAATGGAAAACATTATAATCATGAATCCAATCCCAACTTGTGGATTATCCAATTATCTAATCCTAAATCATAATATCATGTTCCCACAATTCTTAAAATCAATAGTGATCCTCTACCTGAGTTCATCAATATGAATCCTGATTTACAAGTTACTCTTGTGGATTTTGATGATGATGAGCCTAATGTATTACAATGTACTTGCAATACTAAGAAATTACCTTTGTATATTTTAGAATGGCTTCAAACTTCCCTATTACCCAAATATCATACCCTTCCTCTCATTGATGAGATTACTAATTTCCCCCCTCCATGAAATGCTTAAGACCCATCTTTACCTAAAGATGATTTTGCTTACAATGAATTTAGAATGGTTAAGCTACTTTAAGATCCTCTCATCATGACTCCTTAAACATTCAATAATATTGGGATTTCACAGTTTGATTATCCTCTTGAATCCTAAGCATACACAATTTTTTGCACATATGATGACAACTATATCATTTCCCAAGCTCAATCTAGAGACTTCGATGTCTTACATTATCAAAATACCTTAGCTCAAATACATACTTTCTACTAGGATGTACATACCATTTTTTTAGGTCATAACTTATAACTTGAGGGTTATGTTCCTCCCATCAATCCTCCTCTTATTGAGTTTCCTTGGGTGGTAGATTAAATCACACCTTCTAAACCTCCAAAAGTTCTTTCATCTTCTTTACCTCCTTTGGATTCTCCAATTGAATCCAATTCTTCTCCCATCAGCTCTCCATCAACCTCTTCTACTCCATCTATTTCTTCTACTCTTAAAATCAAACTTGATGCAGAGGCAATCAATGTTTTTTTAATACATTTTGAATATGATCGATATGGCAATCAAATTTTAGGTCTAGAAGTAGATGTGGAATATTTTGGTCGTCTTCCTACCTTACCTAGTGATGAAGCTATTTTGGAGTTGCTTTATGCTCAAGAAATAAAACTCCCATGACAACATCATAAACTTATAAATTTTAAATATAAAACTCCTCACTTCAATAAATTTATTGCTATCATTGATCCTAAATCTAATCTAAATTAATCTTTACCCAATGTACCATACCACTTTTAAGATGACAATTCCGTGTTTATTGAATAAACAATTTGTATCAATTATGGTACTCCATCTTGTGCTTGACCAATAATAGTTTCCAAAGAAATTTCACCTTTTGAACATGATAATTTCAGCCTATTTTTTGATAAGTATCAATAAGTATTCGCATGGTCTTACCAAGATATCCTTGGTATTGACCCTGGCATAGTGGTCGATAACATCATTAACTATATTGATGCCAAACATGTGCATCTGAAGTAACACAAGTTTCCTCTTGAGTTTATAAACTTATGCCATAAATAAATCATCAAACTTCTTGATGCTAAATTCATTAAACCTATGGATTATTCTAAATGGGTTTCTAATATTGTTCTTGTTCGAAAGAAGGTTACCATGGTCATTCATATTTTCATTGATTTACACAATCTTAATCTTGCTTATCCTAAAGATAAATTTATTTTACCTTCAATACATGCCATTGTTGATTCCATGACTAGATATGAAGTGTTATCTCTTATGGATGGATTTTTAGGATACAATCAGATTCATATAGCTCCTGAGGACCAACATAAGACTACTTTCACCATGGAATGGGGCACCTATTATTATGTTGATATGTGTCCTTAATTTGATTTAGTGAGTTTTCCTTTTCTTACTTGAGGTTTACTTGTTTGAGTTTTTTGGTCTTTAATAGCCTTGGAATTTTGGTTACTTGATTCACTCTTGTTTGACTTGGTCATTTGGTCTAACATAACACTTATCACCTAGCTTGCCAAATTACCAATACATCCCATCCACATAGGACCAATTATCTTGGATTTTCTTGCATTTGTTTTTTTTTGCTTAGTTTTTTATTTTTGGGTTTGTCCAAAGTATTCTCTACACCCTCCACAATCAAAACCAAAACATATTTGACAAAAATCCCATGATAAAGGTAAGTCAAGGTATGAATCATTTAATTTTTAGTTAGTTTCTTTTTATATCATTTACTTTCAGTTATTTAATGATTTTTAAAATACTACATTTTTTAGCATCAGTGTTTTGTGTGTCCTTATGTTCTTTCTCAAAGCACCATCCCTTATTACACATAATATTTTCACACTTTTAATGATTAATGATGATTTACATCTTGTAGGAACCCATAGTGACTCAATCTCTTTGAGTGCATGCCTTAAGGGGTGCATTGGGAAAGGGGTGGGTAGACCTTTGGTGCTTCACAAGATTATTGTCCATTATTACTATATTATTCCCTATCCATTTAGATCTAAAAACCTTTCCCTAAGATATGTCTCCTTCCTTTCACATTCTTCTAGTATTTTCCTCTTTCTATCATTATTTCCATTGATTAGTACCTTTTTTACTTGTTCAATAAGCTAGGTCAACTTGGTCGACCTAGCATAGTCTAGGGTCACTTTAGCTCTTTCGGCCTAGTTTCCATCTGCCTAACCTAGCATAAAATTTAGGAATTAGCTCGATAATGTGCTAGTTCAACCTAATAAACCTAGCACAATTGACATGTCTGAGTGATTTTTAGGTCAGATACTCATATATATACAAGGTCATTTTGGTCATTTAAATATGAATGCAATCAAGAGTTATTATTCATTCACACTTCTTTAGAATTAGATCTTCCACCATTATATTTGAGGAGTCTTAGCTTAGGTTTCTTATTTAAATAATTTTAGTCTTATGGATAGGTCTTGGATGCTTTGGCATAAAAAAATGATCCTTACAAACCACAACAACATCTTGCAAAGCGCCATTGGCTAAGGGAGAGATTGAGTCATGATGGGTTCACATTCAGATAAGTATATTCTAATTTTGTTCTCCTCTCTTTTAGTAGATAGAATTCGCATAAGTGTTACCTCAAATAAAATTAATCATCATATTCCATATATTAGGGTTTAACTCATACTTACTTTATTTGAAGTTCCCTATACATGTATTTGATTGCTTTGCATC
Source organism: Torreya grandis (assembly GCA_037957365.1). Lineage (NCBI taxonomy): Eukaryota > Viridiplantae > Streptophyta > Pinopsida > Cupressales > Taxaceae > Torreya > Torreya grandis. Next base: position 249,442 of record JARHVA010004904.1, read on the forward strand.
TAACCCATTACTTTGTGTCATAAGCTTTGGTGATTAGTAGATTAGTTTACTTTTATTTTATTAGATTAGTTTACTTTATTTTTAATTATCATAAGTGAATATAGAAACCATAAGACTATTTTAGGGTTGTTGTGTGATTATGCTATACTGTAGGCTTTGGAACCCTACCTAGCATGATGTGTTGTGATAGATGATACAAGTGATCCCCTAATCGGGTCTAGTAGATCCTCATATTGGTCATATTCCTACCTTATCCAATCTAGGATTGATTCATGCACACCATGAAATTATAATTGCATATAATTTCCATGATGAAACAACCATTGAACATGATAGTGATGAGGAGGAAGATGATCTATGGAAAAAGTTCAATACCATAAGTCAAGAGTTTGAACAACTAGGTAAGATTATTATTCCTCCTAAAAAGTGCATATCTAATCATGAAGTTGTTGATGATCCTAACAAGCATGAATTTGAGTATCTTATAAAGATTAAATAAGCTCTTTTTAATAATGAAGATGAACTTCAAGTCATTGTTCAAGAAGCTATAGTCATGAAAAAATCAAATGAGACCATGGAAAAATATGTTGTCCTTAAGGAATACTAAACACCTCAATTTTAGGTTAAACCATTTATATATGTATTTGAGTAGAAGGAAGACAAGATTTATAATCTCATACATCAAGAAATTCATGACCAAGAAGGTAAAGTTGAAGAGGTGATGGTTCTCAAAGATAAGGAGATCCAAGCTGATTAGCAACAACAAATGAAGATTTTACAAGAGCTTGAATAACTTTTACAAGTTGAGGTCCAATTACATAATAAGTTAGAGAAATATTTCTCCATGGAAGATGATGACCAAGATTGGGTAGACTATAAAATACTCCTTGATGAGCTTGAAAAACTTATAGTTGATGAGAGACCTGATCTCATTAAGAATACTCTAGAGATCAAGAAAACATGCCTTATTAAACCACCATTGAAGGTTACAGTTGAGGATTCTTATGAGAAGGTTAAGTATATTTAAATATATGAAGATTTCACTTTCATAAGTGATCTAGTTGTAGATTCTTCCATTGCATTATGTATCATGCCAAAGAGATTAGCAAACACCATGAAGGAGATAGAGGCATAAATGCCAAGTTTTAAGAGGCAACATGCCTTATTTAATCCTTAATTTTATGAAGAAAGGTTTAAATATTCCCCTTTGATCTTATATTAGGGAACTCATTCAAGATGGTTTGTTTTTATGTTAGTCTATTTGAGTTTGTTGTGTGTCTTCTATAAGTGCTCATGAAGCACAAGTGTGTGTTTATTATCTTGTCTTGTCTTGTGTATTCTAGTATTTTCTTCTGTGTATTGTTTTTTATTTTTTAGTGTATTTTAAAAGGAAAATAAATGTCAAAATTGTGTATAGGTGACTCCATATCCCAATGGATAGGAGTAGGCTACTGCTCTTGGCATAACTGACTTGTCACCCCTAGGAAACCACCAAAAAAGTTGAATATTTTGACCAAAAGTCAAAATAGATCAACCCCATATATTAAAAAACTTGTATATGGGTATATTAGGATGTAATATGGTGTACTATGGTTATATTTATGTCATTAAATGTGTTATTAACTTTGGTCATAGTCAATTTTAGTCCTAAGTCATTTCATGTTACTTAAGGTTATTATTTAGAGTCATTTATGAGGTTTGTACAATTTTCCTAAGTACAAAAAAATTCAAAGAGGTTATTAAATGTCCCATGTGTTAATGGGGGTTAGAATTAATATTTCATAACTGAAAAACTATAGGTTTTTATGTCAAAGCAAGAAAATAATTGAAAAAATGGTAGTTTGGCCAGTTTTAGTTGGTTGTATGACTTTTACTAGAGTTGTGGAACATACGTATGGCCTTAGAGTGAATTTTAAACTATATTGAACACATTTATACACTTTGTAATATTTGAAACATCTGAAAATGGCCTAAAACTATTCTACTCCTCCATCACTCCTCTTTGCATATAGAGATATCTAAACAATTTTCTCATGGTATGACTAGTAGGAGAAGAATCAAGTTAAATGCCTCTGAGGTATGTGATTAATATTTTTATACTTAAATTTCATTATAGGAGTTTAAGGATTTATGTTTTGTGATTTATGAACCAATGATAATAAGTTTACTCCTTTCTGCTTACATATTCCCACACCCTATAGGTTTCTTCTTTGTTTGGGTTAATCCATACAAACCAAGTATTGCACATGATTCTAGATAGTGTGGACATCCTCTTCACATAGATTTCAACTTAGTTTTCATGTGTGGAATGAAAGAGGAAGGATCAAGTACCTTAGTTTGCTGATTGGGACATTAATGGCTAGTTTGCAAACAACTTCACCAATTTCAAAAGTTCATACCCTTGTTTTCACCTTCATGACCATATTAATGTAGGGGTAGCATGTTTTTTTATATTTCATTACCAAGTGATCATTATTATCCAAAGAGATGTGAACTCAAAGTCATCTCTAGAAGGATAACTCAGTCAAAAACATGTTACAATAGACTTCCCTATGGATATTCATCTATGGTCAGGTGAATGAGAGTTTTGAATCTTGCATAGCCATGATTAATATGGAATGAAGAGTTTTCCAAGGTGTTTGACACACTATTAAAGAATGAGCAATCAAGTTGAGCTATGTAAATGGTTGAGATCATTTGAGACAATGAATTCTCTAATGAACATAGTCCTGTAGCCTAATGTGTACCTACAAGTCCCCCATAGAAGACTAATCATTTTGGAATAAGGAATTTGAACTTGTTTGAAGTCTTTCAAGATGGAAAGGATCAATTTGAATACTTCAAGAAGGTCTAGGACTGGTTTTAGAACCATCCACCATGCACATTGTTGATATCTTACCTTCACTACCCTATGTACTATAATAACACCTATAGAAAGTTCATACAAAGGTTTGTAAACATTTAAATAGAGGAATTTGAAGCTTGTTTGTAACTCCATGGGAGTTTGAGAACGTTGATAATGTCATAAAAATCATGGTGGAATCCAGAGGATGACAAACAGACTTGCAATCATGTCCATAATTTGAAAGAGCCACTTTAAGGACATGTTACCTTAACATCTCTGAAACAAGGACTCTACTTATGTATGATCCTCTCATTCTAGAGTATCTTGAGGTTTGTGATAGCTTAGATGTTTCCATCATGGATCCCTATCATAAGGATAATTATTTAACAAGAAATTTTGGTTGTTTGATCATGAAATTAGAATATAGGAAGGCCTCCATCTTATGCACTCCTTCACTATAAAACACCAATATTCTTTATATTATTTTGAGCCTAAATGGCCCTATAATGAAACAAGGAAATAAGAGTCACATAAATCATGACAAGAGTGGCCTAATTTTATTTGAGATAGCCTAAAGGACTTCAAGGGAGATAAAATTAGATGATCAGTCCAATTGAGGGGCACATCACCACCTATAGGTCTCATGACCTCTAAATGAGGTGTCTACAGTTAGTCTACAACAAACATTATGTTGGCATTAGGAATTGAGAGCATAAACATGAAGAAAACCACTTGGAATGAATATTTTAATAGTATCCCAAATATAATTTAAGTGAGTTAAATCATAGAGTTGTGACTCATACTAACATCTATAGCTCCCCCTTTTAGTTTAAAAATGGCATCTATAGTTTGATTGTAGTATGACAATGCATTGGTGCATGATGGTATATATGTTGGTAAGTCATGAGATTAATGTGTTAAATTATAATGTGAGTTTAAAGTTTTAAAATAGACTCCAAATGGAACCTAACATGACACACACTATTTGTGGCAACCTATAGGACCTTCAACACACAAAAGAGCACCTGCAGTCAACACAATTTGCTATAATAGGTAGTTTAGCCTAATCAAGTGAAGAGAAGTGATTGAGAGTTAATAGAATTTGGGATTTTTTACATTTTTATAACACCTTAATAATTATGATGATAATATCACATGATTTTCATCATAGGGAAAAATAATAATGAGGGTTTTAACATACAACCCCACAATCAACTAAAAATCCTACACAGTCCTCATAGTCTGAAAGTCTATCTTAGGAAGTTGGAGTGTTTATAGCCTTTAAAGTGTTTCTAAGTTATGAAAATTGGTAAGTATAATATAAATGAACCAATATAGCCTATAATATATTTAAATTGTTTGGGACAATAGGGGGATGCCATTTGTTTTGTCTCAGACAAAAGGCACTCTAGGAAATAAGAGGACTACAGGCTTAGTATGAGAATGATAAGAAGTTGAGTTGGAGACTGTTGAAACATTGTATAAAAATTTGGAGGGTTATTTTAAGCATGAAAAATCATGAATGATAATTCAAAATACTAAGAAGATAAACATGGTTGCCTAAACCCATAGAAGTATAGTCAGGCCTACTAGGCCTTGACTAGGTCTAAAGTTTAATTGGAGGGATAATCTCATTTATAAAACTAAGTGAACACTATAATAAATATAATCACATTCATGGGGAGATATAAGGTGATTTTTATCCTTTAGCTTATAGATAATCCCCATAGAGGGATAATTTTTAGCTTAAGAACAACTTAGGGTACATAGAATGCAAAGCGGGGCTTGAGAGGCAATGTTTAGAAGCTCACACTAGTACAAACACTTAGAATGGAGATATAATGAGATAATAATGATTTAAGGAAGTCCTAAACATGTTTATATATATATTTTTTCATAGGTTAAATGTCTAACTTTTATGAACAATCCCTAAGGGTCAAAATCACTTAAAACCCTCCAAAACTCTTGCTCATGACTTGATTGGAAAAATAAAGAATAAGATGCATCCAAATGAGATATTTTGGTTATGAAAGTTATTTTTAATTTTAGATAACTCCCTCAATCTCTTTCCCATCAGATTAACTTGTACCCTATTTATAAGGATAGGGTACAAAACATGTTTTATTAACAAATTTTGATGTTTTATACGTGTAGGGGAGTCTTGAAGGATAAATATAAATTTGGGAGATCAAGTGGGACATAATATAACCCATAATATTCAATTATTTCTTAATATAAACACATAGAAACCTCTACTATTTCCTTCACTTTAGGCAGTATGTGGAAGACAATGAGAATGGGGAGTGATCACTAAGTGAGAAAGTGATAAGTATAATTGGGAGGTCTTTTAAGGTCTACCTGATGGATTTAATGACAACATGACTCTTTAAAGGTGTCATTTCACCCCATACATGGATTTTTTTGGAAAATTGAAGGTCACTTGAATGACAAGTGTGAGGAATGAGTGAAAGAAGTATAATGGTGACTGCAGGTAGTGAGAACACTTGTCCAAAAGTATACCAATGATTAGGGACACATATAATTCATGTTAGATATTTTTCCTAACCCCACCATCATATTTAACATGTTGAATCTCTTCCTATTCTACTTTGGAGTGATTAAGAGAGGCCAAATGATGAAGATAGTTTTCATGAAGGTAGTTGAAGGGTCCTATGCTAGTTTTGAGGAGTTTTCATGCTTTGGAAGGAAATTTATCCAAATATACATTTCAAGGTCTATCTAATACTCCAAATCCTTGAAACATAACTTATCCTCATTCATTGATAAGTGGCATTGTGACCCTTGATCTCTAATTCTCTCTTTGCTATCACACATTCTATAAATGCTAGCCATTTTGGCTCCTATATTCTGATTCTACACCTAGTATGGTGAAGCCCTACTAGTTTGATGTTTTACTTTGACTTTGAGTAATACATGAAATATATTTTTGAGTTCACAAACATATTGTCTAAGTGTGTGAGGTGATGTATGGTGAGGTCTAGTGATAAACTTCTATCCTTGCTTCTCTTTATCCTTTCATGTTTAGTGCAATAATTTCCTATTCTAACAGGTCATGTGGAGTGTATCTAGTGTGTTTGACTCCATTAAAGTATACAAGTAGACCTAGTGTCTAAAACTAACATCTGGTCTACTTACCTTGAGTAATATCATGCATATCACCTCCATATTTTAATACTAATGTTAGATTATTCTAAGACTTTGAAGCTAGTGTTGTAGGTCTTGTCTCTTAGTACAAGAGTATGATAGCATAGTGGATATCCTTATGGTGTATCAAATATTATAATATTTTAATTTCATGCATATTTATACCTCTTTTCATCTAATCAATCAATTAGTGTAGGTGATAAGCACTTAAAGGTCAATCTAGGGAGCTAGCCCTTAAATGTAGAGGTCTACCTCTACTATAGGTAACCCACATGCCTAGAGGTATTCCAATGTTTCCCAAATATAAGAGAATGATTGAAAAACCTCCTTTAAAGTGAAATATTTGGTGACAATAGTACCTAAGTTCACTCATGTTTCATGATGCAACATCATAGTAATTCATCTCATCCAATCTTATAAAGGTCCCCCTATAAGTGAGAATGAAACAACACAAACAACTGGCTACTTCTTTCCTAGAGTGTTGAGGTGAGCTGGTATTGAGCATGTATTCAAAAAGGTAGTGATATCTTCTAACTCCTAAGGCATGCTTATGAAATTGAATATTTTCATTCTAGGTAATTCATCTTTTATGGCATGCATCAATTCACCATATTCAATGCATGAAAGATGATCTAGATTTTAGTTGGCCTTACCTAGTTTTACCATTATAAAAAACTGGAACTATTGAAACAACACAATCCACTGGTAAATGTACCCATGCAATACTAGTTTATTTACTAAGTACTTTAGTGCCTCATGGTTTGTGAAGAAGAAAAATGGAGTTTCTAGCAAGTAGTGATGGAACTTTTGGAGGGTATAGACCATAGATAATAATTTGCTCCTAGTAGTCATGTAGTTTCATTCAATCAAAGTAAGCTTTTTATTAGAAAAATAAATATGGTATTCTAGGTTGTCCTTACCAGGTTGAGCAAGGATATCATTGACCTCCATGCAAAAATCATCGACATGGATGTGAAAATGTCTTATCCAATCTAGAAAATGGAGAATAGGGGTAGTGATAAACTTTAAATGATATCTAGTATGCCTTAGGAAGGTGCTAACTTCTCATTGGGTGGTCGGCATTGGAAGTTGTAGTATAATAATAATCTTTGTTGGGTCCACCAAAATTCCATCATGACATATGACATGACCAAGTAGAATGCCAAAGGGGGTATAAAATAAAAATTTATTCAAATTTAAGGAAATATGAAGGTTTTGATATTGCTCTAGCATTATTCAGATGTTGGAACTGTGGTCCCACACTAAGTTGTAAATAGTCTAGCCATCAATGTAGACCTAAAAAAACCTATCAATAAATTACTTGAAAGCTTCAATTGTGATTTAGGAGAATACAATAGGAGAATTATTTAACCCAAATGTCATTACATTGTAAGAAAAATATCCCCACTTAGTTTCAAATGTCATCTTTAACTTATCCTATTTTATGATCCGAACTTGATGATACCTAGATAAGCCATCTGTAAATGTATAGATTTCACACCCAAAGAATCCTTAGAGTATTTATTAAGTGAAATGTATTAAGAAGGGGTTGGTAAAATAATTCAAAATGAGTCAACCCCCTATAGTCCAAAATTGATATAGGGATATATTATAATTTCATATGGTGTGTCATGGTTCATTTTATGTAATTTAATGTCTTATTAGCCTTGGTCATATTCTAGTTTAGTCCTTATGTCATTTTAAGTTACTTAAGGGTCATATATGGGTCATTAATGAGGGTGGTACAATTTTATTAGGTATAAAAGTGTTATAGAATCATTATAAAAATAAATCATGTTTTTACCTATAATATTCCTTTTCAATAATGTAATTACTAATATAAACTTGTAGGTGTTAACTAAAAATCAAGAAAATAAGTAAAAAAGAGGGAGTTTCAAATGTTGTACAACCTATGGGAAATAATTACACTTGGGAGAAGCTTATGAAGTGACCTTTAAGCTTAATTTACTCCATTTACATGTTTATCTTCTTTTGAAGTTCCAAAAATGGGCTAAAACAATTCTATCTCTCCATCACTCCACTAGGCAAACAAAACTAGTCAACATGTCTTTGGATGATATAACCAGTAGGAGGACTTCCAAGTCAAATTATCTTAGTGTTGGATAATAAAATTGGTATGATTAATTTTTATGTTTGTATTTTGAATAATGGTTTCCCATACTTTATGAACCATCCTTAACAAGTTGACTGTCCATTTCTAATTATTATTTCCTACACCCTACAATTTTTTCTCTTATTTGAGCTAGTCTGTATAGCTCAGTTGATGAATTTTATTCTATAGTATGTTTAATTAATTATATTATGTCTCCCATGTTTTTTATCATGATTTTAAGTTATTTTATGGATCAAATAGTTTAAATTATAAGATGATGTCACTAATAGACTAGTAGTTACATTTTACTGTTATAAAGGTCCTGGTGCTCACAATTGTTTCATGTGAATGTAATATGTTGTGATACATGTTTTCATGTCATAAAAATAAATTTTATCTCTAAAATAGGTCTCTCAATATCATGCATTAATCAATCACATAGTCAAAGATGTGATACATAGTCAATTTCATGCATCCAAACAGCTAAATCTTGTTGTGTGGAGTTTTGAGGACGTTATTGGAGGTGTTTGAAGAGTACATAAGGTGTTATACATATTATTTCAACATTATCAATAAAATTAAACTCTCCAAGTGTATATGACTAACTATGATGACTGTTTCTCACATATATGTAGACCTGCAACTCTAATATGCACCTACAGGTGTTGTCATGAGAATGTTACATTGGAATGGTAGTTTTGAAACTTGTTTCAAATCATTAAAAGTTATAAATATTAATTTTATAACTTTTATAATTCACAAATATCATTTTAAGTCTTATACTATGCACATTTCTTAGGTTTTCATTCACTGCCTACACATTGAAATGTCCACCTACAGGAGGCACTAGCAAAGATCTGAGAATGCTTCATAGAGGATATTTAACATGTTAGAGACCTTCATTAGGTTCAGGTAAGTTTTAGGCACCTTGATAATCATGTTTGGATTCAAAATCAGGTATTCAAACTTGAGAGGTCTCTCCAAGTGAAAGAATTTGAATTCAAGGATAGGTTTCCCTAAAACACCAAAATATAGGCCTAAGCACTTTTGGAGATGCCATATAATAATGTTTCACGATGCCTAGATGAGTTTAGATGCACCCATGTTGTATCCTAAACATAAGAGTATAACCTTTAAAAATAAGGTGGGTGTGTGACCATAGGAAAGTGATGTTTGGAGGCTTCAAAGTTACATATTTATTCACTATAGTTTCTCAGTTATGTCTACAAGATTTGAACTTCAAGTGACCTCTAGACCCAAAGATGGTAAGGTGAGAAAATATATAAATTATGAGTGATACTATGAAGGTAATGAGGACATTTTTTTATCAAATATTCATAAAAAGGGTTGAATTTCAAGGTATTATCCTTGATCAACACCTACGGTTGTCCTTTGCCCTGAGATAACTCACCTACAGTTGACTGTAAACTCTCATAGGTCCATAAGGTGAGCTTGGACATAGAAACACAAAAAAATAATAGTGGAAGCTGACTCCAAAGACCTATAATGGGATAATATACAATATAAAATGGATTTCAAGGTGGATACTCACCTACAAGACCCTTATTTTTCCATATGTGGGCAACTACAATCAACTGTAGTGGACAGTCAGTTAGAGCATGGTGTTCTTAATGTTGGTAGGGTATGAACATGATGTGAATAAATATAAATAACTATAAAATTACCCTAAGGATTCAAATAATACCTTTAGGTATTATTTTCAAGGTTCAACCATGTACTTCCATCTATAGGTGTCTCTCTCAAACAAGAAAACATAGTTAGCAATCCAGTCAAAGTCAAGAGCAAGGTATGTGTGAAGTGTTTGGAAAATTTTGGGTGGTAAGTAGGTATGGAATCACCTTTATCATAGTTTTAATATTCTAAAGATATTTTTACCACATATAAATATGGGAAGGAGGGTTATCACACAAGCAACATACAGTCAGCATATAAGGCTTACTCAGAGTCAACCTTCTCAAAAATCTATTTTGGGTATTGTAGTGTTTGAAGGGGTTAGGTATATCAAGAAACCTTTAAATTTTACAAAAATTGTCCCCATAACTTTTTTAATTCCCTCATATCCTCCTTTTCCTTGGGATAATAAGGTAGATTCCCCCTATTTTGTGTCAGATAGAGGGCACTCCCAGAATATAAAACCCCATAAGTTTAACATAAAGGAGATGATAAGGTGGGTTGAGGGTTGATAAGACCTTATAGGAGGATGTGGAGAGTTTTATTACACCTATAATAACATGTAAAACATTTCATAAATGTGGGAAATATGTTAAGGTATCTTAAACCCATGAGCATGCAAATAGACCTATTAGGTCTTGATTAGGCCTAGTGCCTAATAGGGTCAAAAATTCATTCATAGGGATAGAGGAACATTATAAAGCCTTAGAAATTTTTTATTTTGAATCATAAGGTGTTTTTAATATGTTATCATGTAGATAAAACCATAGGTAAGCCATTTCTTGGCTCAAACTAACTCAAACCTATGCAAAATGGAGAACAAAGCTCGAGAGGCTAACTTGAGATGCTCAAACCTACTTGGAGTATTTTCATGATATTATAAGGATTTAGGGTATTATGAAGGATTTATTTAACAATCACTTTATGGAATTTATTTTCAAATTAGATGTCAGACCTATATGAACAATCCTTAGAGGGAAAAATGGCTCTAAACCCTCTAAAACCTTTGCTAAGGACCCAATTGGGGAAATTAAGTAATAAAGGAATTAAAATGGCATGGAATGTCTTGGGAGATTATTATAAGTTATATAAGACTCTCCAAGGCTCCTCCCTATAAACTTGAGTTTCACCCTACTTGTACAGACTTGGTGAAAATTGGATTTTCTTAATTATTTTTGGTGTTGTGTAGGTATGGAAGGTTTTTGAGAGATGTAATACACTTTGGGAGAGATATTGGGACTTAAAATAGCTCAAATTATTCATTTAGTTCCTTATTTAAGTTCTTAAGTGCCTCTGCAAGTGCCTTCATCTCAGCCAATCCAAACTGGCATAGTGAACAAGCTAGTGAGAGGGTGAAAACTCTAAGTGAGATGCCTTTTAAGGTTTTCCTGAGGAATATAAGGCTATTATGGGTCCTAAAAAAGTGTCATATACTCATATATATGGATTGGATTGGAAAATTGAAGACCAACTTTGGTTCTAAGTATGAAGGGTGAGTGAAAGAAGAGTTATTTAGGCTATAGGTAGTGATAACTCACCCCCAGAAGAATCTTGATGATTAAGGATGAAAATAATGCATGTTGGAGAATGTATACAACCACTCCCTCTAATTTTAATCATCACATATATCCCTATTCTATATTGGGATGTTCCAAGAAGGCCAAATGATGAAGTCAATTTTCTAAGTAAGCAATTGAGGAGTTATATGCCACATTTAAGGAGTTTCATGTTTTGAAGGATGTTTGTCCAAGTATGCCTTAAATGGTTTATTCCATTTCCCTCTCTATTTCATGTGTAACTCCTTTTATTACCATGACACATGTCCTAGTGACTCTTGGACTTCATTCTCTTTTCCTCTCTCTTAAATTCTATAAGTAGTAGCCATTTTGGATCTTACAAAATGAGACCACACCATATATGGTGAAGCCCTACTAGAATTACATTTTATTTTGAGTTTTAAAAATAAATTAAAGTCTGATTTTGAGTTCATGAACATTTTTATAAGTGTGCAAAGTGATGTATGGTGACTCTAAGTGATAATCTTCTATCCTTGCTTACCTTATCCTCTCATGTTTATGTAAGAGTTCCTATTCTAACATGTCACATAGAGTTTAGATAGTGTGTTAGAATAATTTAAAGTGTAAAATTATTATTAGAGTGTGAAATATTCCCTCTAGTTCACTTACCTTGTGTTGTCTCATGCATATCATCTCTATGTTAAAACACTTATGTTAGAACATTTTAAGACTTGGAATCTAGTTTGTATGTCTTGTTTCTTATTGAGATAAGTATTATGGTATTTTGGAAATAATTTTGGTGTATAACCCCATTAGATTAGTTTCATTTCATGTAAAATTTTATCTCTTTTCTCACAAACAACTAATCAAGTAGGTGATAAGCATTTCAAGGTATATTCAAGGACCTAGCCCTTAAACCTAGAGGTCTACTTATACCTATAGGTAAACCCACATACCTATAAGTACTCCCATTTTTCCAAAATATAGAGGAAGCTTGAACACCCTCCTCTAAGGTACAATATATGGTGACAATAGTTCTATCACACTAGGTGGGACCATTTTCTTTAAGATAACTTGTCAAGGTGAATGTCGGTCTTGATAACATCAGCTACATATTGGTGTGCTACTCATAATTTGGTGACTCCATTCAAGGTATAATCTAGTTCAAGGCCATTATTTTTTCATAATTTTTCTCTCATGTTTCATTGTTATTATTATCTCATCATCTAGTAGATTTTTCAATCCTATCAATCCACCTATTCAACCTGAACTTCCTCTTGACATTCAATACCCTCATCCTAATCTACCTTTTGAGGATCAAGAAGATTTTGATAGATAAAAAAGAGAAGATATTGAAGAAATTAAATATCTTTAAGAAGAAATGGCTAGTAAACATGACTTTCCTACCTTTAATACTAAAAATCCAATTCACCTTTAGGCCTATGATGACGTTCCTCCTAATGCCATAAAGCGTGTGCCCACATTCAATGGTGATAGTCATGTTACACCTAGTGAACACATCAGGGATATCTCCAATTTTTTTAGTTTTCATAATGTCACTAAGGATAATATTTCCATTAAACTCCTTGCCATGTCCCTTAGAGGGAAATCACTTTATTGGTATAGGAATTTACTTGGTGGATGTATCACATCATGTGATGACTTTGGAGTGTTGTTAACTTCAAGGTTTGAAGATGAAAGTGACCATACCTCTCTCATACATCAGCTCAATGTGATCAAAATAGGCCCAAAATAAATAATGCATAACTTAAATTAGACGTTTCAAAAGACTTGGTATAGATTGCCTCCTCCCATGAGACTGCCTCCTAGCTTTGTATTACCTACATACTTGAGAGCTATTGTTATTGATATTACTATCATGCTTCAATCTATGGGTGGTTTCACTCTTTATGAAGCATATGAACTTGTCATTAGAGATAATAATGGCCTCATTCAAGTAGGAAAATTAATTCCTAAGGTGTCTATGACTCTACTACTTAATAGTCTTTCTAATAATCCAAACATTACTCTAATTCCTAATGCTAATGTCAATCCTAATACTTCTCCTTAGAAGGCAGATGATGCCATGGATCCATATGAAAAAATTCAAATTTTCAGATCTCAGATTTGGAAAAAAGTTGATTATCAAAATCCATATCCATATCAAAAATAATATGGCCAAAAATATGGGAGAGGAATAGGTCAAGGGCAGCTTAATTTCAACATGCCTACCAATGTGCATAATCCCAATTCTACCATCAATGCAAGAGAGATGGAACCAATGTATAACAACTTGGTAAAAAGATAAGATGAGAAATAAATCCAATTCATGGATGGAAATGAGGGTGGAGATTAAGCTATTGTTTCTCAAGGAGGGGTCACTCCTCTCCTATCATCTAAAGATGAAGTTATGATGCAAGCAAATGAAGATTGGTAGCCTTAGGGAAAAAGATTCACTAACTTCTTAGTGGAAAATAATTTTATGATCAACCAAGGGAAATATATTACAAAAAATAATATATATAAGATTAAGGATTTAGGAGGTGATAGTAATATGCATACAAGTTCAACTAATCATTCTACAAGGCAACAAAACATGGTAGTCTCTGATGCCCCTACACCTCGTTCAAATCATACTATTAGAAGGTCTATTCAAGGTATTTCAAATTATCAACTTTTAAAAATTCTTTGCCTCTAAAGACTCAAGAGAAGGTGAGTAATATTACTTAAACATTGTGGATTATTTTAAGAATGCCAAAGCATCTATCTCTTTATGGGATGTCCTTCACATGCCTGGCCAAATAAAAATTTTGTAAAAGAAATTGTCCAATATTCCTACTAGTCATTCACATTCAATTCAAATTCATGGTAATTTTTCTCTTAAAAATTCCCATAATAATTTTTTTTAATAATATACTAGAGCTAATAATCCTCCACCTTTCTACCTCACTCTCATGTGGGTGAAAAATTAGTCCATAATTGCATAGTTGATAGTGGTGCTTCTACATCAGTCATGCCCAAGGTTGTAGTTGATAAGTTGGGACTAAAATATGAACCCCATATCAAAGGAGTGATTTAAATATATGGTACACCTACTAAGATAATAGGTTTGATAAATTTTTTTTTAGGTTTTCCTACATGACTACCCTAGTTCTCCCATTCTTCAAGACATAGTTATTATTGACCTTCCTGCTTATTTTGCAATTTGTCTTTCAAGAGACTTTAAATCCAAGATAGGTGGATATATCTTAGATAATTGGTCCTTATTGGACTTTAGGACAAGGTATGGAACAAATGTGACCATTATAACTCAGCCTCTTGCAAGGTTTCACTTTGAGCCTTACGTTGAAATAAGATCTAACTTGAATTATGTGATCAGTGAGAAGGAGGAGTCTAATGTGGATGATGGTGCTTATAAACTTGAGGGAGTTTATGACTTGTTACTAGATGAATATGGTGAAAATTATTATGACCATCATCCTTATGCATACTTTGAGCAAATTGACATTGGCACATATATCATACATGAAGAGCCATTGACGGAGCTAAAGTAAGTTTCAAATATCCTTTCTCACAGGTTGCTGAGAGTAGCTATTTGATTCATGTATATGATGATGGATTAAAAATAATAATTTATCACCATAGTGGGAAGAATGATGTCTTTCTGATTACTATTGATGAAGATGCTCTTGATGATGACACTCATGAGAAAGAAGAGAATGATTTATGATAAAGGTTAAAGACCATATGTCAAGAATTTGATCAACTAGGTAAGACTCCTTCTCCTCCAAACAAATGTATATCTGATGTGTTTGTTGATAATACTAATGATTAGGCTCTTTAATGTTCTATCAATAATGAAATTAAGTGCCATGTTATGAAAGAAGATGGACATCAATCTACTATTCAAAATCTTGTAGTCCTAGGAGGACCTAGTGGAGTCAAATAAATTTTTGTTATGCCTAAATCACAATAAATATATCCATATGAGGTAAATTCATATTCAAAGGTATTGGAACATGATGAAGATAATCTTGATGCTCCCAAACATTAAGAACATTCTACTCAAAAAGAGAGCAAAGTTGAGGTAGTTGGCATACATTCTAATCTACAATATGAGGAAGGCATATCAAATATGATAATGTTAAATAAAATTATAGCTCAAATCAAGGATTTTATAGATAAAATAAGATAATTCA
This sequence comes from Torreya grandis, assembly GCA_037957365.1. Lineage (NCBI taxonomy): Eukaryota > Viridiplantae > Streptophyta > Pinopsida > Cupressales > Taxaceae > Torreya > Torreya grandis. The sequence goes on from JARHVA010004904.1 coordinate 264,973, forward strand.
TAAAGGTTATAAATAGTTCACTTTCAGGCCCAAGAAGGCATAGAGGTGGTAGGCTTCTTGAACATTAAAAAATGTAAGTGGTTAATGATGGGCATGCTAGACTACCTTCATAGAATGACAAAGATGCAAGGGGAACTATATTTGACCCTGGTTGAGGTATGATAATAATTTTTTCACCTCAAGAGTGAGGTTTTTTAAATAGTAGATTAGGTGTGTGTGTCTTTCTTTCAGTTGTGTTGTGTTCCATAAGTGTTCTTGAGAACACATGTTTTATTTCCCTTTGGTGTGTCTTGTTTTGTGTCTTTCCTTGTGTTTAGTGAGGTGTTAAAATAAAATTATGTGTCAAACCTATGTATAGGTGACTTCATGGCCTAAAGGACAATATTAGGTTACTGGTATTGGCATAACAAGCATACCACCCTTGGGAAATGGCTAAGAATGTTGATAATTGTTTACCACAAGTCAAAAGAAGTCAACCCTTTATAGTCCAAAACTTGATATAGGGGTATATTATAATGTCATATGGTGTGTCATGGTTTATTTTATGTAATTTAATGTCTTATTATCCTTGGTCATAGTCCAATTTAGTCCTTATGTCATTTTGAGTCACGTAAGGGTCATATATGGGTCATTAATGAGGGTGGTACATTTTTATTAGGTATAAATGTCTTATTTAATCCTTCATAATGTAACTAATGTTATTCCCTATTATATTCCTTGTCAGGAATGTCAGTGTTAATAGAAAATTGAAGGTTTTAACTAAAAATCAAGAAAATAACTAAAAAATAAGGAGTTTTAAAGGTTATATGGCATGTGGGAAAGAATGGCACATGGGATAAACTTATGAAATGACCCTTCATATTATTTGAATCCATTTTCATTATTTATATATTTTTTAAGTGTCTTAAATAGACTAAAACCATTCTATCTCTCCATCACTCCACTTGGCAAGCAAAATTGGTTAACATGTCTTTGGATGATATAGACAGTATAGGGACTTACATGTCAAATGATATTGGTGGTGGATATTACAATTGGTGTGATTAATTTTAATGTTTTTATTTGGAATAATGGTTACCTACACTTTATGAACCATCCTTAACAAGTTGGTTATCTATTTCTACTTATTATTTCCCATACCCTATAGATTTTTCTCTTGTTTAAGCTAGTTTGTATAACTTAGTTGATTAATTTTCTTCTAGAGGATGTTTAATTCCTTATATCATGTTTCCCATTTTTTGTTTCATGATTGGAATTTATTTTATGGATCAAATAGTTCATCTCATAGGAAGATGTCACTAATAGACTAGTAATCATATTTCACCACTTACAAAGGTCCTGGTGCTCACAATGGTTTTATGTGAATGTAATATGATATGAAACATGTTTTAATGTCATAAAAATCACTTTTTTCTCCAATATAGGACTCTCAAGATCATCCATTGATAAATCACACAGTCAAGGATGTGATACATAGTCATTTAGTGCATATAATTAGTTGAATCATGGTGTGTGGAGTTATGAGGATGTTATTGGAGGTGTTTGAAGATTCTATAAGGTGTTAGACATATTATTGAAACATTATAAATAAAATAAACCTCTCTAATTTTATATTATTGACTGTGATGATTATTTCTCACATATATGCAGGATTGCAACTCTAATCTACACTTGCAAGTGCTCTTAGGAGAATGCTAGGTTGGAACGGTAGTTTTTAAACTTGTTTAAATTTTTTAAAAGCTGTAAAAATTCATTTTATCACTTTGATAATATCCATATCTAATTTCAAGTCCTATACTATGCATATTTATTAGGTTTTCATTCACTACCTGCACTTTAAAATGTCCACCTATAGGTGGCACTAGTAGAGATCTGAGAATGCTTCATAAAGGAGATTTACAACGTTAGAGACCTTCATCAGGTTAAAATACGTTTGATTCACCTTAATAATGATGTTTGGAGTAATAGGCAAGAAGGAAGACTTGAGAGGTCTCTCCAAGTGAAAGAATTTGAATTCAGGGATAGGTTTCCCTAAAACACCAAAATAAAGTCCTAAACACTTTTATAAATGCCATATAACAATGTTGCATGATGCATATATGAGTTTAGATGCACCCATGTTATATCCTCCACATATGGGTGTAAACTTTTAAAATAAAATGGGTGTTTGACCAAGGAAAGTGATGTTTGGAGGCTTCAAAGTTACATATTTATTCATAGTAATTTCTCAATAATGTCTATAGGATTTGAACTTCAAGTGAACTCTACACCTAAAGATGGTAAAGTGGGAACATATCTACATGATGAGTGATCCTATGAAGGTAATTAGGACATTTTTATCTCAAATATTCATAAAAAATGGTTGAATTTCAATCTATAATCCTCCATCAACACCTATAACTATCCTTTGCCCTGAGACAACTCACCTATAGTTGATTGTAAACTCTCATAAGTCCATAAGGTGATCTTTTACATAGAAAAACAAAAAAATACTATTAGGAGATGCCTAAAAAGACTTCAAAGGGGATCATATACCATGTAAAATTATTTCAAGGTGGATACTAACCTACATGACCCTTATTTTTCCATCAGTGGGCATATATAGTCAACTATAGTGGATAGTCAATTAGAGCATGGTGTTCTTGATGTTGGAAGGGTATGAACATGATGTGAATCAATACAAGAATTTTAAAATGACCCTAAAGTTTACAATAAGGCCTTTAATAATTATTTCCAAGGTTTAACCACATACTACCACCTACATGTGTCTCTTTTAAATAAGAAATCATAGTCAACAGTCTAATTAAAGTTAAGAGCAAGGTACGTGTGAAGTGTTTGGAAAATTTTGGGTAGTATGTAGGTATGGAAACACATTAATAATATTTTTAATAGTATAAATATATCCTTACCACATAGAAACAAGGGAAGAAGAGCTCTCATACAAGTAACATACAATCAACATATAAGGCCTATACAGAGTCAACCTTCTCAAAATTCTTTTTTGGGTATTGGAGTGTTTTAAGGGGTTAGGGGTATAAATTAACCTTAAGAATTTACATAGAGGGTCCAAATATCTTTTTAAATCTCATAATATCTTAATTTTTCCTTGGATAACAAGGGAGATGACCTATGTTCTATCTTACATAGATGGCACTCCTAGAATATGAAACCCTATAGGTTCAACATAAAAGAGATGACAAGGTGGGTTCAAGGTTGATAAGAAATTATAGGAGGATTTGGAGAGTTTAATTACACATATAAATACATGGAAAAAATTTCATAAAGGTGAGAAACATGTCAGGGTGTCTTAAACCCATGAGCATGTAGATAAATCTATTAGGTCTTGATAAGGCCTAGTGCCTAATAGGGTCTAAACTTCATTCCTAGGGATAAAATAACATTAAAAAGACTTGTAACATGTTTATTGGGATTAATAAGGTGTGTTAAATCTTTTTTCATGTAGATAAAACCACATGTAAGCCATTTTTTGGGTTAGACCAACTCAAGCCTATTCACAATGGAGAACAAAGCTCAAGAGGCTAACTTGAGATGCTTATACCTACTTGGAGGATTTGCATGATATTTTGAGTGGTTGGGGGATGATGAAGGATGTATTCAACACTAAATTCGTGTAATTTTTTTTCAAATTGGATGTCAGACTTGTATGAATAATCCTTAGAGGGTAAAATGACTCTAAACTCTCTAAAACCCTTGCTAAGGACCTAATTGGTAAAATGAAGTAATATAAGAATCCATATGGAATTGAATCAATTGGAAGATTATTTTAAGTTTTATAAGACTCTCCAAGTCTCCTCCCTATAAATTTGAGTTTCACCCTACTTGTACGAATAAGTTGGAAATTGGATTTTATTAACTATTTTTGGTTTTTTGTAGGTACAAAAGGTTTTTAAAAGATGAAATATACTTTGGGAGAGATATTTGGAGTTAACCTAACTAAAAATATTCATTTATTTCCTTATTTAATTTCTTAAGTTCCTCTATAAGTGACTTCATCTCAACTAGTCCAAACTGACATAGTGAACAAGCTAGCGGGAGGGTGAAAAATATAAGTGAGAGGCCTTTTAAGGTCTACATGAGGAATATAAGGCCATGAGGGGTCCTAATATGTGTCATAAACTCCTATTTATATATAATATTGGAAAAATTAATACCAAATTTGGTGCCAAGTGTGAAGGGTGAGTGAAAGAAGAGTTATTCAGATTGTAGGTAGTAATAACTCACCTTTAGAATAATACTGATGATTAGGGATGAAACCTATTAATGTAAGAGCATGAATATAACCCATAAATATTAGTGAAATCATCACATCTATCTATATTCTATTGTGGGACGTTCCAAGAAGGCCAAATGATGAAGGTAATTTTCTGAGTAAGCAATTGAGGAGTTCTACACCACATATTAAGAGTTTCATGTTTTGAGGGACATTTGACCAAGTAGACCTTACATTTTATGTTCCATATTCCTATCTATATCATGTGTAATTCCTTATCTCATCATGAAACATGTCCTAATGACTCTTTTACTTCATTCTCTTCTCCTCTCTCTCAAATTCTATAAGTAGTAGCCATTTTGGCTCTTGTAAAATAAGACCACACCATGTATGGAGAAGCCCTGATAGAATGACATTATAATTTGGATTTTAATAATAAATTAAAGTCTATTTTTTAATTCATAAACATTTTTAAAAGTGTGCAAAGTGATGTATGGTGATGCTAAGTAATAATCTTCTATCCTTACTTACCTTATCCTCTCATGTTTATGCAAGAGTTCATATTCTAGCAGGTCACATAAAGTGTAGCTAGTGTGTTAGAATATTTTAAAGTGTAAAATATTATTAGAGTTTGTAATATACATTATGGTTCACTTATATTGTGTTGTCTCATGCATATCACCTCTATGTTGAAACACTTTATGTTAGAACCTTTTAGGACTTGGAATCTAGTTTGCATGTTTTGTTTATTAGTGAGAGAAGTATGGTGGTATTGTGGAAATCCTTCTACTATATCACCAACTTAGATTAGTTTCATTTCATGTAAAATTATATATCTTTTACCAAAAATAACTAGTTAAGTAGGTGATAAGTATTTTAAGGTCTATTTAGGGAGCTAACCCTTAAACCTAGAGGTCTACTTCTACCTATAGGTAAACTCACATACATATAAGTTTTCCCATGTTACCAAAACATAGAGGAGGATTGAAAAACCTCCTATGGTGTAAAAATTTGGTGAAAATATTACTCACCCACTTAGACTTTTCAATTGGAGTAATGATTCCTGCATACAACATGCTATCTATTTCTTCCTTGACTCAAACACTTAAATTAAGATTCATTCAATAAGGCCTCTTCTTGATAGATCAACCACATTTTACTAGATTTATGTGTATTTTACTTAAATACTCATGCACAACTTTCATTTAAAAATATTTATAAGGGAAGACATCTTAATACTCTTTCAATATATAAAACACCTTAGATATCTTGGTATCAAAAGAGTAATCTCCCATAATAACCATTTTGGGTGCATCATCCATGTCAATATTTCATTTAATAGTCTCAAGTAACTCTAAGTATTGGTATTATTAAATTTTTATGGTATCATAAACATTATTTTCGCCATAATCCATGTGTATATCCAAATGATCAGTCGATGGGTCAAGTGTATCAGATTTGACACCTTCATTAACTTCATACATGAGATTCTACTTACCCTTGTAGATTTGTTCTCTTATTGCATGGTATAACATAGGTTTATGTGGTGGAGAGGATTCATTCTCATTAGGTTCAAGGAAAATATTCAAGTTATCCTCTCATGTGCCATGTATGCATTTGATTTGATCTTTAATTGGGTCTTGATCACCTACAACATCCTGATGCATAGCTTATAATGTAAGACATAAATACATTTGTTGGGATAAATATGATATATTTGAAATCATGATACTCTTAATAATATGCCAAGAACTCATGTCTAGATGGATATCTTCATGGACATACCATGCTCTATCCCAAGTGCATAGGATTTTATAGAATTCATGAACCTAGAGGTCAGGGAAAAATGTTTCATCTAACATCCACATATTACCGTAAGATTCAAGGTGAGGTTTTATATATTTAATGCCAATATAATTGATGGTGCCACATATGTGGTTACCATTGTAAAAGTAATGGTGTAAATTAGAATGAACTCAATCCCAAGTAAGAAGATGTTCCTAATGTATTTTCCACCACTGAATAGTTATTCCATTAAAGATATGAATAATTGATCATACCCGATCAATGTTAGAATCATATAAAACTTATAACTATTATTAAAAAAAATATATGCCCATTTGACCATGGAATCTTATATCATTATCTAATATTTTTGGTAGTGCCGCCATGATTTATCCATGAAGGAGATGAACAAATTTATGGCATATATGTTACTTTCACAGAGTATCATTATGACTTCCTATGGTGCCATAGATCCTCCAAATAATATTATAGTCACCTTAAGCCCATTATTCATGTGAATTACTAGTGGTGTCAAATAGAGAGCATGCATCCATCGAATGCAAGATTCCATCCAAGGTGGGATCAAGTATTTAGTACCCCATGTGACATTATTAATGTAGTTGATGTCCTCATCAACATTGACCTACCTAGCATAAGGAGGCCCATGATCATGGTCCAAAGGAATAAAAATACATTTTTATTCATTATCAAAGTTGATGTATCACTTTTTAAGTCTCAAATTAGCATTATTTATGTAACACCATGGGTGACCCAATAAAGGTAGGAAGTCATCAGCCTCAACCAACTCTATGACTTCAAAATAAACTTTGAAAGTAACACCAAATATATCCATAGTGGTATATTTAAGTAAACCAATGGGTAAATCATGAGTCTTTTTGGACATAAATAACATGTGGGGTGAAAGTTACAAAGATAGGAAGCCATATTTTGCTAAGAATCTTTGGTAAGAACATTTACTTTACCATCAGTATCAACTAAGATATCCTGGATAACCCATCCATCTATAGAAATGTTAGCCAATATCTCCTTGTCTGCTTCTGTGCTAGGATGGATATGAATTTTTTGCTATCATGCATGGTTTAACTATCAATATTTAGTAGGCCTAGGTGTATGATTCCTTATCTAGTTTCAAAATAAATGTATAATGTCCTCATCCAATAGTTATTTGCATGCTCTTGAAATTCATATTGTGTATGTCATGAAGGTTTATAGCTTTCTACATATCAACACATGTAACATCATTATCCTTAAAGAACTAAATATTTCCCTACAATTATCTTATCAAATTCATAGTGTCAAAAAACACCTCCTTTTTCTATAGAGCATATAGATAGCAGGTAACATGAAGTTCTTCATGTTGAAATTTATCAATGGGTAGATTAGACACATACTGGGACTAACCACCACTCCACGTTGTAATATTAACTCTAAGACCTGCTGGAGTTACATGGTGTAGTATCCACTATGGCTTGTCAATATATATCATGTTATCACCCTTCTCATTTATTTCCTTTGTAATAACAATGTACAAGTTAGGGAACTCCTCTAGACAGTTTTCATTTTTACAAAAGGCACATGTAGGATATATTGGGAAATCACATTAGTAGTGCTCATGGGAACTAAACTTATAACAAGTTCATGGTGGAAAGAATCCACATCTATGTACACAACCACAACCATGACCACAATAACCACCTCTATTCTCTTGGTTATTAGCAACATATATCTAATGTGTACCACTTATATGTGCCTCATAAATTTCACTAATGAGATGATAATCATTGGTATTGTGAGTGTATGTATCACATATCTTGTAATAGTTTGATACCTTTGACTGAGTGGCACATTATAATAGAGGACAACCTTGGATGTTGTGCTCTTCTTGGAAAATCTCATAAGATTACTTCAACATGGATCAAATATTATTACAAGGATAATTATTATGGTTTTGTCCTTTGGAATCATATTTGACACACCGTAAGCCATTTTGGGTGTCATGAGAATTATGTACAATGAGTTTTTCTATTTGAGATGTCACTATAGTGATCTGAGCCTCTATGAAGGGACTAATCCCTATGTCAATACTACCAATAATTTCCACATGAAGGGAATATTTTAAGGCCTTTCATGGGTTGGTGCAAGTTTTATGTGATAAGGTATATTTGAAAGAAAGAAATAAACCTCCTATGCAAATCTGGGAGTGCCTCTAAATCAAACCATTGGGCATATTGAGCAACATTTATCTCAAAAGAGAGTTTAGATAGAAGAATGCAGCAACATATTGAGCAACATTTATTTAAAATGTGCATCATACTCATGCATGCTCTTAATGAGTTTTTGCTTGATATCCTTCAAGGAAGTTATATCCTATTGTCAGAACTATGGGATATCAAGTTCTTGGAGGAATGCTACCTTGAGATAATCATAATCTACCATAACATGTTGAGGATCATACTTATATACCACATGTGTGCATAGTCTATATGGGTGGTCATGAAATGGGTTGATTTTCATTTAAAAGAGGTGATTCCATGTACTCTCTAGATAAGTTCACACTTATGAACATGCTCTATGGTATTTTCCACACCTCAATACTCTAGAAAGTGTAGTGTCATATCATAGTATATAGTGGGTAGTGGAGGTGATTATAATGGGTAATTTGAGAAGCCCTTCCAATCCCTCCTGTAACTTGTGAGGGAGGTCCACCACTACCTATTATTCCTCTTCCAAGTATTCAAACTGAACCACCACTGATTCCACCTCCCATGGCCCCCACAATAATAGAAACACCTAACACATTAGGCATTGAGGTAAGTTAAATAACTATAGTCATGATGGTACTTTTCACACTAGTTATGCTTGGTACACTAAGAATTCCAAATTGGGCCATAAAATTATCACACAAAGGAAAATAAATATCCAATAAACTATTATATAAACATTATTCTACAAATGTATCTCTCACAAGTTCAATTTATGAATCTACATAGTTTGTATCCCATTTGCACACAAATATATCATCTAACTCAAAATAATGAGCTCACACCATAGGTGGGGAACTGGGCCTGTCCAAATTTAGTTTGTAGACACCAAAATTACATCACACACATGCATAACTCCTTGTGTCAAAACCCCCATTGAGCCCCTTTTCAATAATAATAATTATCCTTCCTAGCCCATGCTTTTACCTCTCACACATTTAATTAATTTAAAATATTTAATTAAAAATCCTATTTAATTAAAAATCAATTATGCCACCTTACTTGGACACCTAATCCTAAGACTAATTATTACCCTCTAAGTCACCTCAAGACTTAGTCCCCTTATCCTAACTACCCATGACTTGTTCTCATCCTAAAAATAAATTCCTAACCAACTATGTCTTTCTTAACCTCTTATTTCTACTATTTCTTGATGGATACCACACTTGGCATGAGAAATAATATAAAATAGGATAAAAATAGCCCTTTTACCTAGTCTCATGCCATTAACATCATTAAACCCATGGTCAACATCGACAGGATCACCAACATCGGTTACTTAAGCCAAACTCCAAACTAATGTTCAGGTCAGTAGAAATTAAGAAAACTCATTTTTATTTGCATATAGACTTTTTTCATCCAACTTTACACATCTTGGCTTACTGTTACATTGAAAAAGTTGATCCAGATCAAGAACCAAGCTCTTGAGAACCAATAATACATGCTTGTTTTCTCTATTCAAAGCATTAGTTTAGCAAGCCTTATTAGAGCCATCCATTTAGCACTTATCATCTAATCACCTCTTCAACTAAGTACATCACTTATTCTGTAAGTCTTTAAATAGTTACTTTATAATAATTGTATATCTACTATTTATTATTTTACACATTCCTGAATGAACCCCCATAAAGGAGTTATAAAGCTTCCACACTTATTTCCCCTTGTTCCAACACACCTAACCTTTGACTAGACCCATCCAAATAATACTCTCTCTCTCTCTCTCAACTCTCCCCAACCTTCTAGACCTGACCAAAACCATTTCCTAAACCTAGAAAAGCCTTTTGCAATCTCTTAGGAAATTATTTCCCCTACCAACATCAATTTCCCAACTAATATCAGTCATACTTTCTCGCTAACCTTAGTGGCCTAACTGACGTTGAAAACTGTGGATTTTCAATAACCTTTCTAAAACCTACCCAAATAACTTCCAAAATAAAAACTGAATATACCACTTGCACTCTATTACTCTTTACCGCACTCAGGTTCTGAATAATGGTAACATATCTCTCTTTTACTCTCTCTTTGCTATTTATTACTCTTTTATTTCTTAAAAGTGGATTGTCATCTCTAAGGAAGTTTGACACTTCCTAGAATAAACACGTAGCTTGGCAGCCCACTCATATATCTACTAATAGATATTTTTGTGGTAGTGTTTTCTTACTTACATGTAGTCCTCCCCAGCCAAAGAGGAGTGATCAAAACATCTGTATACAACATGAAAACCAATCTGGGTTCATTCTAATCACTTATCCCTATCCTTCTTACCTATTTTTCTTTAGACTTGAAATAGGCATAATTTTAGCAGAATATTTCTGACATGCTCAATGGGACCCTAGAGTTTTCCTTGGGTTCATTGCTTATTTTAAGCATTCATATAGGTGCGTTACAGTGAAAATTTTATTTTTTGCACTTTCTCCTTCTTGTCTCCCTCAAGGCAAAAAATTCAACATTTTATTTTTTGTTTAAGGGAAATAAACTAAAATTTCTTCTTCCTTGCCACTCTTCTTTTCTCTTTGGCTCTAAAAGAAATTTATCATTTTTCTTATAAGTTAAAATAATCTCTTCTTTATTTCTTTCTTGCATGCACATTAAGATAATGAATTTCATTCTCTACTCATATTTCATCATTATTTTCATTTGAATCTAAACATTTCATATTTGGGTTTAAAACTTATTGCACTTCATTGTTTGCTTGTTACATATTAGATCACCTTGTTAATTAAAAGAATTATGAATGAGTTGTAGTATACCTAAGTTATACAACCAAATCACACTCACAAAAATAAACATCTAAAGTCACCTAAGACAAGGCCCATCAAGATTTCATCTCCTGGTGGATCATCTTACCCTACCCGGCTATCCTACTTGGATTTCACCACCAAGGGGAGAACCCACTCCATTCTCTAGTGGAGTATAAAATCTAGGCAGAAGGTATATTTTGGCTAAGTAGCCTAGCTTGGTTTCAAGTCTATGAAGTGTAGGGAGAAAGCTCCTATAACAAGATATGTACCTAGTCTAACACATATTTCCTCTTGAGCATTAAAACTAACTTGAAACTAGTTCTAGATTGCTCTCTATTACCTTCATTAACCAAAATCTCTTCTCACTATCTGATTAAGGCATAAGCCAACATGAGACTAAAATTAATATCTAGGAGTTAATAATTAGTGGTTGTATGTTCTTTTTTTACTTTTCTATTGCCTTCTATATTTTGGAGTTAGTAAAGAAGTTTTTCCATTGATTCACAAAATCAACACTATTTGTAATACTTAGGTTATATAACCTATTATATTAGGTTTTTTGAGTGTTTTTTCTTCTTAAACAGACCTCTTGCATCCTTTGTTTTACCTATATTCTACCTCTAGGTTTCTAAAATGTTAGATTTTCCATCTCTTAAGATATCACAATGACTAACATCGATTAATTCCACTGATGTCGACAAAGTTTAGCCTACCAACATCGATTAATCCCATCAATGTTGACAAAATTTGACTATCGACATCGATCAAGTGATTGAAATTGGTGACTATGTAATTTTAATTTACTCAAAATAATAAGATAAAATAACCTACTTACCTACACCCAAACTTAGATTTTCCTTATTCTATCACTAATACAAAGTATTAAGACTATTTATACTTATTTTTGCATGGTATTGACATGAGCACAAGCCAAAATTCTTGATAATTACACAAGTTTGAAACCACTTCCACCTTCCCCTCTTGTTGTTGATTATGTCATGGAGAATACTTTAGATACAAATCATACTCCCATCCCTAATCAAATTCCCATTTTACTTAAAGGAGATCAAGATTTTTCTAAATTTATTGATCATAATATGGTAACCCTTCAGCATTACCTTTCTATGAGCTGAACCCACAATTCTTTGAGTGGCCCACTATATGGTATGTCAACCTATCTAATGGAGACAAATTCAGTTTTAGATATCTCCACTATTTTCCCCATGGTTACTCAAACCACCACTTTGACAAGTAACCCAACCTTAAACAATGTCCAAAGTTTAGAATCGCTAACTACCCAATCCCAACTAAACCTTGGTGTGACTTCCCTACTTTCACAACCACAAAAAGTTCAGTCAAGTCTCATCCCATTTTAGAATTTGGTGGTACCTATTCCATCAACTCTCAAACCTATAATTACTTGAGTTACGAATCACCCTTCATCTAGTATAACCATGCCAATAACGCAACCTATAATAACAACATCCAACCAAAGCATAATATCTAATCCAACAGGACAATCCCCTTTTCTTTTTGCCCCTTGCTTATGATTCATTATCCTTATGTCATACCAACACAACCTTAGAAAGCTATGTCATATAATCCCTTTGCTTCCTATCAAGTTCTCCATAACTTAGGAGGTATCTCCCAAACCAATCCCCCTCTAGACCTCATTAAGATGTTGATGGACAAGATGTCTAATCTATAGACATCTGTTTCAGGTTCAAATAATGTGTTATCTTATGATCAAATATGCAATGAACCCATCATCATTTTGTGCCTATTCACCCTTATCCAATCCAATGGGAACTCCTTAAATTTACTCATTTCTAGAGTAAAGAGGACCCATAATAACATTTATGAGCATTTAGACATGCTTGTTATTTAATAGGGCATGATGATGCATTATTACTTTGCACTTTCCCTATGTCTCTTTTGGGTGTTGCTTTGGATTGGTATATCTCTATAACTAAACACTCCCTTTTCTCATTTACCCAACTTGCATAAATATTCCTAAACCATTTCTCTATTAACATTTCTAAAAAGGTTTCTATTATAGACCTTTATTCTATTAGACAATTTGATGATGAGTCTATTGTAGATTTTGTCTCTTGCTGGAGAGGCTTGATCACTCAAATCTCCTTCTCCTTACCCTAACCTAAGCTTATTGAACTCTTATCGATGGCATGTGATAAGCACATTTCATCCACACTATGAGTACAAAATTTTTGCACATTTGATGAGGCCTTAACAATGGCACAAAAACTCAAGATTCAGGCTATAGATGAAGTTAAAGTTTAGTTGTGCAGTAAGAATGTCAATTCCAAATAAAATGACTCCTCTTATTCTAAAAATTATCCTTCTAACCAAAAATCTAAAGGCTCCACTAATGTGGTGGTCATTAAATCAGCTTCTTCCACAACCACAAACCAACCTAATTCCTTGACTTCCTAAAATCTAACCAAGTAATTCCAACAACGGTATGAACAAAGACAATAAACTCCCATTAACAAGTCATATACTTTCATTTTAGAAAAACTATTAAAATAAGGTATCATAACCCTTCCTCAAATCAAACCTCCTATATGGTTTAACCCCTCCCATCCTATTCCAACTTGGTACAAGGAGGATGAGTTTTGTAGCTACCATCGAGTTAAAGTCCATAATTCTAATAACTGTAAAACATTCAAGAACATTGTTCAAGACATGCTTGATAGGGGTGATCTTGTCTTGGATAATCCTAATGTGCTTGATAATCAAAATATGGATGTGTTCAAATAACCTTTTCCTAACCATTCACCCAATCAAAATATTTTTTAGACCATGACTAACTCATGTGATCATAATATCCATATGGTTAATATGGTCTTTCCTTTACCTCTAGTTCAACCTCTCCCACAACAAGAAGCACCCATTTTATTGACTCCTCCCCCACAGTCAATGGCATTTATTTTTCCCATTCTTCCTCCTCACGTAGGAGAGCCTATTTCAGCCATTCCACTCCCATGTGAGGAAGAGACTCCTTTACCACTCCTTTTGCCATCAGAGGAGCCTGTATTGCTAGTTCCTTTTGCACCAATGTTACCTATGCTCTTACCACCTGAAGACCACACCTTACCCATTACACAACCACATGTTGAGGGAAACATCATTCCTATGTTATACCCCCTTAAGGAACCCTCTTTGCCTACCTCTTCTGCATTGATAGAGATTAATACCCCACCCACTCCACCTTTTCACTTAGAAGAGTTAGTGTTATCTATTCCTACATTAGATGAGAGACCTATTGTGCCTACTCAATTTCTACCAATTTTACCACTTATTTTACCTATAGAAGATCATACTTTACCTATTCTTCACCCACATGTTGAGGGAGTAATTATACCTATGCTCTACCCCCTTGACGAAGCCTCTTTGCCTACCTCTCCTCCACCATGGAAGACCATGCCTCTTCTCTTGTCTCTATCGAAGAAGACCCTATTGTAGCTCTTTCTCATCTTTGGCCCAAAGTAGTAAATACCAAAAATTTCCTTTTCTCTCAATCACCTTAGCCTTCTAAAGAAGCAATCGTAAGGCCTACGTCAACTTCATCTAAACCCTTCTCATGGTTGGTGAAAAGTCTAGAATTTCTTGACTTCATGAAGTTAGATCACATGACATTTTGGGATTGACTTAAAACTCCTTATCCTACACAATCAATGTCAACCTTTATCACCAATCCTCTCACTACCCTTTACCCTAAGGTATTTGACAAAGCTAGAGCTTCTTCACCACAATCACTAGAAGCTCATCCATCTATGTCATAACCCTCACCCTCATAGGCATCTGACACATTAAAGTAGATCAAGTCTTTAGGCATATGGCCCATCTCTAATCTAATTCATCCACAAGTGAAATTATATCTAACTCTACAACCACAAGTTTGAGTTTCATAGCCTGAACTACAAAAAAATGTTAAGCTTCCTAGATCTTGTTGATCCTTCCCTTTTTAACCCTCAACTTTATCATCAATTTTGGGACCGCACCCCTCTACTTTAGTTGGAGTATTGTTAATCTAAGTGAAACAAAAGGATAAGTTACCTCCACTACTACCTCTACCACATAGTAGGCCTTTCACATCTAAAACCATGATAACTAACACCAAGAAAGTGTTAGTAAAACATGTAACTTCACTACCACCAAATAAGGTACCATATAGAATCACCCTTGTGACTCCTAAACAAAAGAAGGTGTCCACTACTGTTTCCATAATAAGTGCTAACCCACTCACATGATCTCAGATATTTTTCTTATGTCATTTATTACAATCTTCCATAATAACTCTTCCTCTCGTTAAGCCTTATATCCCTCTTAGATCTAAGCCATCTTGGTTTAATGATGCATAGGTGTGTCTATATAATCATTCACCTAGACATGATACTGAGAGTTGTAAAGCTCTCACAATAATCATTTGATAACACTTTGATGTTGATACTCTCTTTGTTAATACTCCTATTAACCTTCTTATTATTCTACCTCTGGCATCCATAATGCCTCATACTGGTCCACCTAAATTCAAACCCAAAGATGTTTTCATACCCCCTTTGCCACCTCCTTCACCTATGTTTTAGATCAACATAGTTAATGTGGCCACACGGTCACAAAACTAGAAAGATAAAGGTAAGGAAAAAAATCACCACTCCTTGGGTTCATCCCTTTTCCAAAGAAAATCCTCCTTTGAATCCAAATATTTCCATCGTAGGTGTCCCAAAACCAACATCTTTAGACATTATTCAAAGATCAATGGTAAAACAGTTTTACCAAACTCTTATGAAAATGTCATTGTATGAGTTAATTAAAAAATCACCCCAAAATCATCAAGCTTTGATTAGTTCCTTACAAATAGTTGAGGTGTAACCTGATGATCCCTAACCTCTTGTAGCTTTGGTTAGCTCTCTTAATTTTGTCTCCCTGATTTCCTTCAGTAATTCAAAAATTCCACTTCAACACCCTAAAGATCAGGATTCTACCCTTTTTATTACCACATATATTGATCAAACTTATGTCAAAATCATAATGATCAATGGGGGAGATATTATTAATATTAATTCTACCCATGCCTACAAATAGCTAGCTCTTCTTGACAATTACATGTCTCAAACCGATGTAGTGCTCTGCTCCTTTAACAATACCACAACTACTACGATGGGCACTATTGTCTTACATATCCATGTAGGTCCCCTCACAATTCTTGAGCTCTTCCATGTATTAGAAGGAGAGTTCAAATATAAAATACTACTTGGATGACCTTGGATACATGTTATGGCATGTGTACCCTCAACTTTGCACCACTATATCAAGTTTGAGCATAATGGGTAAGTGCATGTTATACCCATGAACCCACCTCCATTTAAAACAGGTAACATGAATTATAGACCCAATGATGTTCTCATTCCATTAAATACATCATCTTCTCCACATGATACTTCTAAAGCTTCCACAAGCTCCACTACCCTGGTTACATAGATATTAGCAACACAAATTCCTAACAAAGATCCCATGGAGGAAACTTTTAAACGTTTGTCACTCAGAGAATATAGTTTGTTGATGCTTGACATGTTCCATACTCCACAAGAGTATGGAAAGCTTCATATGCACCCAAATTATGATCCTTGTATTGGGATGGTCATCCCTTATGGTCCCCCTAACCTTTAAACTAATTTCACATATGGGGGAATTGATTAGGCTCTTATTGTCAACAATCCAACCTCTTCCGCATAACCATTTACCTGTGACTTCTCTTTTATGAGAAAACCTAGTTTTGCTCACACCTATATTTATATGTGTGCCTAAAAAGGATTTGGTTTGGGTCATTATGAGCAGGGTGCTCATATGCCCATTGAATATCCCACTAGTAAAACCATTGAAAATGCCAAAAAGAGGCATGGAGTGGGTTATGCCAAACCAACTAAACTCACCAAAACTTTTCATGTACCAATTATTAAAGAGTTAGTCTCTCCTTCTCCACCTTCTTCTCCACCATCACCTATCGAATTAGAGGTATCTATATCTCCTATTTTTTTAATAAATGCCATCCATTTGGGTCTTCTCACCTATCACCAGGGTAAGGAAACAAGGTCCCTTCCTCTCATTTATCTTGAAATGATTGATGAAGACTCTCCTACTGTAAACACTATCCAATGTCAAGATGATGATGCTATTCTCACATACATGGGTGTAGATGATTCCTATATCCAATGATCACCCCCATCTAAAACACAAGCTATGTTAAATGAATTAACCATTGACATCAATTTTCCCTCTCATGATAACTCTTGCATCCTCAATATTGGTCAATCTTTGGATTCTTTTGAGCAAGCTAATTATGCCACATTTATTAATAACCATAGCAAATCCTTCACTTGGTCTTATAATGACTTGCCTAGTAGTGACCCCTCTATAGACACCCATAACATTGTTACCAATTGAGATGCTAAACTTGTTAAGCATAAGTTTTGCAAAATGCATCCTTGTATTACTCTCCTTATCAAAGAAGAGATCCAACACCTCCTTTATGTTAACTTTATCTAACCCATCAACTACCTGCAATGGGTTTCCAATATTATTCCTATCACAAAAATAACTAGAGGAATCCAAATTTGTACTAACTACCATGACCTAAACCTCACTTGTCCAAAAGATGACTTCTCATTGCCAAGTATCGACCAGCTTGTTTATCTAATAGCTAGCCATGAGATGCTATCACTTATGGATGAGTTCTCAAGATATAATCAAATCATGGTTGCTCATGAGGATCAACACAAGACAACTTTCATTACCCTATGGGGGACTTCTTGTTATCAGGCCATGCCTTTTGGTTTGAAGAACACTCGTGCCACCTACTAATGTGCTATGACTTACATCTTCCATGATCTCCTAGACAAAATTATGGAAGACTACGTGGATGACTTACTCAGAAAGTCTAAACTTTGCCAAGATCACTTGATGATTCTCAAAATCATATTTACTCATCTCTTCCAATATAACGTTTAACTAAACCCAAAGAAATGTGTCTTTGGTGTCATTTTTAGTAAGCTCTTAGGCTTTATCATTTCTATTAATGGTATTAAAGTCAAACCTACTAAGGTTTGAGCAATATTAGAGATGCCTCCACTTATTAATATCAAGTAACTCCATAGCCTACAATGCAAACTTTATTCAATCCATTACTTCATCTCTAAATTGTCAGATGGTTACCAAGCCTTTCACCATCTCCTAAAAAATTATGTCTCCTTCCATTAGAATAAATATTGCTAGGAAGCTTTTGATGCACTCAAACAATATCTTCTTTCCCCACTAGTTCTCATTCCACCTAAGGAAAATCAGCCTTTCTACCTTTACATCTCTAGAATAGATCATTCTTTGGGTACTATGATTGCACATCGAGATGATCAACATATAGAACAATTAGTTTACTACATAAGCCACACACTTATTGATTATGAGACTCAATATAACCAAACTGAAAAGCTTTGGTTTGCATTAGTCTTTTTAGCCTCCAAGCTCCACCATTATCTCCTAAATCACAAAACCTACATAGTCACCCATATTGATCCCCTCAAATACATGCATTACAAGTCATATCACAACCAAGGTGTAGCTTGGTGGCTCATGCTTTTTGATTAATTTGACTTAGAGTTTATTCAACAAAATTCCATCAAGGGGAAAATGATCACTGACTAGTTAGTTATCTCCCCTTTACCTAACAACCAACCTTTAAACCTTGAATTCCTTGATGAATCCATCACAATACTCTCCACCGATGACATGTATAAAATGATGATGTTATTTAATATGTCTAAATGTCAGTATAGTGGGGGTGTAAGGGTCATTCTTATTCCTCTAGATGGCAAGGCTATGCCTTTGTCATTTAAACTATATTTTGAATGTACTAACAATATGGCTAAATATGAGGCTTTGATATTAGGGATTCAAATGGATATCTTCTTGGGTATCAAATTAATAACCATCTTTGGTAACTCTCAACTAGTGGTTAATCAAGTTAATAGTTCCTACCTATGCAAAAATTAAATCCTGTAATGGTATAAACATCATGTAGATACGCTATTGGGATCATTTGACTCTTATCTCTTACAAACTATTCCTTGATCTACAAACAAGTTTGCTAACATAATGGCTTCACTTGCTTCACACATACCCTCTTCACCCTCTTCTTCAAAAATTTGTCACTGTGCATCGCTTAACATTACCCTCCTATGTATCAACTAACATCCTTTTTATCAGAAATGTAACATACAATACACATGACTTATGGTACAAGAAACTCATGGATTATCTTTCATTTTCTATTACCCCTTCTGATCTCTCCAATAATGGGTGATGTGCCTTCATCAAAGGTGCCACTTATTACACTATACTAGGGGGACTTCTCTACAAGTGAGGTTTCGATGGTCTCCTCCTTAGATGCCTCACTAGTATTGAGAATCCCTTCCTTATTAAGGAATCCCATGATGGGATTTATGGTGGACATTTCAAAGGTCATGTAGTTACCAAGTGTATCCTTTAACTTGACTATTATTGGCCAACAATCCATCAAGACTGTAGTTAATTATATTTAGTGTTGATCAAATGTCAACAACAAACTAACCTCCTTTACATTCCAAGTCATGCTTTACAAGTCACCAAAGACTTTTGTCCCTTCTCTCAACAAGGCTTGGATCTAATTGGGGAGATTAACTCTCATTTATCTCTTTATCATTGTTGTATCATTACTGCCACTTAATATTTCACCAAGTGGGTCAAGGCCATCCCTTTCATCTCTAATAAGGCTAACAAAATTGTTGACTTTATCAACCATCACATCATCTATCATTTTGATGTCCCACATGAAATTATAATAGATAATAATAAATATTTCAAAAACAAAACTATCTAAAGTCTTTGTGATACCTTTGGAATCAAATTAATCTTCTCATCACCATACTATCCACAAGTAAATGGATAGGCAGAAGCTTCTAACAAAAAATTAACCAAAATTCTCATGAAGGTAGTCAATGATATGGGCAAAGATAGGCACACACATTCCCTTTGCTTTATGGGCTTACTACACTAGCATTCAAACCCCTATAAGTGCTACACCTTTTTCCTTGGTCTATGGGATGGAGGCTATTTTGTCCCTTGAGGTTTAGATTCCTTATCTTCACATTTATCTAAAATACATACTTACTAATGATTAATTTCACCAAGAACATTTGGCTCAACTCGAGTTGCTTGATGAGAACCATCTCATATCCCTCAACCATCTCCAAATCTATCAAGAACATATCAAACACGCTTACAAAAAAAACATGGATTGAGATTTCAATATTGGCGATCTCATCTAGAAAGAAAATCAACATGTGACAAACATGGAAAAAAGCAAATGAGGTAAGTTTTCTCCTAATTGGCTTAGACCCTACATCATAACTCACAAGTATGACTCAGAAACTTATCACTTTTCTTCTCTCGAAGGAAAGCTAGAACCCAAGCCTTTACATTCCTTACACCTATGACCATTATTTTATTAATCAAGTGATGCTTCACCTTGTGTTTAACTTGAGCTCATCCCTTGAGCACCCTTATTAAATTAATCTCCCTTCCTCTTAACCCTTACTCCTACACACTTATTTAACCTACTAAGTGCTATGGTTTTTCCTTCAAAGTGGAAAACTACTAAGACTTTATAGTCTTGTCCATGACTACAATAAAAAAAATGGGATATGTAGACAAGTTATAATCTCCCTTAAAGGATAGCTACACAACTTCTCTTTGATACTATAAATAGACTGCTCCCTTGAAGGAAAGTTATTAAAACTAAAAAAAATGCTTTTTACACTCCCTTGAAGGATGGTTAGGCCAAGCTTTTTTATCAAGATAAATAAAAATAAAAAGCTTCTCGTATTGATCGGCTTCATATGACCTCAACATAAAAAAATCCCATTGTAAGCTTCCCACATTGATTGGCTTACAATTAAAAAAAAAAAATCTTTAAGTCATGGAATTTCCTATAGTAGCTCTCAAGTCACCTACAACAAGGGCATATCATTCTCACTTTGAAGGTTACATTACCCAAACACTTTCACTCTTTTTACCATTTCCCCTCATACTCTTTCAAGGGACTTTGAACTCACTTAACACAATGTGAACATGACACTTCTCTAACAAAAAAAATGGTCAAATGATGCAAAACATGAAAGAGGCTCATATTCCTGAGCCTATTTATGTTATGATTATGGTCTTTGCTATTACACAAGCATTCTACCTCTTTATTTCCCATCCCAATCACATGTTGATCTCTCTATTGAGATAAAAACTTCATACAAATAATAACATAAACAACCTATCCATTTTAAGCATACACCATCATGAATATGGAAAAATGCTAAGATGAAGCTAACAAATCAACTATGCATATACCATCACACATATGGGAAATGTTAGTCTAACTCAACTAACATGCTCAACATTAACATAACATTAATATAAAATTAAATAACCATCCACATCAACATCATCATCACTATCATAATAAAAACATCTCAGAATCACAATAAATGCATCTCAAAATCATAATAACACACCTCATATATATATATATGTATATATATATATATATATATATATATATATATATATATATGTATTCTCAACATGAATGTACATCTATATATCATAACAATATCATCTCTCTCTCAAAATATACATCTCTCATCTTTGGCTCATAGGCTAGTGTGTATACAACATATATAATAATAACAAAATTTGGCACTCAGAATCCTTGAGGCTATACATGTGGTAATGAATAAGTTGTGTCATCACCACTCTCTACCTATTTGCATTTACATGAGCTAGAAGTTGTGGCATGTGTCACTGATCTCTCTTACTCTCTAAAATCAGAATACCTCTAAATTTGTGGGAACTCCTTGATGGCCCTCTCATAATAATCAATCTCATCCAGGATAGTGCTATACATTTCTAAAGATATAGTATGTGGTGGTCCCATCACACCTACTAAAGGCCCAATCTATATTGGTCCCTATGGTAGAGGAGGAATAGCCTGACCTACTACTCTCAAACTATCCCTCTCTATTGTCAATGCAATAACCTGACCTTATAATACCTTGACCTACCCTTATAATGCCCTGACCTAGTCCCGTAATGTTACCACCTATCCTTGTAAAACCAATACATGTGCTTGAGCAACATCTTGAGCCTACACTACCACATCTCAGGCATATACTGATGTATCTTGTGCTTGTATCACTACATCTCAGGCATGTATAACTACATCTCTCTCTCTCATCACTCCTTATAAATCTAGTGGTGGCTTCCTGACCTAAACCATAGGATGTAAACCTATCCACTAGGCAAGATACACCACTGTGTATCTAGGATTTGTTACACATGGCCCTGATGGTATCTCCTCAAAATCTATCCCATCTATCTCCTAGGGTAAGGGTATGGGTGCCTCTATATCATCCCTCCTATATCAATGGAAGGTAGGAGGTACTTCCTATAACAAGTTGAACTATCTCTTGACCCATACTATAGGTATTATCTCTAGCTCATCGACTCATCTCCCTCTGACCCATAATGTGCTCTATAAGCCAACAAGCTGCTTTACCTATCCTCTAAATGTAGGGTATGTTAAGTAACATCTCTACATAATATCTATAGGGATCAATCCCTTTGTCATGCACCTATAATGATCAATATCTTACACTATTTCATCTACTCAGGTCTGGGCCATACCATCTCTCCACCATTTGAAACCAACTCTAATACTAGCTATAATCATGGTAGGTAACCCCAATGGTCATGTCACTATGATATGATAATATGCAAAATAATGGAGTAAATTCTTGACACACAAATTATATCATCATCATAGTCTCAACCCCCATAACTCTCTGTATAACTATGCCAAGAAAGCTGGTCCCCATAGAAATACAATCTATTGATTAACCATCTATGCCATAACACCTATCAATTCAATACTAAATCTCCCACCATCTATGTTTGGTAGTGCATATACTATAATCCATATCATCATTAGGATCCTCGACTGATGCTACTCCTCATCAACAATGTACAATAGCTCATAGGCAAAGCTTGTTGAATGATAGGTCACCTTGCTAACATGCTCTTCAAATAATGTCACCATATGAATATCATGTTCCTCTCTTGAACATGAGAAGAGCTCCTCACCCTAGAGTGGAAACCATAAAATCCTATACACATCTTCTTGGCTCACTATCAACTCTCTGTTTAGAAAATGGAAGATGTTGGTGGTGTGATCCCACTTCTCGATCAACACTATCATCAAACTCACATCCCCTAAAAATATAAAATATCATTTCACTCCTCCTATACCTATATCTTCCATGTGATCCCACTCATTTGGGGTGACATCCCTCCTCATCTATGTCAATAGTGTAGGTAGGCAATACTGTAGCATCAACTCCTGCTTAGCCTACATCCATACACACACACCTCAAGTCACATACTTTCTAATATAACCTACCACTATTTTTTCTCTTCTCTCTAAGAGAACTACATTGGTCTGAGGCCCTCAACCAAGATATATAGGTAGCACTCAATTGACATGGGGTATTTTAAGGTTAGCTTGGCCATATACCCACCTAACTATCTAACTTGCTCTCCTATCTCTACCCTAGGCCTCACTACCTCTCTCTCCACACTAGGCCTAACTACTTATCATAACTCTAGGCCTCATGGATTATATCCCTAACCTTCAACCCTATGACCTATCTTTTAATCCTTAGGTCCCTTGACCTATTTCAACCTATCTTTTCTTAACCATACCTTATATTTGTTTCCCTACTCACTGGGAGAACTACATTGGCTTGAAGCCTCAACCAGGATATGTAGGTAACACTCAATCAACACAGGGTCTTCTGAGGCTAGCTCAGCCATTATGTTCATTGACTACTTTAATTAGGGATCTAAAATTGACCTTTTCTCCTATTTTGGGTTCTTCAAAATCATTGACATCAATTTTGTATGCTAACATCAGTGCTTTATCTTAGCTGACATTGATCAAACCCTACTAACATCGGCACTATGTCAGTGAATTTTGGTGGACCCCACTAACATCAACAATTGGTTCAACCCTAGGGTCAAATGACCCATCTCCCAACTTTAAATTTCAACCTATAAACTACCCCTAAATCCCTCTTGACTTCATCTAAACCTACCCTCACCTCATTTCCTACCCCTCTAATAGCATTCTTCCCCCCAATTTCAAATTTAGCCTAAAATAACAAATTAACAAACTTAAATTCAAAATTAACTCAAAGGGGATATTACCTCATCTATCCATCTCCTCTGGGTTAGAATAGCTAGCACTTGTGGTGACACACCTCCTGCTAGGTCTCTTCCTATCTCTACCATCTCACCAACACTCATAGCTCTTTTTCTCTCTAATCAAATGTTGTTAATGAGTTCTGGTGGGCCACCAAACCCATTTTTGTCAGGTTTGGTCACCCATTGATGTCAACATCCTTGACCTAAATCATCGATGTTAGCACTATTTCTTACTGACATTAGTGACATAACCAATGTCAGCACCCTTGAATTAGAGTTTTCACTAACAACCACAACCCTTTGGAATGTACCCCTAATCTAGGGCAACTTGGAGATCACGTATGTCTCCTTAACCATGGAAACCAACTTGGATATCACATATATCTCCCCAAACATGACAACCACCCTTGGAGATCACTTAAATCTCCACCAATGATGGCTTTGACTAGAGATCACAAATATCTCCTTGATGATCGACCCTTTTAAACCAACCTTGCATTACTTGTCTTGACCACTTATACTATCTTGCTATAGTTGGATATTATATATATTCATGTATATTAGGTGTTTTGGCTAGTGACCAAGCTAGTCCTATCACCTAAAAACCTTTTATGTTTCCTAGGGGCACTTCCTACCTCGGATACCTAGCACACATAGACCATTAGAGCTACAACTTTGATTATTTTGACCTTATTCACTATCACTTATAATATATGATTTGGTTATTTATATCTGAGTCCTCCACCTTATTTTTTCTTGATTTTTTCATTTATATCCCCTAGTAGTATACGTGCAAGTAATGATATTGGGTTCTTATCCACTCACCCAATTCTAGTTTATCCTCCATCGATTCCCATTTTGAGGGGAGATAACTCATCCAATACTTGGAACATATAACTCATATTTTTGTCTTACAACTTGTTAGTGCAAATTACAAGACAAAAGGGTCAAATATAGACACCAAAATTATGTCACACATGTGTGTTGTAACTCCTGTGTTGAAACCCCCCTTGAGCCCCTTTTTAATAAGAATAATTAGCCTTCTTAACCCATGCTTTTACCCATCACACATTTAATTAATTCAAAATATTTAATTAAATTAATTAAAAACCCCTTATGCCACCTTACCTAGCCACCTCATCCTAAGAATAAGTCTTACCCTACGAGTCACCTCAAGACTTAGTCCCCTTATCCTAACCACCCATGACTTTTTCTCACCCTAAAAATAAATTCCTAACCAACTATGTCCTTCTTAACCTCTTATTTCTATCATTTCCTAATGGATACCACACTTGGCATGAAAAATAATAGAAAACTGGCTAAAAATATCCATTTTACTTATTCTCATGCCACTGACATCATTCAAACTATGATCGATGTCAGTGGGATCACCAAAATTGATTACTTAATCCAAACTCTAAACTAACATTCTGGTAAAAAAATTAAGAAAAATCATTTTTATTTGTATACAAGTTTTTTACATGTAATTTTCCACATCTTGGCTTATTATTACCTTATAGAAGTCAATCCAGATCAGAAACCAAGATCTTGAGAACCAACAACACATGCTTGTTTTCTCTTTTCAAGGCATTGGTTTGGAAAGCCTTATAGGATCCATCCATTTGATACTTATCATCCAATCACCTCTTTAGCTAAGTACATCACTTATTTTGTAAGTCTTTAAGTAGTTACATTATAATCATTATATATCTACTATTTATTGTTTTATACATTCTTAATCGAACCCCTGTAAAGGAGTTATAAATCTTCCTTACTTATTTCCCCTTGTTCCAACACACCAAACCTCTAACTAGACAAATCCAAATAATACTCTCTCTCTCTCTCTCACATACACACAACTCTCCCCAACCTTCCAAACCTAACCAAAACCATTTCCTAGACCCAGAAAATCCTTCTACAAGCTCCTAGGAAATTATTGCCCCTATTGACATCAGTTGCCCAACTGATATCGGTCACACTTACTGACCTCAGTAGCCTAACCAATGTCGATAACTATGGATTTTTAGTAACCTTTCTAAAACCTACCCAAACAACTTCTAAAATACAAATTGAATATACCACTTACACTTTATTACTCTCTACTGCACTTAGGTTACAAATAATGGGAACATATCTCTCTTTTATTCTCTCTTTTCCTCTTTCTTTGCTATTTATTACTCTTTTATTTCTTAAAAGTGGACTGTCATCTCTAAGGAAGTTTGACACTTCCTAGAACAAGTGCATAGTTTGGTAGTCCACTCATATATCTACTAACAAATATTTTTGTGATAGTGCTTTCTTACTTACAAGTAGTTCTCCCTAGCCAAAGAAGAGTGCTCACAATGTTTGGATACGGTTACCTATTTTTCTTTAAACTTGAAATAGGCACAATTTTAGTGAAACATAGTTCTTCAGTCACCACTACCTAACTTGCTTCTCTCATGCATGTTTTTGGTAGCATCAGGTGTGGTCCTATGGTTAGGGAATCTTCTTGATGATCTTATGCTTCCATATGGACCTTTATATCACTTATTGAGTCCTCCCATCCCCTTCCTAGATCACTTTTAGTCATAATCCTTTTCCAAAATTTTCCATACTTTCACTTCTATAATTCCCACTGACTAGCTACCATACTGAACCAATAATTCTAATTCACAAGTGCCCATTAATTTCCCCACCAACCATTTTGATCATGAGAGAAAGAGTTTATCCTTCTATGAAAAAATTCTCAAGTCTAAAATTTACAAAAAGCGTCTTAACCTCTAGTAGAAAGAGTGTGATGTATCTACCATGTAATTCTTAGAAGTGAAACTAAGCTTCCTCAAGATAAAAATATGTCAAGACTATGTACTCTAAGATATAACTATTCAAAACCCCACACCACCAAAAATTAATAGCATGCATCCAAGGTGCTCTTAATAATGTTAAATTCATCTAACACTCTAGTGTCCATGTTGTCTTCCATCTATGGTTTCTCAACAAATATTGAGTATAGGCTACAATCCAAGCATTAAGGTAAATAATGAACTATACAAATAATGTCTCATATAATGAGTTTTAATTTTTTTTTTGACCCATGCATGTACAGAGATTCCTAGTTTGATAAATGGTATACAAATATATCCTCAATACTAGTAACCCATTGCCCAATATTCTTAAGTGACAATCATTCAAGCATCTTCGACCATCATGTAGGTAAGCGATATAGGTCATGGTAATGGAGCCAAAATATTGGGATTTTTTTTCTTACTTAAGCATAATTTACCTTAGGCACATGTCAAAGTGATTAAAATCCCAACATGCTAGCACATTGACATGTCATGTAAGAATGAGTTATTATGCATTCACCTAAAGTACATAGCGAGGGATTGATTTTTGTTGGTTTTATCATGAAAGGGTGTATTAATATATATGGGTGATCAAACACATAAACATTACTATGCTCATTCTATAATCTATCTTAATACATATTCATTACTTAATGATCAAAAAGAAAAATAAGGCAAAAATGATAAATATGAGCCTTAACTCAATTAACTTAACAATAACATATAAGATAACTAACAACATTATCTCCATAGTCAACAAAATAACAATATTAAGACAACCCAAGTTCCATTCATCATATTGATAAATGATATTCAAGGTTTACACAATTCTAGTATTATAATGCAACTCATTTGTATAGCCCTACCAATACTATCCAACTGAGTAACAACAACAATATCAACAATATTACAAATTTTCAATCTAGGGGTATTTATACTTTAGATGTCCCTGACTAAGTAGTTACAAACATAATTATACTTATGGTGACTTGCCAATGATCATCAACATACTTGAGTCATGACTGCTAATTATAATGGTTTATTAAGGACTCAATATTTTATGCCCCTATATTCTCTCTTTAGTGTTGGATCCTCATTTTTTAGCACCTATATTCCCATGGGTTGGTGCTAGATTCATGCTTGACTTAGTCTCTTTTATCCCTATGAATTGCTCCCTAACCATCTCTAACTTCTTATGCACTCCCCAAGTCTATTTCTAAGTTTTGAGTCCTTCATTCTTAGGTTCTTCGTTTATCAAGCAAATTTATTTTAACTTGGTTCTTTCACTTCATGGACTTCCATGCCATGGTATTCTATGTTGTGCCTCTTCACTCTAGTTTTTACAAAGAAAGCCAAAATTTGGGGACTAATAATAAGCGAGGCAAAAGTTATGCTAAAACAATAAAAAATTAATAAAATTTTTCCTTTGTATACCTATCAAATATTTCTAAGTAATTAGGTTTATATTTAAATGTTACTATTCCTTTTTTAAAAATTTAATAGTCCTCATTTTAATCGAGCTTCTAAAGCTCAAATAACACTAGGGGTAACTTTCAAAACGTCTTTAAACCCAATTAGGGATTTTTCATTGATTATAACTATGTTTTAAATTTCAATTTTGGTGGGAAATGGGTTTGGGGGCCCCAAGATCTAATCGGGTTTGGGACCCTCAATTTGGTCTATTGGGCACCTTGATATGCTTTTTCTTTTTTACATGGGGTAAAATCCATAATTATCACTAGCAGGGTGTTTATCAATAGTTAGGGGTTTGAATGCTCTATGGTAGACTTGGTTAAGGAATTAGGGGCAAAACATTGAATAAAATAGGTAGTAAAAGTTGAGGTTTTAGGGGGTAAAACCTTGGATTAGAAAGGCTCAGGGGTCAGGGATCCCCAATAACCTAGTCAATGCCTAGGCCTTGATCAACATTAAAATGATGATGGGGGGATGGTCCCCAACTTAATCGAGGAACCATCCCCTGATTATAACTATAATCCATATTAAAAAAAAGATTAATCTAGTCAGTATTTAAATCATGGTAAGAACTAAAATGATCCCTTCACCCCCACTTAGACCTATTCAAAACTAAAGTTCTAATTAGCAAAGGAACTCAACACCAACACTACCCAAGAATTTTATTAGGTATGAGGACCTAAAAATCTTAACACTTAGATAAATTTACCTCTGATAAGCTTGATTACCATTGGGAAAGGAAATTTGAACTCAATAGACATAAATGGATAATTTTACAAGTTTTTAACCTGATAAAGTGAGATCTAGCAAGTACAAAATGGAGACCCAAAAGTTATTTCAAGAAAAAGGCCAAAACACCAAATTTTCTCAAATAAGATGGTAAACATGATGGAGTAGGTTCTAGAGGTTGAAATGACATAAAAGCCAAAGTGACCCCCGGAGTAGCTATAGGCAGATAAGAGAGTAGGCAAGCAAGAATGCTAAACAAGTAAAAGTGTAGTAAAACTCCATTTTAGGGCCAAGTTATATTTATTAAACTTCACCATTTAGGCATGGTCATCACAATGGGATAGGTTTTGAGAGCCCTAAGGGCATGGAAATAGAAATTAAATCCTAGAGTAGACTAAGAGAGATAGGAGAGCTAAGAGATCCAAGATTCAAATGAATATTAGGAGGTCAAAACTCCATTTTTAAACTAAGTTTAAAATATAAAGATGACTTAGATAGATGGTAGTTTAAATGGTGATGGTTTCAATTCACAATATGGAATACAAAATAAGATAAACCACCAAGGAAATTTATTGTGCTGAGACCAAAAAACCATGAGTACAAGTGGAAGTAGAGGAAAAGGAACAAAAGAGGTTCCTTAAATATTGGAAAAATTAGGGCATGTTATGAAAGTAACAAAAAAATCTAACTCTATTGGAAAATACTCCTGAGTATTTTAAAATGATATAAATATGTCTACAAACCCAAAACTTCTAGTTGAGACTAAACATGGAACATGAAAAAATTTGAGAGAGGAGAAGATGAGAGTGGATAAAAGAACAATTCAAACATTCTTATTGATTGGATGTGTACAAATGAGATAAATTACCTCTTTTTAGAACTTGCAAGGACTAACTACTATGGGTCCAAACATCAAACTAGTGAATCCTACCTTGAAGATGCTTGCCTAGACATTACTCTACTACTAGATAGGTGTCCATATCCTTGATGTAGTTACCTTTGATCCCACTTAAGGCCTTAATCTAGTACTAACTAGGCTAGAAATCCCATGGTGGAGTCGCCCAAATCACCCAGAAGTGAGTTTTTTAGATATTAACTTTTTTATTTTCTTATCTTGATTTATATTTTATCTTTCTTATTTAGTATCTCAATTCTAGGTTAGGGACCACTATATCAACTGAAAGGTAGGACTAAATATTTTCACCCTAGATCTTCATCATAACAAGTTCATCCAAGCAAATCCAAAAACCATTAAGATGTGAATTTTGTGCTTGGTTTTGAGAGAATGCCTTCATTGACAAGATAATTTTATCCAAAATTGACCTAAATCAAACAAATTTAGAACATATACAATATCCAAATCTTTAAAAATTATTTAAAAATAGAATCTAAAGCTGAAAAACTACTCAAATTACTTATGTATTAGAACGTCATTCGAGCTACCTGCGTACATGCCTTCTATTATTCAATTCTTTTGACCAACAGGGGAACATACAAGGTAAAACAAGTGGACTAGGACAAAAAGAGATGAGCGATGAGGTTGGATCAATAATGAAAAGTGATAAAAGTAATAAAATCAAACTAAACTAACAACAAAGTAGGAAATAAAATAAAAACAAATAAGGAAAGGGAAAGGGAATGTATTTAAATAAACTTACAAGGCTAATTCAAGCTTAGAAGTAGTGTTTGAGGAAATTCCCATTGATAGGTAATGGGACATGCTCACCAATTAAACACTTTAGGTAGAATGAATTCTTTCCCAGATTTCAAAGATTTGGTAGGGACCCAACCACAAGGCATAAAAGTTTCTATGTCACCCCTTTTTCTTGTGAAACTTGTCTTAGAGAAGGACTTGATTATAGATATGTAAGGCTTTCACTTTTTCTCACTTGTCAAACTAACATTTTATGACCTCTTGGTGTTTACTAAAATGTCACAGGGTTGCATCACATTTTTCCTCAAGTTTTATCAGGTTAAATAGGTGAGATTTTATATTCTCATATGTTTCTAGGTAATCTCTCATGAACTATAGTATAGGAATTCTCAGATTGACTAGAAAGATAGGGTTTTAATCATAAATAAGATGATATAGTGACATTTCTAAGGTTGAATTAATTCTAGTCCTATTAGACCATAGTGTAAAATTTAGAATATTATGCTAGTCCTTAGGGTTATTTTCCAAAAAATTCTTAATTACATCCATAAAATTCTTAATAGTTGATTCTACTACCCCATTACCCTATTGTTATCACTCAAACCTTACACATGTTGAATTGGAAGAAGTAGTTCAGTGAGATAATGGGAACATCCCCAAGGTTGTGGGACCCTTGTGATCCTTGGGATGAACCTCTGGAGTAGGATAGATTCCTTCTATTCTAAATTCACCTAGTTTAAGACCAGTGTGCAGGCTTAAAGAGTAAAATGGTAATCTACTACTAATCTAAACCTAGGTTTTTGAGAAAAAGGTGGTGGGGGGGGAAGGTAAGAAATACTAAAACATAAAAGGTGATACACTCAAAATAGAGTGAGTGCTCTTACTACCATAAACATAGTGCCAACCTTTGAGAAAAATATGGTATCACACAGTTTCCACCAAGTCACTCCAAATGCATAAGTATTTTATGTAGAGACATGGGAACACAACGTCACACTGAGAGGGATGAAAAATGGCCCATAAATAGTGTCAACATAGACCTAAGTGTGCACAAGATACGACTTATAAGTGAGCTTCAAGTTTGATGGGGAGGTATAAGGAATGGATGATAGAGAGAGGGGTGAATCTTACCCATAGTTAAATATCAACAAACATGAATGACACACAAATCATTAGAATAACAGAAAGAGGTGAAGTTAATTCTCATTAGTCTATAATATTTAGCCAATACAAGTGCTCATAGAGGGAAAATTTTAGTAGCGTAAGGTTTATAAAATGTGTTGACACTTTTTATAATGAATAACTAAGATTTTATAGTGAATCAAGCCTATTTTATAATAAATGTGCCACTTGGGTGGTGAATGTAGCATTTAATTCTCTTGTAGTGCCACACTGTTAATTCACAAATTTTGATAGGTTGATTGGATTTGGAGATGGTGACAAGGTCCTCTTGGGATACACATGTATACAGGGATGTAAGATCTTTCTAATAAGGTCATAGGGTGACATGAATCCACATCTCAATAACTAATAACTGATTATGCATTTAATCACTTTGATAACACCTTAGATTATGCTTAACTACCTCTAATAACCTTCATTTTATCTAGCCACTACCCAACATATGGTAGTTTTTGGTTGATCCTAAATGTGGCACTGTAAGAGTGAAATGTGTTGTATTTATAGGTTCTTAGAGGAGTATTTTGGGGATTTTGTGTAGAAGTAGCATAGTCATGACACATGGAGTGATATCACTCAGCTTGGGTGAATTGAGAACTTCTTTGTGTCGAGCAAGCACTGGATTTCCATATGGTAGTGATAGAAGAAAGAGTTACACCCTATTTAATAAAAGGGTGTAGATGTAGGATCTTATGCATGAGCATGAGACTATATAGGATGGGCATGGGGAGATATTTGAATAAGACTATGTATGAAGGTTGAAGGTCTTGGGTGTATCCTTCCTAATTTTTTATAACTCCTTGCATGCTTCTTATACTTGGCCATTCAAAACTTGGGCCCTCTATTTTTGAACTCATGCACCCCTTGACTTGTGCACCAAAAAAACCTATGCATAAGCATGCATTGAAATAATTATACAAGCATGAGTCATCACTATACTACTATGCGGACTTGTGTTTCTATCTTAGGCTTAGGTGTAGATGGGAAACACTTGTGCACTTTATTATTATAGTGATTGGGCATTTTTAGGTGTGTTATCTCTTTATAAGCCTTGGGAGGCCATGTACTGATCATGGGGTGACTAAAAAAATCAACACTTTTGGTGACCTTAGCAGGCCGCTTGCTTGTTAAGCAAAAATATAGTAGCCTTTGAAGTGATCCATTAGGCATTGAGTCATTAAAGCTACAAACTAATTAGCCTATGCCTAAATATATTAAATTGAGTTCTTCCCTCAAAAAAACAAAATAGATAAAGACAAGTGATAAATGTACAAAATTCACTTAGAGGAAAATAAATATAAACTAAGACTATATAATGTGCACATAGGCACTTAAGGGAATATAATGTGGGCTAATCTAGTCTACTATATACAACCTAAAAACATGGACCTTAATTCTCCTAGATCAAAATAGAAACCTCTTATGTCCTTTATGTTATGCACCTTCCTATTGTTGATATGTCATAGGTGGAGGCATGGTGACATATTTTTGTTATGAAGGAGGCTCTCAAGGATGCTCATTTTCTTGGACCGTTATTCAATGAATATTTCCATAATGTTTCATATAATCTTTCCTCCCAAATGGTTTATGTTTTCAAAGTTGAACTAATCCTTCCTAGATCTCTTAGCACTTAACTACACTCTTTACTCAAACTGATCCCTTTGAAGTGTGGGTGGCATGTGCTCAATGCTTAGGAAGCTTATGGATCTATCATGTTACCTTTACACTTCTCATAGCTATTACTCTAAGTCTAAGATGCCTCTTAGAAGCCCTTTTGATATATGCATGGGCATGCAAGGATTGATATCGCTTATTACCATAGCTTCTTCTACATTTTCATGTGGATCTTCATGCTCGATTGGCTAACATTGATCCCTCATTTTGAATGAGTCTTATGATGACTCTTCTGAACCTAGGTGTGTGTCCAAATCCCTATGGGCCTTAACCATCTACATGGTTGTGACCTCTTTTACATGCATGCATTATTGAAAATGGCCACTAGGGTAAAACTAGTCATGGGAACACTCTTGAGAGGATGTTGAATTATCTTCCAAGCTTGCGTAGAATTCTTCTAGCTCATCCTAGAAAGAGTTCTCCTCCTACACCTATGATTATGCCTATAGGCTCACCTTGGGGTGATCACATTCAATCTCTTTGAGCATGCACTCCTCTTAAAGGTTATCCTTTTCTTTGAGGTATTCTTATATAGTGCCAAATGATAGCTCATTTACCCAAGAAAGATTGGGCTTAGGGTTTTGAATACACTCTAAAGTGGTGAATATCGACTCTTACTCATTAAGGTCCTCCCCTTCTACTACCACTTCATTCATTAACTCATCAACTTATTATGCTATCAAATTATATCAATCTTTTTGCAGTGAGTTTAATTTTTCTAGAGTGGTGGTGTAGAGGGGGATGCCAATGATGATCTACTTACCATATTCACTTGTAGTATCCTCCTCATTTAAATAGTCTGCCCTTGCCTTCCATACAATTGGCCCTCCTTTGAAAAGGGAGATGGTGGGAGGGAAAGAGGATTTAATTGGTATAGAGGAAGGGGGATTTACAAGGTCAAGAATTTTGGAGTTAGGATGTATGGTCCAAAAAGGCTACCATGACTATACTTGAGGATCCTAAAGAAGGATAAGTTCTTGAACTAGCACAAACATATGCTTTCTAAAGCTTAGAAATTTAAAAGTAGGGGATTTACTTGAAGGTGTAATGGATCTATCCTACCTAAAGATAGGGACTTTGGGTATGAAATATTTATGCCCCATAGGTTGGCTTGTAGGTACAAGGGGAGCTTTCTTGAAGATAAGAAAGGAAGGAGCATGGTTGGTTAGATGTGATTCAATTCTCTACATCTACACACGAAATTGACACATTCACTCTTCTTTGGATATAATCTACCTAGCCAAGCACTCCTCATCAAATCTATGTTATTCCATCATCTCTCATTATTGAGTGTGAAATTTATGAGCAACCTCCTTTTATTACTTATCATACCCCTAATCTCTTTCAATCTCCCTTAGTTTTCTCTATAAATCAAGATGTATGTTGCTAAAGATATTTTGAGGCTAACTAAGGGAATAATAATGTTGATTGGGGAAAAGGTAGCTTGTGTAAGGTTAATTAGAAGAAATATGGGGTTTTCATAGGCACTAAACTAGGGGAAGACTATAGGTGCTTGCATGAGCTTGATATGAGAAATGGGGAAGCATGACTATAGGATTTTCATGGAATAGGTGGTGAAAAAACATATTTTAAACATTCACACTACTTAAACTAGTATATTTAGAAATTTAATGTCACCAAGTGCTCTATAGAGTATCTTCAACACTTAATAACTAAGGGTAGCACCAATTCCCTAGATTTTTTTTTGAACTGGTCCCATCGGGCATGCCAAAAATTGTTATCACTTGAACCCACACTAGCTAAATTAGAAGAATTGGTTTAGTGAGACAATGGAAACATCCCCAAGGTTGTGTGACCCTTGCACTCTATTGGGTGGATATTTTGTCACCAGCTAACTGATGGGAAAAATAGGTGTTTCCACCATATCATAGGTAGATTTATTAGCCAAATGTGCAAGTTGACCACATCAAAAGGGGACAAATCTCTCCTCTCATCAAGGGGAGGTTCCCTATAAATATGAGGTGATATATATATATATATATATATATATATATATATATATATATATATATACACACACACACACACACACTATAACTAAGCTAAAAATAACACTCAGGGTAGGATAACACCATCCATCTCTCTTTTTTTATATATGATCACAGACATAGGAGAATTTTGGTGAAAACATTGAAGACACTTCTGTTCTTTTAGAAGTGGTCTATAGCAAACAATAGGAATTCTTTTTGGAAAGTAACTGTAATAGGGCACAATAACTAGCAAAATGAGGTGTAGCACAAAGTCTCCACCTCAACTACCAAAGAGTGAAATATGAAGGATAATGGGGGCACAAAGTCATCCCAATATCCTTTACACAGACACATAAAAACAAACATGCTAGAGACAATTGTGATAGCACAAAGTCTCTCCACAGTCAGCTTTAAGACACCTTCTTGATTCCTTCCACTAGTTCTACTTGTTATATTAAATGGACAAGAATGCTTCTAAGAAATAGACATAAGAACAATTTCCTAAATAACACAATCTATTCCAGTACAAAGTCTAAAAGGTCACTTGTTTTCTCATTCAAATAAAGAAATATGATTAACAATTTGAGCTCAAAGTCTCAGGAAATGCCTTTCAATTTGGGCAAAGTTTTGCTTCTATAACAAAGAGATCTCTCTTGCATAAAATAAGAGATTACAATATATAACACTCCCAAAAAGACTTGGGCACTTTGTTTCATGGAATGGCATATGCTGCATTCAATGCCTTGAATGCATTTTTAGTTCTGTCAAGGGACCATGCTAGAATAGGGCATTAGCCTTAAATATGGCATGTCAATTCATCTCAAATGTCCCCTCCAAAGTATGGGCTAACTGTTCTTCTTCCCAATATTTGTGTAGCTGTCCACTTCACCTTTACTCGATCTAGAAAAATAAGATGTGCTATTGAGTGCTCGCTCTCTCTGATGTCCACCTAGTGGACTATTTCACCTACTAGAAATAATTCTTACACAGATATTTTTGGTCTTTCTACATCATCACTTCTTTCCTTACCACATCTTGTCCTTCCTTGATGATCTAAGCTCTCAAGCTATCTTCTCACTTTTTGCTGGCTCCTTTGGCTTCTTCTTTGGTTGGTCATTGAGTTTATTTTCAAGTTCGCACCATATTTGAAAAACAACAGATATTTTATTACCCTAAATTTGACATCTACAGGGACGTCATTGGTCACTGGTCACTTGAGCCACTTTTAACCTTGAACCTTTGAACCTTTTGGTTCAAGGTTTAATGATTTAATGGTTCATTCTTTGCTCTTCAAATCCTTTGTTCTTCTAAGTCTCTCAAACTTTATTAAACTCATTGAACCTTTGAACTTTGAACTCTTTTGGTTCAAGGTTCAACGGTTCAATGGTTCAATCTTTCTTCTTCGAAGTCTTATTTCATTTAAGTCCTTTAAAGTTGTTTGAACTTTTCAAAGTTGTTGAAATTTAAACTTGCCAAAGTCTTCGAACTCATTGAAGTGCTTAACTCTTTTTGAACATTTGAAATCATTGAACCTTTAAACCTTGTTGAAATGGGGTTCAATGGTTCAATGGTTCAATGGTTCATTCTATTTTTTTGAAGCCTACCGATGGACCTTTTGGTTGAACCTCAATGTTGAATCAACCTTAAAATTGCCTAAGTGTTTGGAAGTTGTTCCTTTATGAGAGTCTGCCTGTTGAAGTTGTTGAACCCATTGAACCTGTGAGTCCCTTGACTAAAAATACTTGAATAATTGAATAACTTGAGCGCTCAAAACATTTTTTGAGAAGGGAAGAGAGAATTTTGGCTTACAAGACTAAAATAGTTGATATGTTGTCCCAAAAATAAGTGACAAATTTTGGGAACAACTACTGGCTCTAGTTGGAGAAATTTCATCGATTGTAAAAATAATTGAAGGGAGTAAAATCTAGAATCTCTGGTGCCTTTAAGTATGCCATTGGGCTAGGGAGTCATGCTACCCAAAAAGAAAGGTGCAAAAAACAAAAAAAATGAACAACACAAAACAAGCTAAAGACTATACAAAAATTATACATATATATAAGCTGATCTTATCTGATACTTCAAGGATTGAAGAGCTTCAGATGCCACCCACTGTGAGACAGTGAAAATGGCATTCTATCTTGATATATCAACAAGAAACCATTTTCTCCCTAGAAGTGATGATTGGTGAATGGACCTCTCCACCAATTATCAATTTTTTTGTGCATTCCTTTTGGTTCTCTCCTCTTGCCCCACAGCAAGACTTGATTTCTAGTCTAAAAATCACGAATCCTTATTCTCTTGAAAAAGAGTTTCTTTACCTAATTTTGACGTGCAGTAGTATGGTCTATTACCATAATTTGCTATTCTTCTAGTTTAGTCCAGCACATGATTTGATTGTCAGCATCAAACACCTACCAATGATTAGCATTATCAGGCACACTTGGTCAAAAGACCAGCTCGATAGTGTACTACTCTTCAAAGTCTTTGTGAAGAAATAAGAGGGTCATAGAGACAACCAATGTTTTTACACTACTATGAAGCTCTCTAGGCACTACAAATATATTGAAAGAATCAAAACTTTCAATACAGTCCCATATAGATTGTGGTAATTGTACAATCTTTTGTTCTTGGTTTGACACAGGTTCCTCACCTAACAAACCATCAATTCAGTATCTCCTTTGGCGTGAAGGATTTTGACACCTTTGTCTTGAGCAGCCTTCAACTTGAGTAATAGAGATTTGTACTTATTAGTGTTGTTGGTGTTGCTAAACTACAAATTGTATGAAGAAGGAAAAATATCTCCTTGAGGAGATATTAGAACAATCTCAGCTCTAACATCGGTAGAAGAATAGCTGCCATCAAATTCTAGAATCCATACACCACTTGAAATTGCTCCTTTCTCAGATTTTCCTTTGTTTAGAGGGGAAGATCCTTCTGCACCTATGCTATGCTTTATTAATTCTTTTGTTGTCTCATCTAAATCAATTCTTGGATTGCCACCTATAGGACTTTCATCTATTGAAACATGAACATCCTCTGTGGTTAAGAAAAAGTTACCCATTCCTAAAGACTCAAACAAAATTTGAGCTTCAGGGGCTGATGTTTGGGTGACAATATATTTTGCCTCCTTCTCAGGAAGTAGCCTCTACATGATGCCTTTGATAGGGATCCTCACCTCAGATAGGTCTATGCTCAATTCTCCACCAACATCTTTATAGAAATTTTGCCCAAGAAGAATGCCGTAGGAGGCTAAGACGTTGACCACGAGGACTGTCATCTTAATTCTTTTTCTTGGAAAGGCCACAAATGCAAATTGGGCATCTTTGATTTGTCCCAGCAAAAGCACTTGGTTGTTTTCCATGGAGAAACATCTCCCAAAGGTCTTGGTCAATATGATTCCAAGAGATTTTGCCACTTTAGCGAGCATGACATTGTCAAATGTGCCTAAGTCTATTATGTAGTTGTTCAGTTGGTGATTGTTTATCAACAGGGAGACATAAAATGGTTTTATCTTCTTGGGGGTAATAGGAGGAGTAATGACAAGGTTATTTCGGGTGGATGTGGGAGTCACCTTTGGGATAATTGGGCTTGTAAGGATGGTTTTATTCTTTACACATTGAACCAACTTATCCAACTGTTTAGGGTTAGATTGCAGGAATTCAAATTCAGACATTTAAATTTTAGTTTTCTTGACATGGTCAATTATATCAAATGTCTGAAATGAATTAGGAATAGGGGAAGGCAGTTCATCCTTCTATTTTTTAGGAGGGGTGGTATTGGTCTATGAATTTGAAGTAGAAGGTGCAAGAACATTTGGGGTACTTACTTTTTTAGTGATTACCAGGTCCTTTGATTGAAAATGCAAAGTAGTCCCTCATTTAGCAATTGAAATTGCTGTTTGAGATCACTCCCCTAATTTTCCCTTATTAGCTTATTGGGTTGACTAGTTCTAAGACTGGGTAAATAAAATGTATGATCCATCAAACACTTCACCTTTACTTTTGGGTTCATCTTAGTAATTCAGGAAACCAATGTTGGAGTCGCCAGCTGATTCTTCTTAGTTTGATGCAAAGAGATTAGCATCATCTTTTGGGTTAAACTCAGGTTGGAAGGAAAAATTAGATTCTATTTTGAGATATCCAATTGCTAAGTTGGCTAGAGCTACTTCAATAGCAAGTTTCCCCTAAGGGGGAGGAAGATGATTTGGCTACCCTTGATTCCTAGCAGCATTTCCTTGGTATAACTAATTAGGGAATATCCTCCTTAGTATATCTTGGTATGAAGGAGGAGTAGACATCCCTTACACCATTTGCTTTTTGAGAGCTAACAACTCATTTTTAGATTTTGCACCATTAGATTAGTGGTGCCTATAGATGGATATTCAGAGGATGAAGAAGATTTACCTCTATTAGGATCTCTCCTTATCTTTCTTGCCAAGATGAGATCATCTTCCACCTCAGTAGCCAAATCTTGAGCTATAGCAAGGTCTACATGGCCAACCCATCTCAATAAGAAACTCACTTCAAGAAGTTGAGAGTTGATGAAAAAACATTTGAGATTCTCAGCTATCAGCTGAGAAATTTTAGGAATCCTATTCCTCAACTTGTCAAATTTAGCTATAAAATCCCTCATAGGATCATGAGGCTCCTTCTTCATTTGTGTGAGTTGGGCCAACAGGGCATGTGCATCTTTCATAGGCTTGAATTTGGCTTCAAATTTGGCTTTGAGAGTGTTCAAGTCAGTCACTGACTGAGCCTACAAATGGTAGAACTAGTTTGTAACAACACCTTGTAATGTTTCCATGAACAACCTAACTGTTATATCTTCATATTCCACAACTATCACACCATAGGCTATGCTAAAGGCTGTAATATGTTCATCAAAATGAACTCTCCCATTGCCATAAAATTTGGGGAAACTCTTCTTGGAACTATGAGGTAGCTCATGTTGAGGTGGAGCTAGATTGAGTGGACCAAAAGAGTTATCCCAGGGGCCTTGAGCTACCATTGCATGACTATGGAAAGGGGGATAACAAATCTTGGTGGGGTATGTATGGGCAAAGCTCTGCTAGTAGAGGAAAAATAAGCTCTACCTTGTATTAGTGACCTGGTGTTGGTAGGAGGAAGATTCCTAATTCATTGAAGGTGAGGTTGTGGAGGAAACAAATCAAAATTGCTCTACTACACAAACTCAAAAATAGGGTCAACAACACCTTGAGCTTTTTGGCTTCTTATATAGCATGGAGCTACCAAATTGTATAATAAAAATGTAAAATAACTGGCCCTACTTTGGCTTGAAGCTTGAGGCTTCAAACTACGTGTTCTTTCCAATTGGCGTGGAGCTGCCAGAGAATTGACTTTTGAAATGAAACGCTTGATCTCCAGCATCTCTAGTTTCACAACTCAGAGTATATAATGGAAATGGATAAGGCTATAATGATAATGGATAAGACATAGGTGATGCTTCAATCTAAAGCTTGAGGCTTCATATTGCACAAAATTGTTGTGTCCCCAGTGGAGTCACCAAAAATTGTTGGCATGAAGGTGGAGGAAAATGGTAATGGAAAAGGACTTGGAATAGTGAAGAAAATGGATAAGGAAAAAAACTAAAATTGCTCATTCTTCCCCAGTAGAGTCACCAAAAATTGTTGGGTGAATATTTTGTCACCAATTAACTGATGGGAAAAATAGGTGTTTCCACCACAACATAGGGAGATTTATCAGTCAAATGTGTAGGTCAACCACATCAAAAGGGGACAAATCTCTCCTCTCATCAAGGGGAGGTTCCCTATAAATATGAGGTGCTATATATATATATTAATATATTATAAATAAGCTAAAAATAACACTCAGGGTAGGATAACACCATCCATATCTCTTTTTTTAGAGATGATGTTCATAGACATAGGAGAATTTTGGTGAAAACACTGAAGACACTTCTCTTCTTTCAGAAGTGGTTTGCAGCAAACAACAAGAATTCTTTCTGGAAAGTAACTATAACAGGGCACAATAACCAGTAGAATGAGGTGTAGCACAAAGTCTCCACCTTAACTGCTAAAGAGTGAAATATGAAGGACAATGGGGGCACAAAGTCATCCCAAGATCCTTTAAATAGAAATAGAAAAACAAACAAGCTAAAGACAATTGTGGTAGCACAAAGTCTCTCCACAATCAGCTTTAGGACACCTTCCTGATTACTTCCACTAGTTTTGCTTGTTAAATTAAATGGACAAGAATGAATTTAAGAAATAGACATAAGAAAAATTTCCTAAATAACACAAGATATTCTAGCACAAAGTTTGAAAGGTCACTTTTTTTCTCATTCAACTAAAGAAATGTGATTAACAATCTGAGCTCAAAGTCTCAAGAAATGCCTTTTAATTTGGGCAAAGTTTTGCTTTTATAACAGAGAGATCTCTCCTACATAAAATAAGAGATTATAATATATAACATTCCAAGAAAGACTTAGGTGCTTTGTTTCATGGAATGGCCTATGCGCATTCAATGCCTTGAATGCATTTTCAATTTTGTCAAGGGGCCATGCTAGAACAGGGCATCGGCCTTAACTTTGGCATGTCAATTCATCTCAAATGTCCCATCCAAAGTATGGGATGCTTGGTCCTCTTATTGATATTTGTGTAGTTATCCACTTCACCTTTACTCAATCTAGAAAAATAGGTCATAGTATTGAGTGCTTGTGCTCTCTGATGTCCACCTAGTGGACTATTTCACCTACTAGAAATAACTCCTACACATATATTTCTAGTCTTTATGCATCGCTCCCTCTTTCCTCACCATGTCTTATCCTTCCTTTGCAATTTGAGCTCTCAGGTTCTCTTCTCACTTTTTGCTGGCTCCTTCAGCTTCTTTTTTGGCCGATCACTGAGTTTATTTTTAGGTTCGTGCCATATTTGAAAAACAACAAATATTTTATTACCCTAAATTTGACATCCACAGGGATGTCACTGGTCACTGGTTGTTTGAACCACTTTGAACCTTGAACCTTTTAGTTCAAGGTTCAATAGTTCAATGGTTCATTCTTTTCTCTTCAAATCCTTTGTTCTTCTAAGTCTCTCACACTTTATTGAACTCATTGAACCTTGAACTTTGAACTCTTTTGGTTCAAGGTTCAACGGTTCAATCTTTCTTGTTCGA
This sequence comes from Torreya grandis, assembly GCA_037957365.1. Lineage (NCBI taxonomy): Eukaryota > Viridiplantae > Streptophyta > Pinopsida > Cupressales > Taxaceae > Torreya > Torreya grandis. Next base: position 308,059 of record JARHVA010004904.1, read on the forward strand.
AGTCTTCTTTCATTTAAGTCCTTTAAATCCATTTGAACTTTTCAAAGTGGTTGAACTTTGAGCTTGCCAAAGTCTTCAAACTTGTTGAAGCACTTAACTCTTTTTGAACATTTGAACTCATTGAACCTTTGAACCTTGTTGAAGTGGGGTTCAATGGTTCAATGGTTCATTCCATTTGTTTGAAGCCTACTGATGGACCTTTTGGTTAAACCTTGATGTTGAACCAACCTTCAAATTGCCTAAGTGTTTGGAAGTTGTTCCTTTATGAGAGTCTACCTATTGAAGTTATTGAACCCATTGAACCTATAAGTCCCTTGACTAAAAATGCTTGAATAATTGAAGAAATTGAGCACTCAAAACATTTTTTGAGAAGGGAAGAGAGAATTTGGCCTATAAGACCAAAATAGTTGATATGTTGTCCCAAAAATAAGTGACGGATTTTAGGAACAACACACTCCTTGGAATGAACTTCCAGAGTAGGCCAGATTATTTCCATTCTAAACAAACCTAGTTTAAGACCAGTGTGTAGGCCTAGAGAGAAGAATGGTAATCTACTACTAATCTAAACCTAGGTTCTTGACAAAAATGGAGGGAGAAGGTAAGAAATACTTAAACATAAAAGGTGATGCACCTATAATAGAGAAAGCACTCCTACTACTGTAAACATAATGCTAACCTTTGATAATAAGATGGTATCACATAATTTATGCCAAGTCACTCCAAATTCATAAGTATTTCACATAGAGATGTGGAAACGCAATGTCACACTAAGAGGGACAAAAAATGATCCACAAAAAACATCAACACAAACCTCAATGCACACAGGATATGACATGTAAGTGAGCTTCAAATTTGATGGGGAGGTTTAGGGAATGGATGATAGAGAGAGGGGAAAACATTACCTAAAGTTAAATATCAACAAACATGAACAACACACAACTCATCAGAATAATAAAAAGAGGTGAACTTAATTCTCATTAATCTAAAATATTTAAGAAATACAAGTGCTCATGGAGGGCAAATATCAATAACTTAAGGTTGATAAAATGCATCGACCCTTTTTACAATGAAGAACCAAGATTTTATAGTGAATTAAGCTTGTTTTATAATAAATACACCACTTGGGTAGTAGATGTAGCATTTAATTCTCTTGTGGTGTCATGCTACTAATTTATAAATTTTGGTAGGCTGATTGGATCTAGAGATGGTGAAAAGGTCCTCTTGGGATACATGTGTACAGGGGGATATAAAATATTTTTGACAAGGTTAAAGGGTGGTGTGAATCCACATCTCAATGAATAATAACCAATTATGCCTTTAATCACTCTAACAATGCTTCAAACTCTATTTAACTACCTCTAATAACCTTCATTATATCCAACCACTACTTGACATGTGGCACTTTTTGATTGATCCTGAATGTGGCACTACAAGAGTGACATGTGTTGTCTTGATGGGCTCTTAAAAGAGTATTTTGGGTATTTTGGATGGAAGTAACATAGTCATGACATGTGGAGTGATAGCATTCATCCTAGGTGAGATTATAACTTCTTTGTGTCAAGAAAGCATTGGACTACCATGTGACAATGATAGAAGAAATATTTACACCCTATGAAATAGAAGGGCATAGATGTAGGATCCTATGCATGAACACAAGACTATATTGGATGGGTATGGGGATATCCTTGAATAACATTATGCATAAAGGCTAAATGTATTCAATATGTTATTCCTAATTTGTGATAGCTCCTTACATGCTTCTTCTACTTGGCCATTTAGAACCTGAGCCTTGTATTTTTGAGCTTATGCACCATAGAAACTTACATGCATGTGTGCATTAAAATATGTATGTAGGTGTGACTCATCCTTATAATACTATACATACTTGTGCTTCTATCTTAAGCTTAGGGGTAGGTGGGAAACACCTGCACACATTATACTTAGAATGCTTGGGCCTTCATAGGTGCATTCTCTCTTTGCAAGCCTTGGGAGGCCTTGTACCAATTAGGGGATGACTTAGGAAGTCAAAACCTATGAATAATAATTGGAAGAGAATTTTAGTATTACCTAGTTATCATAGGCCCATTTAGTAAATTTAAAATATGAGAAATAAAGACCATTATCACATACCAATGTAGTAGGCATACCAAAACTGGTGATGATGCATTCTTCTATAAATTTGATTACCACATAGGTTGTACTATTCTTGCATGATTCAGCTTCCATATAATGGGTATAGTAATCAGTTGAAATAAGGATGAACTTGTGTCCTATGGAGGAATTAGAATTGATAGAGCTTAAGAAGTCTAATCACCATTTTATGAATGGTTGAAACTCAATGATTGGTTGTAATGGCATGGAAAGAGTACATTCTCTATGTGTAGTAACTTGGAAAGTATGACAACATTGGATGTGAGCATGAGCATATTTAAAAACATGTAGCTATTAATACCATACCCTAAATATTTTATCAACTATAGTACTCCCTGGTCTATGTTGAGTTCTATATTTTCCATGGAAATCACTTAGTACTCCAACAGATTCTTGATTGTTTAGGTATCTAAGATATATGCCTTCATAATTTATTATATATATATCATGCCCGATTTGATCATTAAGTTATTACTTTTCAGGTGTAATCCTCTCTTCTAAGTTTAGTTCATGTGATTTAGACACTCATTATTAAGAAAATAATAGATTACACCTTGGTACTAGTCTTCATTAGTAATGTTTTTCACTATGTACTATTATAAACCTATATGTGGGTCTACTTCAGCCATAACCTTACTAATTCCTTGACCTCTTATATTTCTCATTGAATAGATTTCTAAGTCAAATTATTAAATAATGGTCATCTATTTACCCCTTTTCTCACCCAACTTATTTTGCATCAACATAGCCTTTACTACTAGGTCAAGCACCACTACAAACACCTTATTTTGGAGAACATAGTGCATGAACATTTTGACAATTTCAATCAAGTCAAAGGCTTTTTTGTCTATAGTTTAATACCTTAGTTTAGCATTATATAGAGGAGAGTTAATTAATGATATAGGTCTCTCATCTCTAAATTTTTGTGTTCAGATGGTTGTACTTGAGTGTTTTAATGTGAATGAGTAGATGTAGAAGGGTTACGCATAGTCAAGATTGATTAGCACTAGTGTATTTACAATTGATTTCTTGATCTAAATAAAATATGCTTGTGTTTCATCCTTAAATTTAATTTTAACATCCTTATTCAACATATTATTTAGTGGTCAACCTATCTCTATAATTTTTTAAATGAACTTCCTGACGAAGTCAATCTTGCTGAAGAATGACTTTAGCTCTTTTTTACTACCAAGCAATGGAATTTTCAGAATTGCCTCCACTCTCTTTGGGTATATGGAAATATCTAATTCTAAGATGATATGGCCTAGAAACTTACCTTTTATCACCCCAAAGATGTACTTCTTTGGGTTCAAGGAGATTCCATGATCCATACACCTCTAAAAGACTACTCTTAAATCTCTGATATGGTCTTTTCTATTCTTATAAAAGATAGTTAGATCATCCATGTAAATGACTATAAATTTACCAATGAGATCATTAAATGTAATATCCATGGCATGTTGAAAGGTGGCACCCACACTGATCAAGTTAAATGGCATCCTTTTGTATGTGAATGCACCCCAACTTTTGGTAAACATTATCTTAATATGGTCCTCATAATTGATCACTAACTGATTATACCTTAAGTATCCATATAGGAATGACATCATTTGAGATCTATTCACTATCTGTAAAATTTCATCTAGTGAAGGAAATGGGTAATTATCATTTTTCAACGATTTTTTCAAGTTACAAAAGTTAACACATAGCCTTATCTCTCTTCTTTTCTTTCTAACTTGCACCATATTAGCCACCCATGTGGAGTGCCTTATAAGGAAGACTATCCTTTCTTAGAGTAACTTCTTCACTTCTTTGAATATTAATGGTTCTAGTAGTGGGTTGATTAGACTCTACCTTTGGTAGAATGATTTAACTCTAGGCTTAAGAGGGATAATATGCATATTAATAGAAGTGTTGAGCACCTTTAAGTCCTAATATATCCATTTAATAACATTTATAAAGTCTTTTAAGGCCTAACCAAAGTCTTTTCCTCTTGATAGTACATGTCATGCCTATAAGCGTGTTATTTAATTCATTTACATTGCCTAGATTACAATGCTAGTGCAACATACCTTTGGTAAGGGTTGATTTATCTTTCTCACCCTAGTAATCTATGTCAAATAACCATTCTAATGATACGATGCCTTTGGGTATACTATTATTTTTTGTATTGATCACCCCTTCCTCATCAGGTTTAAAGCCTTCTAGGTCATCTTCATCTATAATATGAGTCTCAAATACATATTATTTTTATGATAAAGTCAATTATATGATGATCATCATTAAATACCTAAAAGTCCCTGATATTATCGAGAATGAGAGGAGTAGAGACCAATTCCATGGATAACCTTCTTAGCTTGGATTTAGATATAAGTTTTAGAGTACTCTCTATTGTATTCAATGCATCCACTATATAATTTATTCTACAAGTCATGATTTAAATATTGAATGCATCAAAATCATCTATTAAATTACACACTTAACTATAGTATATAGATAAATGATTTTCATTACAAGCATATTGTCCTCTTACCTATTGAACCACTAGTTCAAAGACACCCAGTACCTTGAGGTTCTTAACTTTGTTCTTTAATACAAATAAGAGACCATGAACTAGTGCTTCATATTTAGACATGTTGTTTGTGAAATCAAATTTTAGGTGAAATGTAGCTAGATATGGATTTACTTTGGGCTTGATGAGATCTATACCAACACCACATATGCTCTTAGATTTATAACTCTAAAATTTTACAATCTACAATTGGTTTTTAAAGTATGTGTAAGATTCTAATGAACTGGTATTACTACAAGATTGATCTCTTCATTAGTTTTCTCAATGCCAAGTGGGTACACATCTTGTTTCTCGATAAATAGGGACATTTTGGCCAAGTCCTCAGTGACTAAAGTAAGTTTATGGATATCTAGGATAGTTATATTTTCATTATTGGGGATTATAAACCCCTTGTTTTCCTTTGAATTTATTTCTTATAGCTTGTTGATTTCTATCTCAGCCATCTTGAATGTTGATAATAACTGTTGATAGTTGTTTCAGAGAATTTCAGCTTATATTTCAAGAAAGGAAGAAGAAGAAAATAAATACAAATATGGTTGAAAAACCTATTTGATTATGCTTGAATTGAATCAAATTATTGTGAACTCATATTTAGCTTGGGAGGATGACCTAAAAATAAGATAACTCTAAGAAGATTTGTTTATTAGACAAATAGTCTGGTAGATTATCGAATACTAACTAGATCCTGGAAGTAGGAGCTTCCTCAGGGGCTATCAATCCACACATTTTAAATAATTAAGTTTATAAATATAATGATAAAGTACTTGCATTAATAATCAAAATCTATTGAAATTGAACATAAGAAATACTTGCTAAATAAATAGGCTAGAAATGACTAATATAGAAATAAGCAAGTCAATAATAATGCTAAATAGGTCAAGTGTGATTAAAAAAATAGGATAGAGGTTTATGAACAAGAAGGGACACCCAAAGTTGGGTTTGGTTGGGGGTAAGAGGGTGAAAATAAATTGCTATTATTTTATACCATAGTGACCATTGGTAGTTGGGATGACCATCAATGGTTAAGGTGACTTTTGACAGTCAAGTTGACTATTGATAGTTGGATAGACCATCGATGGTTGAGACAACCATTGGTGGTTACTATGTGTAGATTGTGGGTAATAAATGGTTAATTTACAAGATTCATAGAAGGTAATTTTGAGAGATGGGTTTATACTAAGCTGATTGTGAAATACAAATAAAGTAATTGAATACTGAAAAATAAATACTTAACTTATAGAAGGTTGATTAGGTGAGTGGTTGAGGTGGTTAGTTCATTGATAAAGACTAGTATGATTTAGGTAAAGTAATGGTACTTGGCTATTAATCGAGGGGTGGTGGTAAGTTTTATCTTTATTTTGATGGTTGGATCACTAGATTGCTAGATCTCTCGAATAACACCTACAAAAGAAGCTTTGGATGTAAAATAACTTTATCATTATGGATGTGGTCCCTTTCACCTCCTACTCCTCTTTTATTATATTCAAGGAGGGAGAGGTGAAATAAGATGTTAATTATGATTTATAATTATAACTTACACATGAAATGTCTTGTACATGGATTTAAATGAGGTATTTCTAGAAAAGTAAGGTGGAGTGGTTTGTATGTTAGTGTTTGGGATGGTAGACCCTAATCATTGGTAGTCAAGGTGACTATCGATGGTCATCCTGACTATCGATGGTTGAGGGATTAGGTAGAAAGTGGGTTAAAGGGTGGGTTTAATTAGTTGGTCAAACTAACCATGGTTAGGCTTAGTTAGGGGTCAAAGGGCCAAATTACTCCCAAGGGTGTCCTATAGTGATGTAGGGGTGTTTCAACATTTGACATTATAGTGTATGGATTTTTAGTGTCAAAAGTTTGCCCTTTTTTGTTATGCATCTTTGAACCAACAAGTTATAAAATAAAAAATAATTATTGGTCAAAGTTCTAGTTACCCTGAGTATGGGAAGAGTTGTTTCCCCTCAAATTGAGATTTGATGAGGTAAAACAAAATTAGGTGTGGGTTTGATAAGGTGAATGAAGGTGATGACAAAGGTGGATGTCATGAAGGTGGGTGATAGGTTAGGCATTGAAGCATAATCAGGTGCACAAAGTGTGACAAAAAGTGTGATAGCCAAGATCATGTATATACTAGGTTACCATAGCTAGTAAAAATAAAGGTTAGTGTTAGAAGGATAAGTGATAAGTGGACCATGCGACTACATTTAGGCATGGCAGCTAGGTACAATCATAAACGTAAGTCTCCTAGGAAATGTCTATTATTTTTTGGGTATCTAAGGTAGGAAGTGATCTTGATAAGACATAAATGGGTCAAGTGTCATGGGTATCTAAGGTAAGAAGTGCTCTCAAGAAAATGTAAATGGGTCAAGTATGTATGAGATAGCACAAGTTTAAAATTTGGTTAACATGACAATTATTATCAATGTAGTCAAAGGGCTAGGTAAAAGTTTTCATAAAATTCATGCTAGTTTGGTTAAGATGGACCAATGATGAGTTAATGAGGTGGTCAAGGTGGGTGGTGAAGGTAGTCACTAGGGGTGGTTGTTTTGAGTTGGGTCTACTCTAAAAGGGCTACTCAAGGTAAGAGTAAAAAGGTGAGCAACCTGACCATTAATGATCAAGGTGCTTAAGGGAAAATGTTGGTAGTCACCTTGACCATCAATGGTTAAGGTGTAAACCCTAAAATACTATGGTTAAAATTAAAAAGTGAATCATTTTAACTCATTTGAATATGTGCTTGTGATGAATTTGGAGCTCTAGGTGTTGACATATTGGGTGAAGTTTATAGACAACGATTACTAAGGTGGATGATTGATTATTGAGTGGTTTGAGTGTTAGAGGGTGACCTAGCTAGGATGTCAGGTGGACAATGATCATCGGTGGTTACCTAGTGTAAAATAGGATTTTGAAAATGTTTAAAGTGCTTTACAACATAGTAGGTGTGAATTATCTGGTATAGGTTGACTCATAGGTTAAGTGGTAGATTTGGGGGGTTAAATGTTAAGTTTGGTATGTAGGAGTTGAATAAATGGTCAAATGGGTAAGGTTAGGTAGGTTGAAGGTGACTGAGCTTATTGTTATTATTTGATTTTAATAATAAGAGTAGATACAGATGCATGATTGGGTGTCATGCATCTTCATAAAGGTTCACCATGGGATGACCCTAATTGATTGGGCTCACATAGAAGAGGCTATGATAGGAATAATATGACACTACCATCACATACCACGTGATGCATCCATGATGGTGTCCCTCATCAAGGGATGTGATCTAGCCATGAACACTTTTCTCTTACCAATTGGTGAGATGACTATCTTACCAAAGGATGTCTATAGGATCACTTGACTACCCCTTACAGGGTGATCTAATTTACCACATTGAGTAGGAGGAGTGAGATGAGCTATTAGAGATAATATATGGAGATGACTATGATAGTGTTAGGTAGCATGTTAGGGTATTTAGTTACTATATGTTCTATCAAAGGGTGAAGGGTGAGAGGAGATTGGTGATGATGATGGTAGTGTCATGCTTTTCCCTTCCCAACTTGAGTAGTGGGAGATTTCCATACTTACTACTAGGGGTGTTAGTTGAGATGTTTCTAGGGTAGACAATGTTCAAGTGGGTACTTGTTCTTTTGGTGAAAATATACAAGGAGATATGTGTTTTTAGGGCCCAAAAAAGATATGGCATTAGTGTCAGTTTAGTTCTACATTGCTAGGATTATGAGCACATTTGAGTGCTAAGGCTAGTGAGACTGCCATGGATGGGGTACACTTAGATTTCTTAGTGGGTTACATGTAGTGAAGAGTTGAATTTCCCATTTTAAGAGTGGGTGGAGGGGCTCATGATGTTGATTGGTTTAGGGGTGTACTAGGTGAACTAGTGATCGGTGATGTTATTTGGAGACCATATGTTGGGTTCCTAGAGTGGGCTAGTTATAAGAGGTAGAATATATCCTTACAGAGTTACAAGTGGATATTCAACAAGTGAGATGGGGAGGTATAGCTCATCCATTTTGATAGGGTTTAGAGGTAGTTCAACTTGGTTCATGAGATCCTAGCCTATTATCAAGATACATATGGGGGGGGGTGTTGAGATCTTATTGCCAAAGCCACATCTAGTGTAGATATTTCTTGACTATGAGGAATTGACAACGAGGCTAGTGATTGATGATGTAGGCTTTCTTTATGGGTATCCTACATGGTACCAATATATATACATGATAACATACTTTGGTGGATATTAAGGTGGTAGGAGGCCGATGGATGTTGACCCAATTGAGCGAGGGGGCTAGAGGGCATATGTATAGGGAGGTGCCCCAGATGCATAAGTAGGAGCAGTGCTAGTCATGGCATAGGCATAGGTCACAATATTATAGGGTCAAGTGGTTGCCTTACAAGGTTAGGTTTCTACTCTTATAGGTGACAAGGACCAAGCTAGATATTCACTAGCCTTAGTTACATAAGAGAGGGATTCTTTGAGGTATAAAGGAGGAGAAATGGCACCTAAAGGACCACTAAGGACCATCCCCATGGCATGATACCTAGACACTATGGAGGATATATGATATTATGAGGTGATAATCTTGAGGTGGTGTCTCGATGAGCCCTGATGGGGAAAGTACAAATTGAGTTTGGTAGGTGGTACTAGTGTGGCAATACCAAGTCAGTGGGCAATGTATATAGGTGGATATATAGGTACTATAAGGGGATAGGCACTGAGACCTAGTGGTACACTAGGAGACAATGGTGCCCCAAGGGCATAGATAGTATTATACTATGTTGTATATAATTTTGATACTAATCTATGAGCCAATGCAATGAGATGTACATTTTGAGAGATAGAGACATTTATATTTGTTGTATACATTATGATGTTATTGACTCATGATATATATATATATATATATATATATATATATATATATGATCCTTATTTATTGCTCATTACTCATGGTCTATGGTTTGATTTGATGTTTATGGGATAATTTTTGTATGGTTAATGCTCATGTTATGTTGATTATGCTTATGTTATGGATATTGGATATTGATGTAGACTCACCTAGCTAGGCATGTGATGGCTTTATTTATGGTTATGATTGATGACATGTATGTTTATGACATGCTAAATTTTAATGAGTATATTTTTTCATTATTTAGATTTAGACATGTGGTGGAAAATGGTTGGTTTCTTTATTATTCACAGATGCTATGATATTATTATACATGTGATGGTTATGATTATGGTTATGCATTTGCTTATGACATAGATTGATATGATGTGATGATTATGGTTGTTATTTTTCTTAGGGTATAACACATGAAGCAAGTTAATTAACAACACTAGATGTGAGGATAAAGGATATAATTAAGAGACAGAAATCTTTGTGAATATATCAACTAGTCATGATAGAATAAGAATAGGGCACAATGCTTCTTCTTTGGTAAAGACTAATATAAAATTGAATTTGGATTGGCTTAAGGAACATAAGCCCTTAGAATGTTTCATATGAGCATTCGTTAGTTGGTTAAAAAGTTATCTTGATCACATAATGTCAAGTAAGCTCAAAATCCCCTACTTATAGTGTATAAAAGGGGGATGGGTGAAAGATGGAACCTTCTTATGAGACTAGCATACCTCTTATGTAGGTTTTTGAAGATTTAGTATAAACAAGTCTATTTCATATAAAATGTAGATTGTTCGATACAAGAAGTTTACTCATGAGAGTTGATTGTATCTTTCAATATTATTGTGTTTTTACTTTTGCTTGATACTGGGTCTTTTACTTATTGTGTAGGAGGGTTGGGGAAGTTGATCGATGTGAGAAGCTTCTAGTAAATTGCTTGTTTTGATAAAAGCTTTAATCAACCATCCTTTAAGGGAGTGGTCTAAGTTTATGTGCTTTGTTTAATGTATTTGATAGCTATCCTTCAAAGGAGTAGTCTACCTTATGTTGAGCAATTTTAAATATGTTTTCAATAGCTATCCTTTAAGGGAGTAGTCTGTGAATGCTTGGAATGACCCATGATTTCTATTGGTAAGTATTTTACTTTGTTTTATTTTTTTTGACATAGACTCATTTATATAGGCTTAAGGATTCACCTTTATAAAGGTAAAAACTAAAAACACAAGAAGGTTTATTAGGTGTAAAGAGGTTTAGGTGACAATGATCATGGGAATTCATCCTGAAAAGGGGTAGAAAGTACCAAGAGAATCATGCCATGGGTAGAGCCATGGTACCCATTATTTAGGATGAGGCTATGATTGTGATGGTTAATAATATAATTCATTTTTAGATAGCTTCCCCTAAAATCGGAAGATGAATGTGATTTTTAAGTAATGGATGAGCTTAAGTTAGACAAAAGGTGATTTTGATCCTTTTTAACAAAATAAATGATGGATAATCAAAGAATTGAGGGGCTCAAGTTCTGGGTTTCCCTCAAGAGAGGGAAAATGGTAAGCTCTTGATCCATACTTGTGGGTTATGATATAAGGTCCCAACCAATTTAAAGCAAACTTGCCCCACTTATTTTTATCCATATTGGTGACATGTTGATTTTCCTTTAGGATGAGGTCTTAGATGTTGAATTATTACACTAAAAGGTGTTTATTATAGGCACATTTGACACAGTCCTATTAAACATGAAGATGGATACAAGTGGCTAAGCAATGCTCATCAAGTAGCTCAAGCTGGGCTAAATGGTGCTGATGATAATCATTCTCAGTAATGAGATATTGAAAATATATACAAAGAGAAGGTATTTTCACTTCAAGAAGCAATATGGCCTCCATTTCAAACACAAGAGAGATTGGGGTAGAACTTATATGGGTTTGAACTCTAGTACAATATGCCCATAAGGTGAAGGGGATGTGTAAATGTCAATCCTAACTAGATGTATTAACCATTTTAGTGAGTATGTTGTTAATATTTTTGTTAGAGGCTTATGCCTATCCATTCAATTGAGGGTAATAGGGTGAGGAAAAACTTAACTTAATATTGAATACATCACAAAGAGCCTAGACTTGCTTGTTCTTAAAATATTTACCATTATCAGTGATAATTTTGTGAGGAACATCAAAATGGTAGATGATGTGATGGTTGATAAAGTTGAAAATATTTTCCACTTTAGTTGAGACTAGAGAATTAACCTCTATCCATTTGGTAGAATACTCAGTCATAGTGATGATAAAATGGTGTCACTATGAAGATTGGGGATTAATTTTACCAATAAGATCTAGACCCCATTGTGAGAAGGGATAAAAATTAGTATAAAAATGAAGACTATGGCTAGTTGTGTGATGTGGATTGGTATGTTGTTAACACTTAACACACTTTTTCACATAACCATAATAGTCTTAGTTAAGGGTAGGCAAATAATAGCCAAGGTAAAGGATGTGTTTAGCTATGAAGAGGCCACTAAAGTGTCCCCCATAGATATCATCATGTATTTCCTTGATAGTGTGAGAGGCTTTGTGACTTCATAGGCAATGAAAGAGGAAACCATCAAAGCCATGCTTATAAATAATTCCTCCCATAATGGTATAACATGAGGTATTCTAGATAAACACTCTTCAAGAATTCTTATAAAGACTAGAAAGAATAATGGTGAGGCTGAGATAGTCAAAGGTTTGTTGATACCAAAGGTCAAGTTGGGTCTCATCCACATTGAATATAGTGGGAGAAACTAGTTTGACATAGGAAGGTTGAGTAAGTCTATGGATAATGACAAATAGGTTGGATTCAAAGGGTGAAAATAGGATCTAAGAGGTGAGGGAATCCATGGTGTTAGTGAACTTCTTGGTAGATCATGGGGTTGCATAAATGTGATAGTGTTTAAATGATGTTAAGAGTTCATCAACTAGTTATTTGTATTATTAAAAAAACATCATTCTTACATGGGTAAGATCCATTTATTTGATTGACCACAAGTTAGGAGTAACCAAAGATATTGATTATTTTGACTCACAAGGCTAAGGTAGTTTAGAGGCCTATGATTAGGGATTCATACTTAGACATATTATTAGTACATTCAAAATAAATATTTAAAGATAAAGTAAGAGGTTAAAAATTAAATGGAATAAAGATGATACAATCTCCCCCACCATATTGACACTTTGATCTATCAAAGAACATGGTGACCTAATAGGTGAAGTCTGCCTTGAGAGAGGGTCATAATGGACTCATTGAGAAACTAAAGAAGAGGAGGTTGGTTATCTACTAATGGTGCTTCAACCAATTGGTTAGTAATGACTTGCTCTTTAATTGAATTCTACTAAAGAAACTCAAGGTCAATCTTAGCTAAAAATATGAGACACTTGGCCATACATTGGTTTTGGTATGGCTTGGAATGTATATACTTAAGTGGGTCGGTATTCATTATGACATAGGTTTTGTGGTTAATAAGGTAATGGAAAAGTTTGGTGGCCACAAATACTAAAGATAAGAAAATTTTATCATTATGGGTGTATCGAGTCTCATATTCTGTAAGCATGCAGTTGATGTAGTAAATGACTTACTCTTTGTGTTCATCTTGATGAGCAAGTATTATCCCTAGGGAGTGCTCAGTGGTAGAGATATAAAGGTAGAAAGGTTGGCCATACTTGGTAGGGGTAAGGATATATGGAGACAAAAATTACCTTTTTAGTGAATTAAAGGCTTTTAACAATCTCTATTCCAATTTAAAGATACATCTTTCTTCAGAAGGTGGTGGAAGGATTGGCATCAGTCCAAAATTTGGGAGATAAAGTGATGTATGGATTTGAACTTCCCCTAAAAAATATAGAGTTGCTTAAGGTTTATTGAAGGAAGCATGTTGAGGATGGATTTGATTCTGGAAGGATCAACTTTGATCCCCTAAAGGGAAATGATAAATCTAAAGAGATGCAGAGAGGATTACACAACATGATTAGTCAAACAATAGTCCAATAAACCAAAGGAAGAATGTATAAGAACAAACTAAATTAAGCATATCTATTCATGTGGGAATTACTAATGACAATGAAAGACAAATGAAAGAAATTAAGAAATCTATACCTTCCCAAGTTAATCCATTCTCCAAAAGTAGCTCAAAATCATGTTCTCCCTTGATAAAGCATCCTTGTCTTTATCAAAAATGATGGCAAAATCCTTCAATGTCTCAAGACCACTCCATAAAACCTAGGCTCATGATTTGGAATCACTAAAATAGCCTGTCAATGAAGCTTGAAAAAAAAATCAATGATCAAATGCAACAGATTGTGGAAACAATTTAACATTATAACTTTGCAATATTCAAGCTTAAAAATGATTTCCATAAATTCTCTATTTATAGATTTTCAAGAATGACCAGAATCAACCATGATCATCCATCTCAAGATTGAGATGTGTGGTCATGGATTAATTGAATTATGCAATTAAAATCCATAATTATCCTCATCATGACTTTGGAAGAAGAGACATTAATGAGGCATGGGAGGTAATAAAGAGGTATGAGAGACCCATAATCTTGATATGTTATGTACTTATGGCTTGATGGATACCACCCCATAAATGACATCACCTAATGATGCAAATAATACAAATTAATTTCCAAAATGAAATATTCAACAACTCTCATGGAAAATCCACTTAAGATCTTAATTTCGATTAATTAACCTTAAACAAGGTTAATCAACATTTGTGCAATTATTTAGAAATTGGCCTTGTTGATGATTTAAAATTGCACTTGATTCTAATAAAAAACAATGAGAAGTTGCAAGATGTCAGACTTGCATTCTTGAAACAACCTCTAGATTTTAGAGAAGCTGGCTCTTCTTTAAATTGAGTAGATACTGAGAAAAAGGGATAGGAATTTAAATAAAAAACACAATGCTAAAAAGGAAATCTAATCTATGGTGATGTGCTTGAATGTAATTCAACCTTAATCCTGAGCACAGTGAGACTATATGTAGGATTCATTTACATTTAAGAGCAAATAAGTGCATGATCAACGTAAAAGATTGAAACAATAGAAACAAAGGCTCACAGCATAGACTTCTTTTGCTGAGATATAGAAAATGTCAATAAAGGCATAGGGTTAAATCTTCTTATTTGAATTTTCCAATCACATAAGAGGCACAAAAACATGTATAGTTATGTAAACCTTCCAATTCAAGAAAATGAGACAAAAGCAAATGACATTCCTAATCATAGTTTTAGAAAATCTACAGTCTAGGCTACTTTTGCAAATGACACAGATAATATCAACAAAGGCATAGGGTTCAATATTCTTATTTGAATCTTCCAGTCATACAAAAGGCATAGAAACATGTACAGTTATATAAACCTTTAAACTTAAGAAAATGAGACAAAAGCAAATGATATTACTTAGTCACAAGCTCTAAAAAGTCTAAACTTGTTTACAATAACTCTCTCTCCAAAAATTTTCTGATAATGGATCCTTTTCTAGTGACCTATGCACCCTTATTTATAGCCTTAGATCCACTCCAAATTATCTACTTGTTCCCAATCCAATGGCTCAAATCAAATCTTCCCTAACTAAATGTGTCTAATAAAAGATATCTTATAGATTCTAAAATGCTTCATCTTCTGGCAATTCATTGGCTGTAACAGATTACAAGACGCTCCCTTCTCTTTAAATGCTAAGTAACACTTAGCCAATTTTCTTATTACTTTAAGAAATGCTAGAGAATGATACTTGTCATATTCCGTAGCACCTATTGAAGACACGCAACACTTTTCACATAACTTATACTCTTTTGTGTCTTTTCTCAACCATGTCCCACCTTTGACACTTGTTGCTATCCACTTTCTAAAAACTCCACTAGCTTAAAAGACAATAAGATTCACAGAATTTATTTTAAAAGGGACACCAGGACAGGTGTCAATCTCTGCTTCTTCATTAAAAGACACATGGCAATCTTCACTTCTCTTTCCTAGGTTACGTGGTATTCTTTGCTGCTTGTAGTTGCCTTTTTAGAAACCTATGGAAGATGACATGTGGTGGTGTCCACTACTTGTATTTATACCATAGAAACAATTTGGGTCTCATTTCACATTTACATAGATAGTGACACTTGGTAGCTTCTGCTTACTTAAGAAACAAAACTTGGGATGCACCATAGTCTTTGCTATATCAGTGAAGCAAAGATGAAGATAATTCAGACTGCAACACGTGGTGGCTTTCACTTTCTTTTGCTGGAGTATGTGGTAGCTTTCATCACTTTTAGAAAAGTAACATTAAGACCTTCTATGATTGCCACTTGGTGCTTTCCACCTAATATTGATACTTAGCTTTTGAAATCTTTCATTGGAAAGAGATGAAATGTGGGTGCCGATATGAAACTGTAGATGATGACACTTGGTGCATTCTACTGAGCTATTAAGAGACACATGGCATATTTTGACCAAATCACAGAATATATAGAAGATGCCTCAAACTACAACACTTGGTAGTTTCTACCGAGAAAGGATGCCTCAGATGTTGACACTTGGCAACTTTTGCTTGACTTCAACACTTGGGCAAAAATGAATCAAAAGGAAAATAGAGCCCGTGCTTTGTATCATGACTTTGCCATCTCAGACCAATGAATGCGAGGACAAAATTTGCCAGCACATAGCTAAAAAATAGAATGCAACGTAGAGTAAAATTTTACTCTATAGTTATTGGTGACCCTGAGGACTTTTGGGCCTGCTCAAAAAGAACCCACAACTCCCGTTAGATAAAAAATTCAAATTTATAGCTTTAATAATGTTGTCTAGTAGGTAGACCACTCATCATCAGATAACCCTTGCTTACTTTGCAATTCAATGAAGGCTAAATCAAGGTTAATAATATCCTTGTGTGAAAAATGTTACAAAATTTGAACCGTAGCCTTCAATTTGAATTTGAGCTGGGAAATAGGAACCAAGACAGCTTCTACTTCAGGGACTGATGAATCATCCCTTAGATTCTAGAAAACTATTTGATCTTTCTATTTGGCTAACACTAAAGGTTCAATTCCTTCTACCATTAGCATGGTGTTGTCATCAAGAAACAGAGAAGGAAAACCTAGTTACACTAGATCTTCAACATGCTGTTTCATTTCATTGATGCCTTCCTTCATGACATCCAGAAGCTTCTTATAACTATTGGCTGTAGAATTGCAATTGAGAACTTCATTCACCCATGTGGTAGTGACCATTCTATCATTGATTCTTGCTACTGACAGTGTTGCATCCATTACATCATACAACTTTTACAACAATGTTTTTGAGTCCATTACTCTTTTAGAGACTGTAACTAGAGTATTTACAACTGATCTCTCCACCTTTTTACACAATTCCTATACATTTATCAGGAAAGTGAGAGAAGGCTTGAGCTGATTAATCTCTGAAGATATTCTCTTCCACATGGATTCATATAGCTCCCTTACCAAAATTAATACTCTGACACTCTTTGGCCTATTGGCCAACTCTAGTGTCAATTGTGTTGCTCTTTGTTGCTTTCAGTGAAATTGGGCTATTATGACCTTAGTTTTATTCTATTCAACCAGTAGCTTTTGTTGCAATTGGGTAACCTACAATAGGTGCTCCTCGCTCTTTTCTTGCAATGCTACTTTTTCATGCCTAAGGGTCGTCACTGCATCCTTTACCTGTGTGAGCCCTACCTTTAAAGAATCATTTTGGGCCTGAACTACCCAGTGAGCTGAAGAGAAATAGTATTTTGCAACTATTTATTTAGATTATCTATTTCATTTTTTTTACTATTAATCTCTGAGGTCAAACTATTATAGTTCACCTTTTCCTTGACTAGCTCAGCTTCTATCTTCTACAACTTCCTTGATATCTTCAAGTAGTCTTCAGTAACTACAGAAGTGGATTCTATCAGTAGTTCAACTTTGTCCTATGGCCTAAAGAGTGACATGTCAATGGCTATTGCATTCATCGTGTAGTCCTCTAGCTACATTTGCTCAGCTGGCTTTATTACATTTGGTGATAAATGGGTCACCATTAATTACTGTTGGATGGGGTCGAATTGTGACCGCAAATGGGGTGTAGCAAAGGCTTTATTCTCCTTAATCTTCTTCTTCTCTCTTTGGGCTTCCCTTGCCTTCCTAGTAGCATCTGCTTGGGTCTAGAAGGTGGAAGGAGAGGCAATGTGCCCACCCACAAAAGGATGTCCTTGTGGAAGACCATATTGAATAGCCAATTATTCTACCATCGAGAAAGCAATTTGCTCAAAAAAGTCTAGCTGATACTCCTATTTTTTATAAATAGTCTTCAGCCTAAAAATGAGAGCCATTTGTTTTGCATACACTACCATATCATCTTTCATGCCAAAGATGAGAGCCATCATAGACAATGCATCTTGGCTAGCCTGTGTGAATTGAGTTCTTAGTGCAGGGAGTGTGGGTGCCGTAGTATCATCATCACCCATTTGTAACTCAGATCTCAAGAACCTTGTTTGAGTGTTGATATTTGCCCATGTCCTTTGCATATTATCCATAGTGGGAAATGTAGCTATACTATCATGATGCAGGGCTAACATATCCCTGATAGCTTATGGTGTGATTTGCATTATGAATGGGCCTTGAATGGTGCATGAAGGTGCATGGAGCAAGTCTGCATATAATTTGACTATGTTGGGGCATGAATGCACAACTGGGATAATGAACTGAGCCAGTTGTGAGGTCCATATCCTCATGGTGAATGTTTCAAATTTCCCTACTCGAGCTCTTTGAAGACACCTTTGATGTGCCCCTTCTCTAATATTTTTGCTACTAGCTTTTTGAAGAATTAGATCCATTATGTCATCCGCATAATCCTTTATCTTCATTGAATCACTTCTTAGGCCAGCTTTAGGAAACTTGGTCCTTGGATAATTCTTCAATGGCTACGCGGGAGCTGAATTATATAATTTACTTGTAAGAAATCTATCAAGGGATTTGTACATCCTAGCTCCTTATTGTGAAGATTGTGCCCCCTTCATCTTTGTACCTTCTCTATGGTAACTTTATGAACTTTTGTAAAACAAAGATGCTTTCACTGAAGCAAGTTTACTAAGCACAGAAAATGCAAGTAGCAAGATATTTTTCATAGATGTAGGAATGTTTGAGAACTTGTAAGTTTTAAACTCTTGTCAAGAGGTATTTATTGACCTATCAAGTCTTGAAATGGCATTAAACTCAGATAACCATTAGCAGATCTTACTCAATCTTTATAGAACAATGAGATAGACACGTTATGCAAGTGGTAGCGCAAGGTACCTTGGGGATTTCTAAAGATTCAGGAGACATTCAATGTATTGGAGAATCTTTGAAAATTTTGAAAATTTTGAGTTGTCAACTATGTGTTCAAAGAACACTTATTTAAAAGAAAAGTGGGAAAACAACAAAATGGGAAAACAAAGCAAGAAAACAAAACAATACGAAAAGGGAAACTACCTAACTACATTAATGAAGCATCTTTATCTCCCTCCTAGATCAAAAGAAGAATTTCTAAAGTCTCTTTCATGACAAGCCAGCTTATGTTGCCATACAAGTGATTGAATTGGGTATGGTTTTGGTGAATTTCCCTCGATGTATGCCTCATTGATTTGCCTGTATTCAAGTGAGTCTGAGTCAAACATGCTTCTAACATATATATACTTTTCTTGTTCTTGGAAGCTCATCAAATATTTGCTCTTGATATTGGCATGTCTTACCAGGAAATTAATTAATGACTTAATTCCTTCTGCTTCAAACTTTGGTTCTACTGCATGATCATCCTCCTTAATAACTTCAAAATTACCAATATCTTGAAAGGATAATTTTGAAGGTTTGCAATAATTTTGCACATGTAATTGAGGCTCGATGTTATTTTGTTCCTCTACAATTGGTTCACAACTATCTTAAAAAATGGTATAACTAGACTCAATGATTTCAAACAAATCATTTAAATCATGATCAAAGAAATGTTCAGGCTCTTCCTCATTATCTTGTAAAGTAAGAAGAAAGTTAGATATTATTTCTTCTTCATCAGGGGTCAAAATATATGCTTGTGATTTCTCACTAGGAATCTAGAATTCATAAGAGACCCAAGGATTAATAAAAGAGGTATCTTTTGACTTTTCTTCCTCCAGAACATTTGGAATTCTATGATCTTCATCAAGTATAACGTATGTGCCTAGACCAATGGATTCATAATTTCCATATGGGTCACTCTACATCATAGCTAATAAATGATCATTTTCTTCTTCTTGATTATACCCAGTCCATTCACCTAGCTCTTCGATAAAGACCCTCTCTTCTTTATTCATCATAGCATGAACTGCTTCTAACTTTGTAGTGGGCTCATTAGTGATGTGATCTTTATATTATTTGGTTCATAAGATGAGATGAGACCAATCAAGGGACATATATCCCCCTATTTTGGCTGTAAAGTCTCTTGATAAACATAAGCCAAAAATAGAAGGTATATCTATCACTACAACATCCTGATTCACAATTATATTGGGACAAGCATATAATTATATTTGGAGTTGTTTAATTCTCCCTATGGTTTGTATTGCTTTTCCATCTAGTTGTATGACCCCTTTAGTGAGTGGTTCATACTTAATTTCTAAAGCATCAACTATCTGTTTGGGCATTACTATTGTATTAGCCCCTGAATCAATCATTGCATTATGCAATAGATTCTTACCCACTATCAAAGCTAAGTAGAAGGGATCCAATTTAGATTTGCTTACCTTTGTTGCATTATTCACTAGGGTTGTTGTCTGCAGATGAACTGTATCCTTGAGCTTTTCTTTTCCAGCAGTTCCTTCTTTGGTAACAGTACCTTTGGGCACTGCTTGGCCTTGTAGAGCTTCTTGTAGTAATGTCTTCTATTTAGGAATATCCAATATATCCCATATTGCTACCTGTGCTGGAGTCTTCTTTAATTGATCTACCACATTTATTGGTCCTAGAGTTTGAGCTTTTTGAAAATAGGGGTATCTTGTTTTTTCCTAAATTTGGGCTGGAGTCCCTTGATTTTGCACTAGCTGAGGCACTTCTTGTCTAACAGCAGTGTTTCTTTATCCTTGAAATGGAGGATTCTCCATGACTTGACTATTTACAATCTCAGGCTATTCCACCATCCTTCTCTTTGATCTGGTGTAATAATCAGATTTCACCACTAGTTTTTTGGAGGTAGATGCTTCATTCAAGAAAATTGATTCTTCATCTTCAACCCATGAGAACAAAGCATGTTCTGGGGCTATTTCTTCCTCTTGTTGTAAGGACATCCCTTGCATCTAAGCCACTAGGACTGAATTCTGCATACCAAGAGACTGGTAAGCTTAATTGTCACTAGAACTTGCAAACTAACCATCCATTCTTCTTTGCTCTGCCACCTTTTATTGTAGATTACCCATAGGACAATCTATAGGTGCATGAGCATTATTGCAAGGAAAACACTAGGCATTAGTGTTATCTACATAGTTATTTTGTCCTGGAACAATATCCCTATTTGAATTGGGAGGAATAGTCTGTGAGGGTGTGGGGACTGCAACCAATTGGTTTGCTGGCTGATGATTAGTTTGTCTTGGAGGACTCTAATATTGGTTTGACTAAGATGAAAATATGTTTCCTTGATAGCCTTGATATGGAGGCCTATAAAAAGTATTTTTCTATCTTTTTATATTGATTAACTCATTAGAAAATGTCCTTAGGATATTCTTGATATCATCCAGCTCAGACGACTGAGTGGGGACAATTTCTTTAGCAGATGGTTGAGGTTAAGTGTACATAGACACAAGTGGGCTTACATATTTAGGAACTTCTTGAGGTAATGGCAAGGAAATTTCTAGGAACATGGGCATAGGAGGCCTTGGAGGTAACTTTTCAGCATCTATTAAATGGTTCTCATCTCTAACCGCATATTCATAAGCCTCTGACAAAGTGTGTCCTCCAAGTGACTAAATCATAACAGATATGTCTAAATTCAAAGCCTTAAGATAAAACACTATGGCCATACCTGGTAATGGTCTAGCTGTAACAGGGATTCTATCCCAAGTATTTTGAAATCTAGAATTGAAGTCAGTCATGGCTTCTTGTGGTCCCCTTTGAATGGTGATTAACTGCTGTAACAAAGAAGACTTATCACCCTTTTCTACAAATCTTTCAAAGAAAATATCTCTGAGCTGAACCCATGTAGATATGGTATTTGGGTTCAAAGACATATACCATTCTAAATCTTTCCCTTTAAAATAAGTTGCTAGTAATCTTATGGCCATATTTTGCTATGTGACAACATGTATAGCACAGACATTTGATACATCTTGAAGATGTTCCTCAAGTGTTTTAGATTCTTGCCCATTGAATTTAGGTAGAGATTTTAAGGCATTCACTGGGATAGGATCCCAAATAGCTGGTGGTGTTAGGAGGACTAAGGGACTACCAGTATTCTAGCTTGCATAATTTTTTAGGGGTATAGGGGCTCCCATATTTGCTATTGCTATTGGTAAAAACTGGTTAGCTCTTCTTCTTGGACTTGTTACCAAAGGTGGCAAAAGAATACCTAGATTTGTATCAAATAGTGATCTAGTAACTGGTCTACAGCTATGACTTCTCATAGCTCTTTGGTTCATATGATCTTAAAAGAGACTTCAAGATTGGTCCCATCAGGCATGCCAAAAAATTGTTGATGATTTAAAATTGTGCTTGATTCTAATCAACAACAATGGGAAGTTTCAAGATGTGGGACTTGCGTTCTTGAAACAACCTCTAGATTTTAGAGAAGCTAGCTCTTATTTAAATTGAGTAGATACTGGGAAAAGGGATAGGAATTTAAATCAAAAACACAATGCTAGAAAGGAAATCTAATCTATGGCAATGCACCTAAATGTAACTCAACCTTAATCCTGAGCATAGTGAGACTATATGTAGGATTCATTTACATTTAAGAGCAAACAAGTGCATGATCAACATAAAAGATTGAAACAATAGAGACAAAGGCTCACAACATAAACTTCTTTTGTTGAGATACAAAAAATGTCAACAAAGGCATATGGTTCAATCTTCTTATTTAAATTTTGCATTCACATAAGAGGCACAAAAACATGTACAGTTATGTAAACCTTCCAATTCAAGAAAATGAGACAAAAGCATATGACATTCCTAATCACAGTTTTAGAAAATCTACAGTCGAGACTACTTTTGCAAATGACACAGATAATATCAACAAAGGCATAGGGTTTAATTTTCTTATTTGAATCTTCTAGTCATACAAAAGGCACAGAAACATGTACAGTTATATAAACCTTTCAACTCAAGAAAATGAGACAAAAGCAAATGATATTACTTAGTCACAAGCTCTAGAAAGTCTAAACTTGTTTACAATAATTCTCTCTCCAAAATTATTTTGATAATGGATCCTTTTCTGGTGACCTCTACACCCTTATTTATAGCCTCGAATCTACTCCGGATTGTCTACTTGTTTCCAATCCAATGGCTCAAATTAAATATTCCCTAACTGAATGTGTCTAATAAAAGATATCTTATAGATTCTGAAATGCTTCATCTTCTGGCAGTTCATTAGCTGTAACAGATTGTAGAACACTCCCTTATCTTTAAATGCTAGTAACACTTAGCCAATTTTCTTATTACTTTAGGAAATGCTAGAGAATGAAACTTGTTGTATTCCACAGCACCTATTGAAGACACGCAACACTTTCCACATAGCTTATACTCTTTTGTGTATTTTCTCAGCCATGTCCCACCTTTAACACTTGTCACTATCCGCTTTCTCAAAACTCTAACAGCTTAAAAGACAATAAGATTCACGGCATTTCTTTTAAAAGGGACACCGAAATAGGTTTCAATCTCTACTTCTTCATTAAAAGACACATGGGAATCTCTGCTTCTCTTTCCTGGGTTACATGGTGATCTCCACTACTTGTAGTTGCCTTTTTAGAAACCTGTAGAAGATGACACATGGTGGTCTCTACTACTTGTATTTATACCATAGAAACAATTTGGGTCTCATTTCACATTTACACGGACAACGACAATTGGTAGTTTCCACTTAAGAAACAAAACTTGGGACCCACCATAGTCTTTGCTATATCAGCAAAGCAAAGATAAAGATAATTTGAACTACAACACATGGTGGCTTTCACTTTCTTTTATTGGAGTACGTGGTAGCTTCCATCGCTTTTAGAAAAGCAACATTGAGACCTTCTATGACTGCCACTTGGCACTTTCTACCTGATCTTGATACTTAGCTTTTGAAACCTTTCACTAAAAAGAGATGAAATGTGGGTGCTGATATGAAACCATAGACAACAACACTTGGTGTGTTCCATTGAGCTGCTAAGAGAGACATGGCACATTTAGACCAACTCACAGAACATATAGAAGATGCCTCAAACTACAACACTTGGTAGTTTCTACTAAGAAAGGATGCTTCAGACGTTGACACTTGGCAACTTCCACTCAACTTCAACACTTAGGCAAAAATGAATCAAAAGGAAAATAGAGCTCATGCTCTATATCATGACTTTGCCATCTCAGACCGATGAATGTGAGGACAAAATTTGGTAGTGCATAGCTGAAAAATATAATGCAACGTAGAGTAAATTTTTACTCTACAGGCCCTCAATTAATCAAAATGGTCAGAAAGTCATATTATTGAGTCATAATTTGACTTGAGAAAAATTGGAAGATGACATTAGATGCATTGGAATTATATTCCCATTTAGGATGTTTCTAACAAAAAATAACAAAGGTACGTGATGTGTACCAATGAATTAGAAGAAAAGAGTGATCTAGAGCACAAAAAGGCAAAATCTTCATTTTGACTCAAAATGAATTGATCAAAGTTAGTTGGCCCATAAATTGTATTGCCCCATTTAGGGATACCTTGACCTAAATTAGCACTTTTAAATTAAAATTTTGAACCATTTAGCATGTTTTATGGATTTTGACTGAAAATGTACATTTGAGTGCAATTCAAGTAAGATTGATAATTTTAACATAAATGGTGTTAGGAATTGCATGTCTACAAGAGTTTTCTTGACAAGACCCTAAAAATGCATTTTTAGGGATTAAGGTAGATGTGGTAATGGATGAGGTGCTCAAAGATAATCTTGATAATGGCTAGATGATCCTTTTGATATTTGGATTTATCGTAAAGTTCTTCTACATAGTCTTCGATAGTCTTGTGGATAAGGTCATGGAAAATATAAGTCATGACAAGTTGTTAGGTTACACCAATGCTCTTTAGTTCAAAAAGAATGAATTTATAGTAGAATTCCCCCCATGAGGTGATAAAGGTAGTTTTGTGTTGATCTTTAGGGGTAATTAGAATTTGATTGTAACCTGAGAATACATCCATGAGAGATAACATCTCATGGTTGGCTATAAGATCAACTAGTTGGTTGATGCTTGGTAGAGGAAAGTCATCTTTATGGCATGAAAGTTTGAGATCATGAAATTACACACAAATTCGTAGTCCCATTATGGATTTGGTGATAATTATGACATTTGAAACCCATTAGGGATAGTCAATGGGTTAAATGAAGTTGACAAATAGGAGAAGTTAAAACTATTCTTTGAAAAGAAGGGATATGTGAGGGTACATGTGCCAAAGAATCTACTTGATGGGATTGGCATCATGGTTGGTTACTATGTTATGAGTGGCAATGGCAGGGTCAATTCCTCTCATGTCACTATAAGACCAAATAAATGTTATGTTGTGGTCTTGGAAGAACAAGGGGAAGTCTCAAAGCTCCTCAAAATTCAATGATTAACCAATTTTAACATGTAGGGGTTGTCCAGAGTGTCTAATTTGATATCCATGGGGAATTCATTCAACATGGTCAAAGTCTCAAAAGGAAGGGATTTTTGGATGGAATAATTTGAGGCACCAAGGTAAGTGAGAATATAATCATCATCCTAGCACTAAACAATGTTAATGGTAGGAGAGCCATCTAAGGATAGGTCAAAGGGATGGTTATGGTTTCCCCCTCATTTTGATAAGTCAAGGGTCTAAGGTTGATCATGTTGATAAAAAAAAATAGGGGGATGATATCATCATCCTCACACATAGATGGATGATAAGTTAGTGAGGGAGGGATGTCTTCCTCAATAATGGTGACAGTAGGTGGTTTGGTTTTATGTGTGGGTAGAATGAATTCAATGCCATGTTTCTCATGAGGCTTTTTGGTATACCAATTGAAATCAACTCATGTATCCTTTGTTCATATTTTCTAAGACAAAATCCTTTCCAAGCACACCTATGGAGGTATGTCTTGGCAAAAATTGGCTTGTCTAGATATGAGAATTTAGAGGTGAATGGTTGAGGTGAAGAGGAGGTGGTAGAAGGGGTAAGTGGTTTTTCAAGTCCTCCATTTATGAAATGGGTCTAGCAGTGTGGAGGTCTAAATGGAAAAATGGCTCTAAAATTAGGTTCATATCTAGGTTGGTGGTCAAGTTTCCCATACTCTTGGGGAGTAGGGAAAGTGTCAAGGGTGACAAGGTGACAATCCCATAATGAAAGATGTTAGAATGTGGATTATAAGTGGTCTAATGTGGGGATCTAATTAGAGTGGATGAATGAGATAGTTGATGCCTCATTGGTAGAATAAGGTATGACTACCTCTTTCATGGTTGAGGTCTTTTCTTTGGCTGATGAGGGTGTGATAGATGGAGGTAGGAGGATGTCATTGGGTTGATAAGTCATGTTTCATGATGTAAAGGGGCCTAGGTTAGATTGTATAGTGACAACTTGATCCTCATGCTCAAATTTAATGTGATGATGAAGGGTAGAGGGGATACAACCCATGGGGTAGATCCAAGTTCATCCTAGAAAAACATTATATTGGAACTTGCCTTCCACTTGAGAGAAGAGTTTGGGGAGTGTGTAGGGTCCGAAATAGATATGAAGGACAACAATTCCTAGGGTACCAGCCATGGTGTCATTGAAGGATTGGAATATGGCTAAAGTTTAGACATGACATTATCTAGTAGGTTGAGTTGATTATAGGCATGGGAGGAGATGATGTTAATACTAGCTCCCCCATCAATCATGACCTATTTTATGTAGGTTTGGTTGATGTAAGTAGTAATACAAAGAGGGGGATTTAGGTCATCTGGTTAGACCTCTACTAATTACAATGCCTCAGTCATTTCTTGGTGATGATGAGGTGAAGTAGATATGAACTCATATAGTCTCATATTCATTAGGGTTTAGTGAAGTTATTTGAGAACCACCCTCCTGATTGATTTAGAAGGGTTAGATTGGGAGGTACCTAAGATAGATACCTTGGGTTTGGCTGAAGATGTTTAAATTTGACTTGATTGGTAGGTGAAAGGTGGGTATGTCCATGGGATGGACACTTTGGCCTTCCCCTTATCCTTCTACTAAGCATGTGATCATGTGATTGTTAGCATCAAATTATGCACCCTAGGATACTCTATAAATATCCTAAAATTTGATGCAACATTGAATCATCTCTCAAGTTATGGGAACTTGTAAGAGAGATGAATTTTAGGATTAAAAAGGATAACTCCCTAGATTATTCTTTAAGTGCCTATTACCTAATCTAATGCTTATTTATGAAAAGATTTAGAAGCTTGCATAAAATTGAAACTACACTAACGAGGTGATCCACCAAGACATATCCCATAGACTATCAAACTTCTACTAAGCAATAATGCTTTCCAAGACCAATTCTATGCATTGAAGGATCCTAACATAGTGTTTCAATGTGAAGGTAGCATACTTGGGACAATAAACAAGATAACTAACCTAGGGGTAGATTGCACACCATAGAGAAAATTACATTCTTGAAAAATATCCTAGTACATTCAACACACTTCACATGACCTATTAAAATCAAAACTCTTGCTTAAACATGAAGGATAAAGGGAGTAAGGATGATACTATCACTTAAATCTGCTATACATAACTCACACACTTAGACAAGATATTCACAACTTAGAATTAGATTTGTATTCAATGTTCAACTACAAAGCATAATTTCATATTAGCAGGGCTTCAACATACCAACTATGGTCTCCTTATAATAGCCAAAATGGCTTGCATTTATATAATTTGGAAGAAGAGAGAGAAGACAAAAGTTGAAGAGGCATAAGGACAAGTGTCCAAAGCTAAGGATCAGTTACAAATAATAAGATAAAGTGTAAGAAGAGTCATGAAACTAAATTTCACTTGATCACATCCCAAATTAGCCTCTTCTCCAAGTGTGGCATAGAAAATCTTCTCCATCATTCTCTCTTTAAACTGCCTTCATCATAGGCCTTTCTTGAGCATTCCAAAGCAAGTGATGGAAAAATTTATCATTTGTTATGATGATATAGAGTTAAAAATATGATTCTACCTACATTAAATTTTTTATTGATCATGACATTCTCTTACACAATATCATCATCACTTTGTAACCATGATCACTCTATAATAGTCTTGTTTTGACACTTGGCACTAGGATCCTTTGCATTATTCCTAACTAACTCATATCAAGAGGATTATGATATATTTTGGAACACCTCATATGATTGGATTCATTAGAAACAGCTTTAAAAGCCACCAAACTTGAGATACCATACTCTTGACTATATCATTCTAGATGCCAATTTAGATAGGCTGAAGTTAGAGACCTAGAAAAGGCACTTTTGAGTATTTAAAAGGTCTAAAAATTGCATGAGTATTTTTTTTTAAGTGCTAAAATACCTCCCAAAGTGATTGACATCCATTGATCATCTTTAGGACCCACAAAACATAAGAAAATGTCAATGAAACCTACTTTATACTCCACTTGTATGGATTACATAAAATATAATACCATTTGTTTTACCCTCATGGAGTTGGAAATAACTTATCTTTTATAATTATTTTCAAATTCATTCATTTTGAGGCACTTTTAGCTTGATTTCTACCATTGGGTCACAAAATAGGGTTTGAGAGGGTTTTGGAGTGACTAGCCCTCCTAGAATTTATTCATGAATATGGAAAATTATAATTCCCTAAAAATTACACTAAATGATCCTTAAGGAACTTCTCCAACTCTCATAAATTATTTTATCTCCCATGCATCAATTCATGAAAGTTATGAGCATTTGATCTTGACCATTAGAGCCATTTTGTGCACTTCTGTAAGGGTTTGAGTCATTTAAAGCCAATAATATCTTATTTATGGATTTTTTTTCCAAAAAATGGTCCATAAACATGTATAATAATTCCAAAAACATTTCCCAACCAATTTAATATCTCCTTAAGAACTAAAAATGAGAACTTACCCCCATTTGGCATTAGGTTTAGACCTTGCCAATAGGTTTACCTGCCATTTGAGATTCCACCTGACCCTAAAATGGATTAATTTTCATTTTTATCAATTAAAAAAATTAAATTTACCCCTTCAATCATTAATTATTCAAATTTAAATCATTGACATGGCTAAAATTGCATATGACCCTCAACTAGGCCTTTAGGCTTAAGTGTTTCCCTCACACATGACTGTAACCCTCATTTGTTAGAGCATATTGATTTATTAAAATAATTATATAAAGTTTATTTAGATTATTTTAGGTTTATTAAATATTTTACAATCATAAATTTGGCTTTATTGACCTCTGGTCTCTCAATTTCACCATTTTTCCTTCAAACTTTTTCCTCATGCATGAGAAAATTGACCCTGCTCTGAGATAAAATAGAGAGGGTATAAACCATTAGTTTTGGAAAATTTATGACTTTATTAATTTCTTGGACTCATAAGTCTTATCTATGCAAAATTTTATCTTATAACTCCTCCATTTCACCCTCCAATTCTTCAAATTCCTAAGGCAAACTTTATGAAGAAGGCAAACTGTGAAGGTAGGCAGGGTATAGGTTGTATTAGGAGGTTTAATGGACTGGATTGAGCCTAGTTAGGACCAAAAAATACCATTTATGTCTATTATTATGTATTAAAACCATATACTATCTTTTTTACCCTCTAACCCCTTTGTATCCCCTTGGAAACCTAGACCAGGTCTTATGCTTTGAATGAGACAAAGTTACTTTGACTGTATTTAGAGGTTGCTCACCACAAAACCAGGATTATAAAGTGTTTTAAATAATTTTTTGGGTATTTTATATTACCATTCACCTTTTAAAATCCATACTTCATCAACCCCATCTCGTTTGGCATGAGAAAGACCTATTTTTAGCTCATTGCCTATCTCAGTCCATACAAGCCTATAGGTTATCATGTGGGGTCATTTAAGACTTGGTTTATTCTTTTGGACCTAATTTACATTATTCATAGGTCATAAGACCCCATTTTTCCTTGGTTTCACTATTTGATCCTTCAAACCATCATTAATTCATGCTTAGGTCCTCAAGGAGGATACCCCTGCTTTGACTTGACTGAGACCCTATTTTACCCATGTAGGTGTGTCCTTGGCAATATTAGGCCTTGTATATGGTGTATTAGGTTTCCAATGAGTTCTTATAGGTCACCTCTAATTTTTATTAGACAAATTTCACCCATATAGTTCATTTTAATACAAGGGAAACCACTTTGACCTTACTGCCTGAGTACACTGTAGATTGTGTTCATGCATTTAGGGCCTACCTGTAGGTGTTAAAGACCATTTTTAGTTTTCTTGATGTTTTTTTTACCTCCCATAAAGGTCATTAGGGTCAAAATTAATCCTATTCTCCTTGAAATTTCAAATTAAGGCCAAAACTAACTCTCCACACCACTTTCATATAACCTTATTGTAGATGGCCTCTCTTAGGCCTATGTACGAACAAAGGGTATGAAGAAGGAAATAGGATAATTTACTCTCTCCTCTTGATGATTTTTTATGTTAAGGATGTAAATTTGAGATATTTGAGTCATTTAAATCTATGTTCATGACCTAATATCAATCTTTAAATCAAAATTTGCTCAATATTTCAAAACCCTATAGATATTACTATCATAATTCAATAGTTTTTGGCCAATTTCAAGGTGCTCAAACTCCATCCTCCTCTTACCTTTTGGCACTCAATATTGGAATAGCCTTTTTATGTGGATATTTATACAAGGTAAAATAATCAAGGAAATTTTTAACACCTTCATTCATGACATATTCTATCCCAAAAAAGCTCTAGGATATTTGTTTGGTCCATTTGGGGACTAAGAGCCCAAAACAGTCAATCATTCTGTTTGAAGGAAAAAAATCCAACTTGGATAGCATTATCACATTCATTGCATGGAAACCATGACCTTTTGGTATTTTATAACCTCAAAAATTAATTCCACCATTATTTTCACCCTTCACATGTACGTATAGACATCTTGGAGCTCAAGCATAGGTTGACTATAAGTGCATATTATACAGACAAGGCAATGAACAAGGGAATATAGGAAAGTAGCTTTGAGGGAGTGGTAACTTGATATCTAAAAATGTCATTTAATTAAATAAAATTTACAACATGATTCTAATCACATTAAAACACTTCATGGAGGTCATTCTATGTTGAGAAAACATAGGTTCCACACCTATGACTACAAACATGGAAAACAAGCACAATTTTGAAATCTCCTTCAAGGGAATTAAGAAAGAAGTGTTGGATGATGAAAATACAATTCTAGAGGGCCTATTACCACTAGAAAACACTTCATAAAATTCACACAACTCCATGGATTCCTAAAAATAAGAAATAAATGCACAATCATCCCCCTCTTGCATGTAAATTCATAAAAAGTTGTTTAGAGTGTAAGTGATTATTCATGGAGTAGCCACCAATATAATAGTTATTTTTATGTATGTGAATTTAAATTATAGTACTATCCACTTGTAGAAGCATTATTCTTGACTCCACATGTATGACCCACAGTGAGTGATTGAACTTGCCCTTCCTTAGCTTACCAATGGAAAAAGAAGAGAAATGAGTTACAGATGAAAAATTTTATGCAATATATTCAATAAAAATGTGGAGATGACCTATGTGTATGTGAAGAGTCACACCACCATGTTTCGATCTGCAAGGGAACTTGAGAAGTTCATACAAGTGTTAGAAATGGCCTATTTTTTGGTAGAACTACCATTTGATTGATAAAATTGACTTTTAACTACTTATTAACATGATCCTAACATCATTTGACCTTCTCCATGTTCTCATCCACCTTAGTGACAAATATTTTAATTGAAAAGTCCCTAAAATCCATTTAATTAAGCTAAAAAGGTGGTCAAATGTCCCTTTTAGCACATGAAACCTAACAAGTGGCCAATTTATGACTTGTAAACACATTGAAACCTATCAAAGACTATTTTAGTATATTTTAAAAATAAATTAATCCCTTGGAATAAGTTTTACCATGGTTTACCAATGTTGAATTTTTTTGACTAGGTTAGTACAAGGAGGATGGACTTCAACAGGGACTATGGGAAGGGCAAGTGAGATATGTGGGACAATAAGAGACCCCATAGGACATATGAAAATTTCCTTAAAAGTTTAAAATAGTAGGGGTTAACAGAAATTTTACTTAGAGTCAAATTTGGTAAATAGTGACCACATGGATAATATGAATAGAGGGAAGAGTTGGGGTAGGAGATTAGCTTGGTTCCTTATCACTCTGAGGTAAGAGTGGGGGAATAAGAAGGTGTTGGGTAGTGGTTGTTGGTTGTTGGATTGGTAATGGGCTTGTAATAGGTTCCTATATTAATAAATCATCCTCATCATAGAGCTAATATATAATGGTTTGGAAAGTTTTGTAGTTTTCTGTGTCATGACTTGGTGTCTTATGATAAGAGCACACTTGGTAATTGTTATACTAGACTAGTTTTGGACCAAAAGGGTCAAATTACTTGATAGCGGGTAAGGTCAAGCAAAAAGATTATAATAAATTTTGGAAGATAATCAAGTAGAATTCATCTAAAGATGGAGAGGGTTTAGAGGTTTTAGTCTTGGTTGGTGAGATGGAAGTCTTTTTGGTGATAGGATTGATGGTAAGAGGTTTAGGTAAGGTAGTGTTATTAGCTGATGGTTTTGATTTTGGTAAGGTAGAGGTTGATAAGTTAGAAAGAAGAGGTTTTAGGGTAGGTATTTTTGTTATTTATGTCTCAGTGAAGATAGGTGTGTTTGAAAGCAAGTGTGTTGGTGTAACCAACAACAGTGGTTAGGTTTTGGTTGAGAAAATCAACTTCTTAATCAAAGTGGAAGGATGAGGCCCAAGATAAAGGGCAAGGTTTAGGGAGGTAGAATTTTGGCCCTCTAGCCTTTTGTGACTTTACTTCCTTAGTTGATTTAATTTTGTGGTTGGTTGTTGGGTTTGGTGAGGTAAGATCCACTTTCATAGATGGGTGATTAAGGATCTATTTAGGGAAGGTGCCAAGGTTTTTGGTTGGTTTGGTCAGTTTCGTTGGAGAAGGTAATTTTACTGTTTGGGGTTTAGGTGCATTGGATGGTTGAGGAATTGTTGGGTTGGTAGAGGGTTTTATCAATTTGGTTTGTAAGATAGGGGTTTGGATAATAGTAGTGGTGGGTTGGTCTACCAAAGGTGTGGTTAGAGGTTCCTATTTGATGATATAAGGGAGCCCTAATTGCTTCCAAAAGGTGGCTCAATCTATGTCAGGGTTGGAGATGAATTCCAATGTTTGCACTAACCTAGAGAATAGTTTGTAGACTAGTTTTGTTCCCTAGATAGTGGACTTGAAAGATAAGACTAAGGTTGAGATAGAGGGATGGTAACTTTGTATTTTTACTCAATCAAAGAATGCAATGTTGGAATGGGTGACTCCTATATGGGAGGTGTAGACATGGGGGATTCCTCTTTGATAATGATCTCTAAAGGGGAAATAAATTGATCAGTAGTTGAGGGAGAAGGTAAAATCAGTTCTTATTCTAATATGTTAGTGGAAAGAGGGGTTGATGGCTCCACTACCTCAATAAGTGGAAAGGGAAAAGAATAGGTAGATTGGGTGGTAGGTTCTTTAGTAATGAGCGTGTCAAGAATGATGTTAAAAATATGGGTATCATGAGAACACTCAACCTTGCTGCTCTTATTTTTGGTAGGTGAATGATTAGGGAAAGGTTGTCTAAAAATGTCAAGGGATTAGTTTTAAGGTGCATTTGGGTTTTCCAACACAAGCTCCCCCTTGTCAATGAGGGATTGGAAAATTCTTTTGAAAGTATTACACCTACTAACATCATGCCCTACTACTTGATGGAAAGCACACAGATCATTCTCATTATACACTAGGTGTAAGATGAGAATAATCAAATTGCTGAGGAGGATTTATATGAGGAAGTTGTGTGATATTAGCCTTCAATAACTTCTCTAGGATTGAATCATAAGATTCTCCAAGTGGAGTAAATTGCTTTTGGTTGTTCTAGTTTTGGCTCCTCATATTTTGTTTTGAGGAGTTAGAGGAGTTTGGTTGGTTGACAAATGGAGGAGTAGTTTTAAGGACAACTGCATTCATAGTTCCCTTACTTGTGGTATTGGTATTGGTTTGGTTTCTTGGTTTAGAGGAAGAAGCCTCATTGGTTTTGTAGGTATAGTTCTTATTTTTTAACTTTAGCTTTCCTTCATCAATGGCTCTATTTTATAGCTTGCATGCCATGGTAAAATATTTGTCAAAGGCTCTAAAACTTTTAACACATAGTGTAGAAGAGATGTGCTTGGTACATACCCAAGAAAAAAGATCTCTTAGTTCAGGTTGGGGCAAAGAGAAGGATAGTTGATTGATCAAGCTCCTCTAATGAGCTACAAAATTGATAATAGATTCATCATCAAATTACCAGATAGAGTAGAGGTTAGTGATATAAACTTTCTTGTAGATGTTTATCAAAAAGTGATCCAAGAAAATTTGGGCTAATTGGGTAAAAGAGAAGAGGTAATTTTGGTTATGGAACTATACCAATCTAATACTAGACTGAATAGGGACATGGGGAAGGTATGAAGAAGGAGGGCATCATTGTAGGTAATCAAATAACATGCATGCCTAAATTCCCTAAGGTGTTGTTGGGGATCCTCCTTAATCTAAAACTTAGAGAAATTAAGAAGTTCCCATTGAGGAGGATATGCTCTGATAGGGACATATGGGTGAATGGGTTCATTATAGATCTGATCATATGATAGGATGTTGTGAGCTCCAAAAATGGATGAATATAAGGTAGTCATTTTATCCATTTTAATTTTCATTAGATTATTTGGGGTTGTGCACTTGCAGGGTTATAAGGTACATGTTGTTATGGTGGTTGGGTAACATACTGATAATTGGTAGGGGTTGAGGGGTTGTCACATATTAGTATGTGGAGACTAGTGGTTGGGTGGGAACTATGTAGGGGTAGGTAGATGTAGGTGTTTAGGTAATAGATAGAGGTATATACCCTTATGGGTTAGGGACGTAACCGAGGTTTGGTGTAATGGGAACCTATTGGGTATAAGTGGTGATTGGGTTGGTAATAAAATGAAGGGTAGCGACCTTTATGCTAATTGGTGGTAAGGTAAAAGCTTTAAACACCACAAGATTTTAAAGTGGAGTATTGGTTCAAGGAAGGTTGGAAATACCAGTGGTAGGTATTCCTATGGTGAAGGGAATATAGGTGGCTAATGGTTGGGTTTCTCTTAAGGTAGATGAGTTATTGGTGGGGGTAGAAGGTATACAAGTGTTTATAGGTTGGTTTTCCATAGTAGTATCAAAGGGATTCTTGGTAGATAAGGAGGATTGGATGGTTAATGATTGGGTGGTGACTATGGAAACAAAAGTGTTTCCCATAAGGTGAGATAGTATGCCATAAGGTGGGCCCATAGATGGAACTGAAGTAAGGGTATGATGCAACATGGTGTTAAGATAATGTTAAAGGGTCACATGATTGTTATCTAAGAAGGTGGAAAAGTCTATATCCCCTTTGGTGAACTTCTCAAGGGAAAGAAGGGCTTCTTAAAGGATGAGGAGAATTTTCTAGTTCATAAATTTACTCCATGGATGAGGAGGTAGAAGAGGTTGATTGGTTAAGTGATGGGTTTTATTATACTAGATTCTTTCACTACTGGCAAGTTAGAATCATATAAAATAAGGGAGAGAGAATAAAAAAACAATCTCACCACTCAAATAGAGAGAAAACAAGAAAAGAAAAAGGAAAATAAACACACATTAAAAAGTATGTTAAGTCTTATAGTTCTTTTTAGTCTCTCTTTTGGCTTATACCTTAAGCTTTCAAGAAATAGTGTGACTAAAATTAGCTTGTAGATTGGGTACTGGAAAAGAAGTCTATGGTTGGTTTTAGGTTGTTCAGGGTCTCAAAAGGAATCTATATAGAAAATCAATACGTGGTTTAGTATTGGGGCCTATCCCCTCACTTCACACATCTTATAGATAAGGGTGTTAGGTGCTTGATCAGTATATACTAATTTCCAGAGTTTATACTCAAATAGAGAGCTGAGTTGGTTCTCCCTTTGGTAATGACCTCCAAGTAGAATTGTTTGGAAAGGGTAAGGTGACCACTAGGTGATGAAATCCTAGTTATTCCTTGTCTCAAGCTTTTTTTTTTATGTTTTATTGATGAAGGTGGTTTGGTTTAGTGTGTACAACAAGAGTGATGCTATAATTGAATTAATTTGCTTTAATTTAGACTATGTGAACTAAAATTGTAATTAATCAATGTATACATTTGATTTTAAGACCAAAATAAATTTTAGTTTCATTTATGAGCACAAAATAGCGACATATAGATGCAAACAAACAAGAAAAGAAACTCGAGTAGAGACTCAAGGTTCCACTAGGCATGCCAAAATGTTTTAGAGAATTTTAGTGTATATTTCAAGAAAGGAAGAAGAAGAAACTAAATATAGGTATGATTGAAAAATCTATTTAATTTTGTACACATTGAATTAGATGATTATGAAGAACTCCTCTTTGGCTTGGGAGGATGACCTACAAATAATAAAATAGTAAGAAGATTTTTTTGTTAGATAGATAGTTGGGTGGATTGTATAGTGCTACATAGATCCCAGAAGTAGGATCTTCCTTGAGGGTTACCAATCCACACATTTTAAATAATTAAGTTTATAAATAGAATGATAAAGTACTTGCATTAATAATAAAAAGATACTAAAATTGAACACAAGAAATACTTGATAAAGAAATAGGCTATAAATGACTAATATATCAATAACCAAGTCAATATTGATGCTAAATAGGTCAAGTATGCTTCAAAAAATAGGATTGATGCCTATGAATAGGTAGGGACACAAAAAATTGGGTCTTGTTGAGGGTAAGAGGATGAAAATAACTTGATATTTTTTACCATAGTGACCATCAATAGTTGGGATGACTGTTAGTGGTTAAGGTGACTATCGACAGTCAAGGTGACCATCAGTGATTAGATAGACTATTGGTGGTTGAGATAATCATTAGTGGTTATTATGTATAGGCTATGGGTAATAAATGGATAATTGAAAATATTCATAGAAGGAAATTTTAGGAGATGGGTTTATGTTGGGTTGATTGAGAAATACACATAAGGTAATTGAATATTGGAGAACAAATAGTTAACTTGCAGAAGGTTGATTGGGTGAGTGGTTGGTTCATTGATAGAGTCTAGCATGATTTCAATAGAGTAATGGTAATTAGATTTCAACCGAGGGGAAGCAATAATTTATCTCTCTATCATGTTGGCTAGATCATTAGATCACTGAATTGCTAGAAGAACACACCTACAAAATAATATCTAGATGCAAAAGATCTTGATCATTGTGGATGTGGTCCCTTTCACCTCATATTCCTATTTTTTTATAGGCAAAGAGGGAGAGGTGCAAAAATATGTTAATTGAGATTTATAATTATAAATTATGTATGTAATGGCTTATACATGGATTTAGATGAGTTATTTTTAAAAAATCAAGGTGGAGTGGTTTGTATGTTAGTGTTTGGGATGGTGGACCCTGACCGTCAATCATCATCCTAATTGTCAATGGTTGAAGGCCAAGGTAGAAAGTGGGTTAAAGGATGGGTTTAGTTAGTGTTAGGTATGTGGAGCTAAAAGCTTCACCAAGGAGCATAGGCAAACAAGTTCGGGTCTACACAGACGCCGGCGTCGGTCAGGAGCGACCGACGTCGGTCAGTTGCAGTTCAGAGGCGCCGACGTCGGCAGTATGGTCGGCCGGCGACGGTCACATGCGAACAGACAGGAACCGACGTCGGTTACCTGCGTGTCCAGAGAGCTATTTTCGAGGACAGAAGCGAGTGTTTGCATGATGAGTTTGAGTTGTAGACTCATGCTCGCGTCTCTATTGTTAGCAATGTTATTTTTAGAGCCCTTGTTGAAGAGGCTTAACTGTTTGTTGTAAGAGCATGCTCAAGTCTCCTATTTCTATATGTAGGAGAGATCTTCTAAGCTATTGTAAGAAGATGAAGTGTATGAGAGTGTAATTGAGTACGAAGTAGAACATTGTGAATGTTTGAAGGACTGTACTTTAGAGAGAACTCTTAAGGAATAGAGATCTAGTGAGAGATCTTGTGTGCATCTGAGAGAGGTGTGGAAGAACAAAGTTCTTCATTTGTATTCCTATTGTAAAGAGTTTTTAATACAAGTTTTCAGGGTGTTTTCTTGTATATCTTGTTCTGTGCTATTTATCATTTCAGTTACTTATCTATCTGATTTATTTCCGCATTGATTGCTTTCATAAGTGTAATCCATTGTTGGTTGATCCCCAACAAGTGGTATCAGAGCTCAGGTTCACTAACAGGTGGTTCAGATCTGTGTAGTGTGTTTGGATTACAGGTTGCTCACAGGGATTTCTGTTTGAGTGGGAGAAGCAATGGCAGAGGAAAGTAAGTTGAGAATGGAAAAGTTTAATGGCAAGAACTATCAGCACTGGAGAATGCAGATAGAGGACTATCTGTATCAGAAGGATCTTTACTTACCGTTAGGTGGGATAGCAAAGAAGCCCAAGGACATGGAGGACGAAGAATGGGAAGTTCTTGACAGAAAGGCTCTTGGTTCTATAAGACTGAGTCTGGCCTCCACTGTGATATCCAATTTGTCACAGGCAAAAACTACAGTAGAGTTAATGACCACGTTAGCTAATTTGTATGAAAAACCCTCCGCTTCAAATAAGGTATATTTAATGAAGCAGTTGTTTAATTTGCATATGCAAGAAGGTGGATCTGTTTCTAATCACCTGAATGATTTCCATGGTATTGTTAATCAGTTAAGTTCTGTTAATATTTCATTTGAAGATGAAATAAAGGCTCTTTTAATTTTATGTTCTTTGCCTGAAAGCTGGCATGGCTTGGTAATGGCAGTTTCTAATACTGCTTCTGCTTCGAATATTTTAAAAGTAGAGGATGTGGTTAGTGTTATTTTGAATGAGGAAATACGCAGGAAAAGCACAGAAGAGACTTCTGGGACATCCGGGAATGCTTTAAATTTCGAGAGCAGAGGAAGGCAAAAAGAAAGGAGCAAGAGGAGATCAAGATCTAAGTCTAAGGGAAGAGGCAGATCCAAATCCAGGAATGGCAGAAGGCCACAATGTTGGAACTGTGGAAAGTTGGGGCACATAAGCAGAGATTGCTGGTCAAAGCCTAAGGAGGACAATCAACACGAAGGAAAGGAAGAGACAAAGGTTGCAGGTATTGCACAGGATGCTCTTATTTTCTCTTTGCATAATAACATAGAATCTTGGGTATTAGATTCTGGTGCGTCTTTCCATGCTACCCCTAACAGAGAATATTTCAGTGACTATGTCCATGGAGATTTTGGAATAGTATACTTGGGGGATGATGAGCCTTGCAAGATTATTGGCAAAGGTAAAGTGCAGCTAAAGATGCAGAATGGCAACACATGGGTGTTGAGGGATGTGATGCATGTTCCTAGTTTGAAGAGAAATCTGATTTCTGCAGGTAAGCTTGGTGATGAGGGTTGTACAGTAACTCTCACAGCAGATTCTTGGAAAGTGACCAAGGGTGCACTTGTTATGGCCAGAGGTAAGAGAGAAGGTACTCTCTATTTGTGTAATTGTATTACTAACAAATCTCCTTCAGTTTTATCTACTTCAGATGTGGATGCTAAATTGTGGCACTCAAGGTTTGGCCACATGAGTGAGAAGGGGATGTCTATCCTGAAGTCTAAAGGTATGCTTTCAGATTTGAAAAGTATGGATCTAGAATTTTGTGAGCATTGTGTGTTTGGAAAACAGAAAAGGGTTAGTTTTCTAAAGACTGGGTCTACTAAGAAAAGGCAGAAGTTGCAGCTTGTTCACACAGACGTGTGGGGACCGGCTCATGTAGCCTCTATTGGCGGATCACAGTACTATGTTACATTCATAGATGACGCCACAAGAAAGGTATGGATCTACTGTATTAAAAAGAAATCTGATGTTTTTGAGACTTTTAAGATATGGAAAGCCATGGTTGAGAATGAAACAGGCAAAAGATTAAAGTGCTTGAGATCCGATAATGGTGGTGAGTTCTGCAGTCTTAAGTTCAAATTGTATTGTTATATGAATGGGATCCGTAGGCAAAGGACGGTTCTAAGGACACCTCAGCAGAATGGTATTGCTGAAAGGATGAACAGGACTATTATGGAGCGTGCAAGATGTATGAGATTGCATGCAGGGTTGCCCTTAGAGTTTTGGGCAGAAGCAGTTGACACCGCAGTGTACCTGATCAACAGAGGACCCTCTACAGCTCTGGATGGTGGAATTCCAGAAGAGGCATGGACAGGTAAAAAGGTTGATCTTTCATATCTCAAAGTTTTTGGTTGTGAAGCCTTTGTGCACATAGATAAGGAAAATAGAAAGAAGCTAGATGCTAAGTCTATGAGGTGCACGTTTATAGGCTATGGCTCAGATGATTTTGGTTTCAGATTTTGGAATCTAGGAACTAACAAGGTAATCAGGAGCCGTGATGTTGTTTTCAACGAAAGGGTGATGTACAGTGATCAGACAAGGAAGCTAGATCAAGCTGGGCAGAGCAATAATGAGTTGGACGAAGTTATGGTCCAAAATGAGCTCGCGGGAAAAAGAAATAATCACTTACAGGAAAACACAGAGACCGACGTCGGCAGGTTTGGCACCGGCGTCGGCAATACAGAAACCGATGTCGGTCATACAGAGACCGACGTCGGCAGACCAGGCACCGACGTCGGCCAGGAGGAACCGGCGTCGGCCAGTAACAGGTCTACAGGTGGCCGAGGTCGGTCACTGTCAGAAAATTTGGGTGGAAAGATTGTGGAAAATGAGTCCAAGACACCAATCAGGAGGTCTGAAAGAGTAAGTAAGCCTCCAATTAGATACTCTCCTTCTTTATATTATTTATTGCTAACCGATGGTGGAGAACCAGAAAGTTTTGAAGAAGCTTTACAGGTGGAGTCCAGGAGTAAGTGGGAGCATGGCATGATTGAGGAGATGGAGTCCTTAAGAGAGAACCAAACA
This sequence comes from Torreya grandis, assembly GCA_037957365.1. Lineage (NCBI taxonomy): Eukaryota > Viridiplantae > Streptophyta > Pinopsida > Cupressales > Taxaceae > Torreya > Torreya grandis. The sequence goes on from JARHVA010004904.1 coordinate 349,139, forward strand.
TGGGATTTGGTTGAATTGCCGGCTGGTAAGAGAACACTGAAGAACAGGTGGACTTACAGGTTAAAGGAAGGTGAAGATGGTCAGATGAGATACAAGGCCAGATTGGTTGTAAAAGGGTTTGCACAAAAGCCAGGTATTGACTTTGGCGAAATTTTTTCTCCAGTTGTTAAGATGACTTCTATAAGGGTTGTACTATCTTTGGTTGCTTTTGAGGATTTGCATCTCGAGCAGCTAGATGTTAAAACAGCATTTCTTCATGGAGATTTAGATGAGGAAATTTACATGGAACAGCCAGAAGGTTTCGAGGTCAAGGGTAAGGAGAAACTAGTGTGCAGGTTAAAGAAAAGCTTGTATGGCCTCAAGCAAGCTCCAAGGCAATGGTACTTGAAATTTGACAGGTTTATGACTGAGCATGGTTTCAGTAGATGTCAATCAGACCATTGTGTATATTTTAAGAGATTTGATAACGGTAGATACATTATTCTATTGTTGTATGTAGATGACATGCTGGTTGCAGGGTCTCACATGCAGGACATCTCAGAGCTTAAGGAGAAGTTAGCTCAAACGTTTGCCATGAAGGATTTGGGAGCAGCTAAGAAAATCCTTGGCATGAGCATTAAGAGAGACAGAGAAAATCACAGGTTGATATTGTCTCAAGAAGATTATGTGGACAGGGTGTTGAAACGGTTCAACATGCAGGATGCGAAACCGGTAAGCACACCTTTGGCAGGACATTTTAAGTTAAGTAAAGAACAATGTCCCAATTCACATGATGAGGTAGAGTACATGAATAAAGTTCCATATTCTTCCGCGGTAGGAAGTTTGATGTATGCAATGGTGTGTACTAGACCAGATATTGCCCAAGCAGTGGGAGTAGTAAGCAGGTATATGGCCAATCCAGGAAAGGAACATTGGAAAGCAGTACAATGGATCCTTAGATATCTGAGAGGAACCAACAGTAGACACTTATGCTATGGAGGTTCAGATACATCTCTACATGGCTATGTAGATTCAGATATGGCAGGGGATTTGGATGGCAGGAGGAGCACCACAGGTTATGTTTTTACTGTAGGTGGGACGGCAGTTAGTTGGATTTCTAAGTTGCAGAAGGTTGTAGCCTTGTCAACTACAGAAGCAGAATATATTGCAGCTACAGAAGCTAGCAAGGAAATGATATGGATGACACGGTTCATGGAAGAGCTTGGAAGGGAGCATGGGAGTTGCAGATTGCATAGTGACAGTCAAAGCGCAATCCATTTGGCTAAGAACTCAGCTTTCCATTCTAGAACCAAACACATACAGCTAAGGTACCATTTCATACGGCAGGTAGTGGAAGATGGTGAGTTGAAGCTGGAGAAGATCCATACAGATGTGAATCCTGCTGATATGCTAACAAAGCCGGTTACTAAGGAGAAGTTGAATCTTCATTCAACTTCTGTTGGTCTTCACGATTGAGTTGAAGATGGAGGAGCTAGAAGATCTTGCTGTACAGGTATTGGTGCAGCTGGTTTATCTCCAAGTGGGAGATTGTTAGGTATGTGGAGCTAAAAGCTTCACCAAGGAGCATAGGCAAACAAGTTCGGGTCTACACAGACGTCGGCGTCGGTCAGGAGCGACCGACGTCGGTCAGTTGCAGTTCAGAGGCGCCGATGTCGGCAGTATGGTCGGCCGGCGACGGTCACATGCGAACAGACAGGAACCGACGTCGGTTACCTGCGTGTCCAGAGAGCTATTTCCGAGGACAGAAGCGAGTGTTTGCATGATGAGTTTGAGTTGTAGACTCATGCTCGCGTCTCTATTGTTAGGAATGTTATTTTTAGAGCCCTTGTTGAAGAGGCTTAACTGTTTGTTGTAAGAGCATGCTCAAGTCTCCTATTTCTATATGTAGGAGAGATCTTCTAAGCTATTGTAAGAAGATGAAGTGTATGAGAGTGTAATTGAGTACGAAGTAGAACATTGTGAATGTTTGAAGGACTGTACTTTAGAGAGAACTCTTAAGGAATAGAGATCTAGTGAGAGATCTTGTGTGCATCTGAGAGAGGTGTGGAAGAACAAAGTTCTTCATTTGTATTCCTATTGTAAAGAGTTTTTAATACAAGTTTTCAGGGTGTTTTCTTGTATATCTTGTTCTGTGCTATTTATCATTTTAGTTACTTATCTATCTGATTTATTTCCGCATTGATTGCTTTCATAAGTGTAATCCATTGTTGGTTGATCCCCAACAGTTAGTTGGTCAAACTAACCATGGTTAGGATCAGTTAGGGGTCAAAGGGCCAAATTATTCCCAAGGGGGTCCTAAGGTGGTGTAGGGGTGTTTCAACATTCAAAATTATGGTGTGTAGATGTAAGGTGTCTACAATAGCTTTATTTTGCACTTAAGCTAGTTGGTTTTATATCCTCATATACTATGGCATCACTAAGAAATAAATTTATTTTAGGTGCATAGAGGAAATCATCCTCATCAATCTGATCTAGCTCTTTAATTTATACATTTTATTATACATACAACTATTGATAGAGAAATTATTATAAGCTTATGCCTCTTTCTCAAGGGCATATCCCTGAGCTTTGATTCCTTGTACAAGATCTCATTATTAGTATTGTATTTTTTTCATGTGAGTCATCTTGGACTCCTATTTAATCATGATTTGATTTGGTATGCCATGCCATGGGAACCACATATGAGACAAGTTCATTTCCATGTAACTATTTAATGTTCTAGATTAATCTCTACTCAAAATCATGGTGTAAACTTTAGGTATATCAACTACTTGAATGTCAATAAGCTATTACACCCTTATATTAGTGGCCAATTGCATATGGATGTGATTTATCTCATTGACAACCTTGACCTCTGATGTGTCTAACTTAACAACCTTCCTATTTGACTTTTCAAGAGTCAAACCCAACTATTGGTAAGTTGCATAAGGCTTGATGTTTCTAGAAGCACCTGAATCCACCTAATAATTATGAAAGTTTTTACCAAAAATATGGATTGTTAGGAGGAAAGGAGGAGTCTCAATTTTTTCCTTGTAAATTATAACATGAGCATCAACTATCCTATTATTTTCCTTCCCTTTGGGAGTGGATAATTCTCTTAGCAAAATGTTCTTTTGGTTTGAGATTTGAAGTAGGTCAAACATCATGATATTGGCCTTAGTTTTATTTAGGTTATCTATAATAATGTATCCATATTTTCTTGGATCTACTAGTTTGTAATTTTATGGAGGTGTATACTTGTTCTTGGGTTAACAAGACATTGTAGTCCTATAGGTATAAATAGGTTGTTGCTCGAATTCTCGTCAAGTTGAACTTGAGCATTGTTTAAAGGAGTAGACATAATTAACAAAGTTTGAAATTTTTTCCTCAACTGATAGTTGTTTCTCCTTTGAAATTGTTTAAGTATGTGAACCTCATCTAAGTTGTCTTCTAGATCATTATCACTTTCAAATGAAAACTCATAAGTCTCCAAGGCTAGAGTTGTACTAGGATTTCCTTTGCCTTGATTAGATTCATTATCAGGTGCAAGAACTAGTTCTAGGTTATCCATCTTCTTCTAGAAGATGTTTGAGGCAAAGATGAATTATGTAAAATAAATCGTAGTGTGGTCATTTTTATTGTTTATCCTACACGAGGTGAGAAGTGCTACATCAGTTAAATTCACTACATTGGAAACATTATTATTATTATTTTGGTTTTTATTGTCCAATGAGCTAGGTACACCTCCATTACTTGGCCTCGTGTTCCATTATATATTGGTTCTCTAGAAGTTGAAATTTTTACTTGGTGGTAAATTATTTGCATTTTGGTTGGTGTTTTATGGTACTTGTTTATGCAAATTTACAATATCATTTGTCAACCTATAAATCATTTGTTATAAATTGGCTACTTCTAGATTCACACTAGTGTTTTGTGTATTTATCAATAGTGGTTGAGGGTTGGCCATAGGTGCATTAACATTTAAAAATGCAAAAATTGTGGGGTGTGCTTGATTATGAACATTGATAACAGCCATTTGGTTATTTAGGAATGATGGGATAGCCTATTGGTTTCTAATAGAAGCAACATAACCACTAATTTTAGGCATATAAATTTTTTTGTTATATGTAATGAGAACTTGTTATTATTTTCCTATGGAAAAACATGTTTCAAAGGTGTGTAAGGTAGGCTTCTAGGTATGTAGTTCATGGGTGTTAGATTGTAGAACATATTTACACTTGCATATAGGGCACCTAAAATTGTTTTCATCTATGAGGTGTTGTGTTTTAAGGCATGGTTGATCATAGGAATTTAATTATAATCACCTAGTTCACCTAATGAAAGTAAAGGACCAATTTGGTAGCCTTATGGCACCATCTGTTGTTTAATATTTATATCCTCATTATATGTCAAGGATAAGGATAAGAGGGTTTTGGGGGTTATTATGAATAACATGAAGGTCATTAAATATAAATTCCTCATGTATGTTTGTATGGAATCCACTTCTGTTTGAGTGTACAAGTTTTTTAACCTTTGGTAAAGATTTTGGAATCATGCTTTTGAAACACTCATAGGTTTATTTGGATCCCTTTAGGTAATAGCAAAGTGATGATATATGAAAACTAGATCAATGAGAATCTTAAAATAGTTGATGAAAATAGTTTCTAAATCATTATAAGAAGTGATAGATATAGTGGGCAAGCCAAGATACTAGGCATAGGCAACTTCTTCCAAGGAGTAAGGAAATAAGTAGCAATCCATGTCCTCATGTTGAACTTGTGTTCAAATTAAGGAATATTTAAATTCTTGAATATGCTCTTTGTTGTTTAAATTACATTAGGGATATATTTTGGGTGGAATTTATCAATATTCTTTTGTAAATCATTGGTAGGTCTTGGAACATTCACAATGCATCCATTTGCACCAGCAAAGTGGGATTAATTGATATTGGTGGGTTTTAAAGGGAAACAAAAGGGTTGATAAATGGAAATACAATAGTAGGCAAGCTACTAGCTAAGTGTATTTGTCATTTTTAAAGAATTTTCCTTTATTTACCCTCTATTTTCTATGTTTAATGAGTTCTAACAACTCAAAATCAACCCCTACATACTTTGATCTCATGGATATCTATCTAATTTATAGTTTAACTTTTAGACTACCTGAGTATGGGTAATGATCCTAAAGGTTCAAGTTTAAAATTTTAGTAGAATTTTAGTTTTATGGCTATGGATACATTTATAGATAGGTTCAATCCCTCATTCTAGTGCTAGTTTATTTTACATGTATTTTGGCACACACCAACATTTTAGGCTCATCTCATGACTCACCTCTCTTGAAAGGAGATTCAAGAGAATCTCCCCAAGGTTTACATCTACCTAGTCTAGGTGCACTGATCTTCACTCAATGGCTCATTGTGACCATTCCATTTCAAGGGATCTTTGTTGTTTCACCTATTCCAAAATACTAACATGAATTTAGTGGGTTTTGGGTACTTGAATAGTATAAAACAAGAATGCCAATTTATTGTTTTTATGATTACGTTTCAAGCAAGGTGATGAAAATAGATAAACATGCATTCATTGTGGTTTTGCCCAATTTCAAATCAACACTTTTAGGGTTTTGTTTTATGTGTTTACTGTTGATTTTAGAGTGTTTATTCCATCATTTTAACATTCAAAAATTCAATAAAAAATAATGGAAAATAAATTGAGTAATCAAGGTAAATAATAAAATAATATTGCATACAAACCCTAAGCTAGCAAGTGATTAAAGAAATGATAAAAGAGAGAATAAAATCCTATAATAACATTGATAAATTTCATTTCATGATTGAATGAGCTCCACAAATTAGTCCATGATCTAATTAGTTCTTTCACAATCAAATGTATATCTAATGAAATATTATAATAAGAGTAGACAAAGTAAAAATAGCTAACACCACCATATACACACCCAAACTAAAAGCAAATAATCCAAAGTCTTGTAATAATCAATAATCTATTATTTTGATAATTAATAAGAGTTTATTACAATAACTCTCTCAAAAAAATTCTAGTATAACAGCATGAGAGGAGTTGAGTGATCCAAAAATCAAAATTTCTAGTTGATAAATATTTCAAGAACACAGAAATAACATAGTAACAATGAATTCTCTGAGAAGAGATGTATTATTACTCAAGATCGCAATACAACTATATGCTTGTCTTTAGGAAGAGATGTCTAATTTTACATCTCAGGTTACATCTTCATTTATACCCATTTTTAAATTAGGGGGAGGATGTGGAATGTCACCAATATTGAGGGAGATTAAGTGGTTTGACTTCCATGCTTTAAAACAATACAAAATTCAAGGAATTAGTATTTTTAGAAACTTATTATTTTTAGACTGCACTACTAAAATTAAAATTTGTGGCACTTCCATTAGGTTTTTAGGGGTAAAAATTCATTGAGAATATATTTATGACATATCACAGTGTTATCCTCATTCTTAGCTTTCCAATGGTTCAAACGGTGAGTCAATAGGAGCTACGGTGCAAAAGTTATGGCTCCCAGAAGTTTTGTCATCAATTGGGGTGCAATTGTCGCCCGAATTATCACCTAAATTGTTGCCCGAATCATTGAGAGAGAGAAAATAAATAAAAAATGTATAAAATAAAAGGGGTTGGCTCTAAATATCTTGCTAGAGGAGAAAAATACAACCCTTTGAGAGTAAAAATGAAACAATATATAGCTTTTTGGTCCTCCATTAGAGATATTTTTCATTTAAAACACTTCAAAAACTATCATTAATACCTCAACTACCTATTTCTCCTTATACATTTGCCACTTCCACTATTTAAAATCCTACACCAGACCAAAAATGAAGTTAACACAAGCAATTAAAATAAATGAATAATAAATTAAAGACTAAAATGCAAATAGGTTTTCCCACAAGTAAAACCAAGTAAAATTAAGGGTACCATTACGTCTGGACTGGAACCAACTTTTTGATAACATGAAAGGTTTGAATTTTGACAAGAAAGGTGAAATTTATACCTAAAAAATAAAAAATTGATCAATAATTGCCTCTACACACCTATTCAAGATTTTTGGGTCATCAAGGTTATATTTAAATGTTATTGTTCATTTTTGAAAATTTTAATAGTCTTAGTGCTAATCAGGCTTCTAAAGCCCGAATAGCACTAGGAGAACCTTTCAAAACATATTTAGACCCAATCACGTCTTTTTCACTGATTAGAACTATGTTTTAAATTTTAATTTTGGTAAGAAATGGGTTTGGGGCCCCCAAGACCTATTAGGTAGGGACTCTTGGTTTGGTCTATTGGGCACCTTGGCAGGCTTTTTCTTTGTTACGTAGGACAAAATACCTGATTAGCACTAGAGGAACATTTTTTGATAGTTGGGGTCTAAAAATCTTGATGGTAGACCTAATCAAGGAATTGAGGGGAAAAACTTGATTAAAATAAGTAGTGACAATTAGGGTTCTGGGGGGCTAGTAAAACCTTGAATAGCAAAGGCTTAGGGGCTTAGGATCCCTGATGACCTAGTTAAGACCCAGGCCTTGATCAACATTGAAATGGTGATGGTAGGATGGCACCCAAACTAATTAAGAAACCATACCTTAATTATAACTATGATCCACATTAAAACAAAGCCCAACATAGTCATAATTTAAATCTTGATAAGCACTAAAATGACCCCTTCTCCTCCACTCAAACCTATTTAGAACTAAAGTTATGATTAGAAAAATAACTTGACACCAATATTCCCTAAGACCTATTTAGGATTTCAAAGCTTTATTAAGTCTTGGTTAACACTTAAAAAAATTTATCTTTGAGAATCTTGATTACAATTGGGCAAGGAAATTTGAACTTGATAAACTTAAATGGAACATTTTATAAGTTTCTTACATGATAAAGTGAGATTTGGAAAGTACAAAACGGAGGCCCCTAATCTATCTTGGGAGAAAGGATAAAAAGCCAAAATTTATTGAATAATCTTGGTGAAAATGATAGAGTAAGTTTTGGAGGCTGAAATAATATAGAAACCAAAGTGACCCCCTAGAGTAGCTACAAGGAGCTAAGAAAGTAGGCAAGTAATAATTCCAAGTGGGAATAAGTGTATCAAAAATATATTTAGGGTCCAAGTGTTATATATTAAAATTCACCATTTAGACTTGGTCATCATAATGGGATATAGATTTTTGGAGCTTAAAGGGCATAGAAATTGAAATGACTACTTGGAGCAGGATAAGAGAACTAGGAGAGCTAAGAGAGCCAAGATTAAAATATAGATTGGGAGGTGAAAAATCCACTTTTATGCTAAGTGTAAAATACATAGTTGACTCACATAGACATGGTCTTTCCAATGGTGATGGTTTCAAGTCCTAGTTTAGAATGCAAATCAAGACAAACATCAAGGAAATTTAAGGTGTTGAGACCAATGAACCATGAGCAAAAGTGGGAGTAGATCAAAAGGCAAAAAAAGAGGTTCCCTAATTCTTGGAAGAATTAGTGCATGTTGTGCAAGAAATAACATGGACTTCTAGGACTCTATACTTATTTTTATAGATAGTGTGATTCCCGATCCATTGGTGCCTTAGAAATATTTCACCAATGAGCTCATATTTAATTTTTACTTTTTCTATTATCTAATATCACCTCAAAGAGGTTTTCATTAAAGGACATTAAATTTTGATTTTCATAATTTTTGTGACTAAGTAAATCGACGTACTCTATAAAGTAGGCAATAGGGTCAAAATTGATTTCAAATCCTTGTTTATGGTCTCCAAGTGGAAAACTATCTATAAGACCCTAGAATTATTAATTATCCTCATAATTTTAGTTTTCATCCAATGGTATGCAATCATTTTATTCCTACTCAATGAGTTTATGGTAATGGAGGTCAACGCTGGTGGTAATGACATTGGTGTTTAAAATATTTGTATCATTGAGCTAATCATAGATATTATAATAAGACTTTGAATCACTATTGGGAAAATCATCATTAGAAATTGTAGTTGTGTTACTTTTGAGATATGATGGATCACCCCTATGTAATGTATCCAACAACTTGAACATTTTTTTTTGGATGAATGAGTTAAAGAATGCCATGTTGGTTTACCCCCAAGCCTATACCTTTATAATTAATATGCTCCAAAATCTATTGAGAATAAGGTATTTTGTATTTTAATAACATGAAGCAATTTCATCACTATATAACCAGGAATCCCCTAAAGTGATGACATGCTCTTAATCCAAAATAACATTATTTAAAAAAGATAAAGGACCCACCTGATAAGATGTAGATTTTATACACCACATCTTGGGCCTACCATATGATTTAGTTGACTTAGGAAGTTTGTAAATGTGGAAAAAATAATTAATTAGGTATTCTACACAACCTTTATCCTTGATGGTGAAATGAGAGGACTCTTTGGGATGAGGAGGACCTTTGGATGAGGATGTGAGTCTATCAGGATCAATGTAGGAAAATTTTGGATATTCAGGCATTGTTTTATTTTATTTTTAGTACACATTCAATGCTTAGACAATATTTGGTATCATATTTTATGTCTTGGTTCTTTCAATATTGATACTATTGTAGATTTATAGAATAGTGAATTCCATACCCAAATGTGGGAACTCGAGACACTGATGTAATGTGGATGATATTAAACACATATCATGGATCCATATATGCCCAAGAAGTGAATGATAGTTCTAAATCAATGACATGGAAAAGGGTGTTATGGGTGATAGACCCAACAAGGCTAGGTAACCTAATGGTACCAACTAATTCTCATTCAAGATTATCATACTCTGATTTTTATAGTTTTATGTAGAAAATCTATAGGTGAATATCCTAAGAGTTTGACAAACTTGAGTGTATCAATGTTCAACCTTGATACATTGTCTATGAGCACCCTATTTACCTTATGTTAGGAAATTATTACTTCAATGTAAGGGAATTATTATGTGAAGGATCAGATGGTGACATATCACTTTGATAAAAAGTGATATCTTGTCTCATGTAAAAATGTCCTATGAGTTCTTATAATTGGGATAAATCAATTTCATTATGGACTTTGGATTACTAGAGAAGTTTATATAATATGTCCTTATGAACTTCGGATGTGCATAAGATATCCAAAATGTATATCTATGCTAGAGTTTTATCTAGTTGTTCAAGAAGGTAATATGGCTACTCATTAGATGAAGTGGATGGATTGTATTTGGAGGGAAGATAACATTAGGTCTAATTACTAGACTTGGATATAGAAGGACCTTGAACTGTAACCTCAGGGCATCAAGTTGTAACATCATAATCTTGAGCTAGAGTAGGGTTAACTAAATTTTATGGGGAAGTCCTTAGATAGTGATGTGCTACACTTATTGGTGTTATAAGGATGATGGGGATTAGATTTGATGGTAACTACATGATTTTTAGTAATATGACTGACAAAATTATTATAAGTTTATTAGGTGTTACAATAATCTATGTGGTTGGTTTGGGAATGTTGACTTTGATATTGTTGATGATGTTATTGATTATTACCTGGATTGTGATAATTTGGTTGACAATTATTATAAATGGCCTGAATATGATTCTAATTATGCCTTGGAAATGGGTCCTTAAGTATGGCCATATTTTTATTGGAAGATGAGGCTTCATTTTCAAGTGAAATTTATCCAGGCTCAATCAAGTCTTATACATAATGTCAAAGTTGCATACACATGTGTGTAGCATGAAATTTGATGTAGTTATAATCACAATATCCATTATCCTTTTAACAGGTGGGATTTGATTGACCTTACTTAAAAGGCTTGGTAATAGGCTATATAACCATATTTATTTTTACAAGTTTATATAATAAAACTTCTATAGGCTCACCAAGATTGGTGAACATGTATATTTGGTATTATGTTCTTAGTGGTGTTATTATAAGTGTGAGTGGTTTTATAGATGGAGATTTTGGGGTAAGTAGTGGTTGAATTATTTTCACATGCCTTGCTTCTGGTGCACCATCACCTACCACATTCTTAGTCTTATTATATAATTTGGGTTTCTCTACTGAGGTACTTACTTAAGCTTGAGATTGATTTGGAGAATAGATTTTGATTAACCCTCTTTCAATCAATCCATTTTTGATATACACCCTTTTTTAAATAATCTCATCAAAGCATTAACATAATGCAATCATAAGTGGAAGGACATTTATCCATTTATATTGGCTAAAAAGCTGTTAGCTATTTTTTATTCAAGAAGAGAATAGGGGAATCTACTAGATAGACCTCTCCATATTTGTAAAAAAGAATCAAAGCTTTCTCCACTTTATTATTTGGTATTCACAAGTCAACCACGGTCAATTCATGATCTAAGTTGTATGATAAATTCCTAAAAAACCACTCAGAAAAATTGTCAAATGTTTTAATTAATCCTTTGGGCAAGTGAAGGAACCATTCTAATGCTTGGTCACCCAAACTACAAGGAAATAGATGAAGTAGATAGATATGGTTATACACTAGTTATTTGAAATCCATAATGAATTCCTTGATGTGCTCTCTTGGGTCCCCTTTCCCTTTATATTTATCAAATTTTGCCATCTAAAATTGAGATGGGAAAGGGATTTGGAGGATATTTGTATCAAATGCATACATACATATCTCATCAAACATGAGTTTTTTAGTTTGGTTTGTCATTTGTATTCCTTGAATAACATCCTTCATCTCTTACCACTCTTGATATAAAAGTGGGGTTTAGAGTGAATGTAATACATGATGTTGGGATCAAAAAGGTGGATTAGATTGGGTATGAATATTAGAACCTAATTTGGAGGGGATAAATACCATATCACTGGGTTTAATGGGGAATTTTTGTTGAATGGGAGTAATTTATTATTATTGAATAGGAGGGATTTGCTTCTAAACTAGAAAGGATTTTTTTATTGTTGTTTGGAAAAGATTGTTATTGTTATTGATTGTATGCATTGGGTGGAACTTTTTATTTTTGATGTTGATTAGATTGGGTCTTTGATTTGGGTGAGACTTATTTTTATTATTGGGATTGAGTTGATTCCAAGGTATAGACCAAAGTTGTAAAAATTTGGGTCATTTTTTACAATTTCTTGACCACCACTTGATTTATATCTAGAGGTGGTGTTTTTACATGAACTTCATTCCATTTTCTATAAGACTTGGGATTTTAATGTTGAATTGATCTTGATTTTGGGCTTGGTTATAAGTTGCTTGGTGTTATGGGTGGCCTTGAACCACTTTCTCATGTGGGTGAACATGGGTTTGTAAATTTTATATAGGATACCCTTCAAGAAACTTGGCCCCTAACTCTAGCAATCAAAAAAGGACATCATCCTTATGCTCAATGAGTTCTTACGCAAATTGGGCTCTTAAAATATTAGTTTTTTTTTGTATTTGACTCCACTCTTTGTTTTATCTATGGTGGTTTTGATTCATATTATTGCTAGTATACCCCACTATTTGTTTGATCTTTAGTATTTTAGATAAGTGGGTTTTAACTCTAATCGTCATCAAATTTAGGGTTGTATGAAGTAGGGTTATACAAAGCCCCACTTCTAGTGAATTTAGGCATGATTATGATGTTCATGCTTGAATTAAGATTGGAGTATTTGTTACACTAATTGTAATTTGATGTTAAATTTTAATAAATACCTTGTGATTCAGTTTTGAATTAACTCTTGGATTTAGGAATCAAATTTTAGTGAATATTTTAATCCCAATCAAGGCACTTCTTGGAAACATGGTGTTTTAGCATTTGATCTTAATTTGATTTATCAATATTTGATATTTGAAAAATTTTGCTTACTCCTTTGACTTGAGGGTGATTTTTGGAAACATTTTATCTTTAAGAAAACTTTGAAATGTTTAATAATGTTTTGAATGCCTTGATGTGATTTGACTTGGTTTAGAATTTTTACTTTACCTTGTATTAAATTTGATTTGAAATGGGTCAAAGTTATGAGCTTTATGTTGTTTGACTCAAGATTTAGACCTCAAATCAAGTTTGACATTTGACCTTAACCTAGTTTTTTTTTAAAAATGACTTTGATAAGTTTGAATTAGTTTAAATTTGAAGTTTGATTTTTTAAAAAGTTGGACCTTTTACTTGATTCAATTTAACCTTTGACTTTGATTTTATTTGACTTAGTTCAAGAATGACTTTGTTTGAATTTGATTTGAATTTAAAATTTTTTGACATTGATTTAACTTTGAAAAGGTTTAACTTGGACTAAGTTTAATTGATTTGATTTTAAAGTTTAACATTGACTTAACATTGGTAGGTTGACTTCAAAAGGTTTGACCTAATTTTACTTGATTTGATTCGATTGGAAAAAGATGGATCAGATTAGAATAATTGATTTGAATCATATATTGGTCAAAATAGACTAGATTGAATATTGGAAATGGTTCAAATTAGACAAAGTAACAATACTATATAGGCAACATAATGTTATGATAGGATAAAATGAGTATTGATTTCGATAATGTAACACCTTATCACATATAATTTGTGAATGGATGTGACATGATTATAATTTGTTAGGTTGTGGAGCTAAAAGCTTCAACCCTTTGCAAACTGTGGAACAATGGTTGCTGAGATCCAGGAGCACCGGCGTCGGTAGCAGGACCGACGTCGGTAGAGACCAGTGTAGAAGGCCACCAGCGACGGTAGGAAGTCGGCCGACGTCGACAGAACCAGACAAGCAGGGACTGACGTCGGTCACCTGTGTGTTCCAGAACTACTCATTTCACGGACAATTAGTTAAGTAAATGAAGAGTTTGCATGTTGAGACCAGTTAGAGTCTTGGGTTGCGAGGATAATTGTCTAAATTAAGAGTCTAAGTTATTTTTTGAGTTAGGGATCTATTTATAGACCCATTGGCATGTATTGTTTAAGGCATGAGATAGAAAGGAAGAGTTCCTTCAAGTTGTAAGATCTGTGAGTTGCAGGTTGTTGCAAGCTCATTGGGGATCTACATGTAAGTTTGGTCTTTGAATTGTAGGTTGCAGGTTCATGAGAGATCAGCTTGAAGTGCTATAGAGTGCTTGGTGTACCGACAGGGTTATTACTGACTGGTTGGTGAGGTGAACACCAATTCTGTGTGTGAGTTGGTTGTTGGGACCATTTTTTGTGTAGGAGAGTGTGTGTCAGAAGAATTACTGTACACTTGAGGTGTGGCGAATCTCTATAAGGTGAAAGAGTGTGGCGGCTCTTTGATGTATTCTTTTCTGTATAGTGTTAATACAAGATAGTGTATTGTCTCTCATATTCTATGCTATTGGTGTATTCTAGTTACTTGTGTTTCTGGTTAATTCCGCATATTCAATTGCTTATATTTGGTAATCATACTGTGCTCTTTTTGAGGAGCAAGATCCTAACGGGTGGAATTAGAACAGGTGTGTTTGTTCTTGGATTTACCTCCACCCCCTCCCAACAAGTGGTATCAGAGCTTTTGGTTGGGATACTAACAGATTGGTGTAGATCTAGGTAGTGTGTTTTGATTACAGGTTACTCACAGGGCTTCTATTTGAGTGGGAGTTGAGCAATGGCAGAAAATAGTCAACTACAAATGGAAAAGTTTAATGGCAAGAACTACCAATTATGGAGGATGCAGATTGAGGACTATCTGTATCAGAAAGATTTGTACTTACCGTTGGGTGGGGTTGCTAGCAAACCCTTGGATATGAAAGATGAAGAATGGGAGGTTCTTGATCAGAAGGCTCTGGGATTTGTTAGATTGAGTCTTGAATCATCTGTGATTTCTAGCTTATCAAAGTGTAAGACAATGGTGGAGTTGATGAAATCTTTGGCAAATTTGTATGAAAAACCCTCGGCTTCTAATAAGGTATTTCTTATGAAGCGTTTATTTAATTTGCAAATGTTGGAATGTGGATCTGTTCATAGCCATCTTAGTGATTTCCATGGTTTGGTAAACCAGTTAAGTTCAGTCAATATTGTATTTGATGATGAACTTAGAGCTCTCTTAATCTTGTGTTCATTACCTGAAAGTTGGGAAGGTTTGGTAATGGCAGCTTCTAATACTGTGTCTCCTTCAAAAGTCTTAAAAGTGGATGATGTTGTGAGTGTGATCTTGAATGAAGAGATACGCAGGAAAAGCACAGGTGAATCATCTGGAGATGTTTTGAGTGTTGAAGGAAGAGGAAGGCCAAGAGAGAAGATAGAGCGTGGGAGATCAAGGTCGAAAATAGGCAGGAGATCCAAGTCCAAGTATGGAAGAATAACCTGCTGGAAATGTGGAAAGCAAGGGCACTTAAAGAGAGACTGCAGATTGGGTGAAGATCAGCATGAAGGACATGGAGAAGAAGCAGATGTTGCGGGTTACGTTGCACAGGATGCTCTGGTATGTTCTTTGGATAAAATAGAATCTTGGGTATTAGATTCAGGTGCCTCTTTTCATGCATCCACACATAGGGAATTTTTTCATGAGTATGTCCAGGGAGACTTTGGAGAAATTTGTGTAGGGGATGGTAAGCCTTGTCAGATTGTTGGCAAAGGCAAAGTGAAGCTGAAATTGCAGACAGGTGACACATGGGTGTTAAAGGAGGTCATGCATGTCCCAGTTCTGAAGTGGAATCTGATTTCTGTTAGAAGTTTGGGTGAAGAGGGTTGCACAGTAACTCTCACAGTGGACTCTTGGAAGGTTACCAAGGGTACACTTGTTGTAGCTAGAGGTAAGAAAGTAGGTACGCTTTATCTATCTACTTGTTTTATTGATTCTCTTTCTGGGTTATCTACTTCATCTGTAGATTTAGAGATGTGGCTTAATAGGCTTGGTCACATAGATAAGAAGGAGATGCTTGTTCTTGAGTCAAAGAGTATGCTTTCAGATTTGGAAGGCATGGATCGTGGTTTTTGTATGCAAAAGAAGAAGGTGAGGTTTCTTGAGGAATCTGATGTTAGTGACAAGAATAGGAAAGCCTTGGTTTTCAAGGAGAAAGTGATGGACAGAGTTCAGCACAAGGTGCAGAGGAATTCTGAGCAGAGCAAGGGTGATTTGGACAAGGGTTTGATCCAAAAAGAGCTCACGGGAAAAAGTCAGGTCTCACAAGAAAAACATAGAGACCGACGTCGGTAGGAAAACCGGCGTCGGTGTCCAGACAGGGACCGACGTCGGCTATGTGCAGCCTGACGTCGGTGACTCAGGGCAGAAAAGGACCGGCGTCGGCCAGGGGAAACCGACGTCGGTAAGGAGGCAGTCGCAGGGAACCGAC
Organism: Torreya grandis; assembly: GCA_037957365.1. Lineage (NCBI taxonomy): Eukaryota > Viridiplantae > Streptophyta > Pinopsida > Cupressales > Taxaceae > Torreya > Torreya grandis. Next base: position 365,389 of record JARHVA010004904.1, read on the forward strand.
ATCGATCGGCTGTAGACTGAGATGTGATCGGCATCAGTTACTGAGACGAATTTTGGGTGGACAGCGAGTTGTCATGGAGTCTCAAGCGCCCATATGGAGGACTGAAGGTGTAAGTAAGTTCTTAAATTCATCATTTCCCTTCTTTACACTACTTGTTGCTCACTTATGGTATAGAACCAGGAAGTTGTTGAAGAAGCAGAACAGGTAGATCCAGGAAACAGTGGGAGCTTGGCATGGATGAGGATGTGATTCCTTGGAGGAGAACCAAACAGGTGTTTTGGGTAGTGTTGCCAGCTGGAAAGTAAGCACTGAGAGACGAATGGATGTTAAGGATGAAGAAGAGCGAAAATGGATACGTGAGACAGAAGATCAGGGTATATGATCTTGTATAAGCTGCAGGGCAATGGAGGTTTTATCATTGTGTTTCTCTTTACCAGGTTGGATAATATTAGCTACATTATCCTATTTTTTGTATGATGTGCTTGTTGCAGGGTTACATATATAGGTATTGTTGAACTAAAGGTAAAGTTAGTTCAAGGGTTTGTCATGGAGAATCTGGGAGCAACAAGATTCTTTGGCATGAGTGTGTTCTAGAGACATGGAGGTCTTGTTGACTTTGTTTCAGGATGATTGTGTGAAACCGATTAGCACGCCGATGGTTAGACAGTTCATAGAACAGGTGTCTTGATTCACATAATGAGGTTGAGTGCATGGTATGTACTAAACTTGAGTTTTCCAAAGCAGTGGGAGTTTTCACAAGTTTGGAGTCAATCCAGGAAAGTAATACTGAAGGGCAGTTCAGTGGGACCAGCAGCAGGTGCACATGCTATGCAGGGTCAAGTTCTTTATCTACATGGTTGTAGATGCGGATGTGGCAGTTAATTTGGATGACAGTTTTTGCACCATGGATTTTGTGGTGGTTGGTCTTCAAGAGTGATCTTGAGGAGGGATACAAAGCCAAGGGAACAAACTAGACGGTGTACAAGTACAGGTACAGGTTGCAGCTATTTATCTCCAAGTGGGAGATTGTTAGGTTGTGGAGCTAAAAGCTTCAACCCTTTGCAAACTGTGGAACAATGGTTGCTGAGATCTAGGAGCACCGGCGTCGGCCGCAGGACCGACGTCGGTAGAGACCAGTGCAGAAGGCCACCAGCGACGGCAGGAAGTCAGCTGACGTCGGCAGAACCAGACAAACAGGGACCGACGTCGGTCGCCTGTGTGTTCCAGAACTGCTCGTTTCATGGACAGTTAGTTAAGTAAATGAAGAGTTTGCATGTTGAGACCAGTTAGAGTCTTGGGCTGCGAGGATAATTGTCTAAATTAAGAGTCTAAGTTATTTTTTGAGTTAGGGATCTATTTATAGACCCATTGGCATGTATTGTTTAAGGCATGAGATAGAAAGGAAGAGTTCCTTCAAGTTGTAAGATCTGTGAGTTGCAGGTTGTTACAAGCTCATTGGGGATCTACATGTAAGTTTGGTCTTTGAATTGCAGGTTGCAGGTTCATGAGAGATCAGCTTGAAGTGCTATAGAGTGCTTGGTGTACCGGCAGGGTTATTACTGACTGGTTGGTGAGGTGAACACCAATTCTGTGTGTGAGTTGGTTGTTGGGACCATTTTTTATGTAGGAGAGTGTGTGTGAGAAGAATTACTGTACACTTGAGGTGTGGCAAATCTCTGTAAGGTGAAAGAGTGTGGTGGCTCTTTGATGTATTCTTTTCTGTATAGTGTTAATACAAGATAGTGTATTGTCTCTCATATTTTGTGCTATTGGTGTATTCTAGTTACTTGTGTTTCTGGTTATTTCCGCATATTCAATTGCTTATATTTGGTAATCATACTGTGCTCTTTCTGAGGACCAAGATCCTAACGGGTGGAATTAGAATAGGTGTGTTTGTTCTTGGATTTACCTCCACCCCCTCCCAACATAATTAATAAATTGTTACTTTAAAATAAATTTTTGAAGTATATAAGATAATATGAAAAATAAGCATTGACATCATTTATGTAAGCATACAAGTACAAGCCTTATATTTAGTAATAAATGGGTGTGAAATGCTACCTCCAATACATATATCTATTCATGTAAAGTGGTGAATAGGTTGGTCTTCCAACCCTCATTAAGCATCTGTATGTGATGGGTAATCTTTGGGAATGTTGTTTTCCTTATATTGGGTATTGTTTCTAGTTGAAAGTCTTAAGATAGGCATAAACATGCTTATTTAAGTTCATCCCCTATATATCGTGTAATATAGTGGGGCTCAAATCTATGGAAGAGGGTAATAATAGTCTTTGTTAAAGGGTTTAGGCCCTTTGTGGCCACTCCAACCATAATAGTTGAGTGGAGTGTCATTAGAAATCATTCCTTGAAAGTGTTGTCTAGTAAGTTAGTGTCATATTTAAAATATTTACTTTCATAGTGTGCTTAAAACACACAACCACTTAGCCAATATCAATAGCTACTCTCAATTTATATAACCCTATAGAACACAAGGTTGGTATGTACATTGGGGGCTGAAATCCTAGTCATCATGCCCTAAGGCCTCATAGTTGGGGAGTAAGGTCCAACTCACACAATAAAAAATTAAAAAGGAAGACAAGTTATTTTTGATCTTAAGAGTCCCATGAAGGGCAAGAGGAGAGTGTAGATGATATTTTTTGACTATGTATCACCTCAATCTTGTCCACTTGGAAACCTCAAACCTTGGTTGTTCCTATTTATTCTACACATGCCTTACCTCTATAAACTTTACATATACTCCATTTTGTGCCCCTTGGCCTATCTATTAGTTTGATTAGTCTTATATTGATGACATAAACACTCTATCTTTCCCAGAATGCTTAAAATGTACTTATCTTACATGTTTGTAAGTTTTGATCCTATACCCTTTTTGTTAATCCATAGACACTAATGTCTAGGACTAATAATAACATTTATGTTACTATCCTACCCCAATGCAAGTGTCCACTACCCTAAAGTCATCTAATTTACAAATGAAACATATCCTAATGGCCAACCTAAGTGATTTAATGTGATTTATATCCTGATAGGATTGGTATAAATACAATATCAACACTAATTCATTCCTCACTTATAAAAACCTATAAAAATACCAAAGAACATTCAAAGACCATTTAAATAACACTTAATTGATCAAAGGTTCCCTATTTATTCCTATTTTCAAACCAGTTAGAGGGACTACACATCAATAGGTTTGAGGTATTAAAGGAGTAATCCAAGAGCCTAATTTACCAAGTTAAAAAATAGGTAACTATTGTACTTACTTTACACACATTACATGATTCACACACAATCCAACGCATAGGGAAGAACTACATCAATTTCAGGCCATCTCTGGAGTATTGTCTATGTAAAAACATTAATTGATATCAAGGTCATTAGGTTCAACTCGACATTATATGCCTACAAACCTATTTTTTTCCAAGGTCACATTGAAGATGGAAAGCTAGGGTTTTTCCATTTCATAAGGAGTGACAATCCATGAACTAGATCTGAATGCACTAGAGCAAAGTCAAAGCAAAACCTATAAACATCTAAGTGGTCACATCCTATTTCACTAGATATTCCATACATGAAACTATCATTGAACTTAGACAATAGTTTTGACACAATCATCCAAGGCTGATGTAACTATCTAAATAGCCATAGGCACCAGATATAGAATCTAAAAATTGTTCTAAAACTATCTTCCCATATGCTTATAGCCTATTCTAGATTCGAAACTACATTATCATCATAACAAGATAAGTACTCCTAATCTTTATCATTTATATATATATCATAGTTATATTTTCCATATTTAGACTATCTTAGCATAAAAAATTTAGTGTATGCTTATATCTAAGTTTAACATTCAATTTGTTTATTATACATCTAATTATCACCCTTGTGACATTTCATTTTTATAATATTAACCATGAGATTAAATTGAAATACATACCCAAACCATTTCATTTTGGGGTTAAACATTTGATGAACCTAACACATGTGAATGAAAAAAATTCTACTTCTTAGGGTTTTGAACCAGCCAGGGTTTGAAATTGATATATTTTTAGTTTTCCTACTTTTACTATTTTTCATAGAACTTAGGCATAGCCCTAGATTGGAGGGGTGTCTATTGAACATATTGAAATTCCCCTTAGACCATCCAAGATTTTTCAAAATTATGAGGGTTCTCATACTTTGGATCATGATGATACCCATGTTAAAAATGTCTTTTCTATATGTTTATCATGGAATAAGATTCTAATAATGAAAATCATAAAACTAATGAAAATGAATAAGTAGACAATGATCAAGTGCATGTAATTGCCTTATTTCATGATTGCATTTGATAAAATATTAAATATATTTGATAAGATATTAAAAACTATAATTGAAGCCAAAAATTCCAAAACTTTGGTGGATACATCCCTCCCCTTGAACACACTACAACTAAATACATCTAATGGGGGAATGAATTATGTGTTTAAACCTTTGTTCCCTAAAACTACTATCAATATATATGTGTGTGTGTGTGTGTGTGTGTGTGTGTGTGTGTGTGTGTGTGTGTGTGTGTGTGTGTGTATATATGTATGTATATGTATATATATATGTATGTATATATGTATGTATATATATATATATATGTATATGTATGTATATATATATGTATGTGTATATATATATGTGTATATATATATATATATGTATATATATGTATATATGTAAATATATGTATATATGTACATATATGTATATATATGTATATATATGTATATGTATATATATATATATATATATATATGTATATATATGTATATATACATATATACATATATATATACATATACATATACATATATATATACATATACATATACATATGTATATATGTACATATATGTATATATATGTACATGTATATATATATATGTATATGTATATATATATATATATGTATATATGTATATATATATATATATGTATGTATATATATATGTATCTATGTATATATGTATGTATATATATATGTATGTATGTATATATGTATATATATATATATGTATGTATGTATGTATGTATATATATATATATGTATGTATGTATATATATATATATACATACATACATACATACATATATATATATACATACACACACACACACACACACACACACACATATATATATATATATATATATAATGGACTAACCCGTTGTTTCAACACAAATATTAGTTTCAATGCCTATTACTACTCAAAACATGTTTTCATCTCCTTTGGTGACTATTCAACTTGCTAATCTAAATCCCACTAGGTCTACAATTCAATCATTTCTTCAAGTTATAAAAACCTTAGAAGATAATATTACAAACATTGAATAAAAATATTTAAAATCCCCTCATGTTATGGATTTGCAAGATGTATTGTATAACCCTCTATCACTTGAAATTTCTTTTCACCCTTTACCATCTAGATTTGTTGCACCTAAGTTCGCATTTTGTGATGGCAAGGGTGATCTTGAACAACATCTTTGAACCTTATATGTAGAATGCCTTTACTATGCTTTTAATGATAAAATTTTAACTAAATTATTCCTAAGAAGTCTAAATAACTATGCTTTGAGGTGGTTCTATGATCTACCTCTGTACTCTATAAAAGCATTCAAACCTCTTGCTGACCAATTTTTAGCACATTTTTCCATTAAATTTTTTGAAAAGGTTTTTTATGCCCAAATTGCCAAAATGAAACAAGGAACCAATGAACCTATCAATGAATATGTCTTGAGATCTAAGACAATGCTAGCCAAAATGACCAATTATATGGTATAAAAAAAGTTACAAGACATATTAAAATAAAGTTTTCTTGATCCTTTACATGAGCCCATTGTCTTTAAGAAGTTTCAATCATTTGATGACTTATAACATGTTGTAAAGGACCATGAAATGAAGCTTATATCTTTGAATAAACTCAATTATGTATCAAACATACTAGTTATATCAACATCTAGTATAAAATTTACAATAAAACCAAGTTATAATGTAAAACCTCCTGAGCCTAAAAAATAAACAACCATCATGGTTAAAATAGTTACACCATAGCCTAATCAGCTTGTCTTATCTAATGCACCAAGGAGATAATTTAAATGTTTACTTGAGTCCCCAGCTTCATTACTCCCATAGTTACTAGAGTGTTAGCTTATATCTCTCCCTCATCCTACTAAGGTTGATATGAGTTGACATCTACCCAAAGGATATGATGTGAATGTTTATTAGGATTATCATCAAGGACAAAAGCATTCTATGAGTTGATATTTTACCTTAAAGCACAAGATCCAAGATCTTATCGATGATTAAAATACTTCATTCAAGGATCCTTCAAAAGAATTAGGTTCACACCTTGGAAATCACCATAAACACAAAATATTTAACAATCCTTAACAAAACCATTTTATAAAGGAACCAAACGTCCAAATGGTACATAATGCACATCTTCCTCCATCACATTATACACACCCACTAGATGGGATTATTAGTGCTTACACATGGCATATGCCTCCTATCATTTAGAGACCTTATATTTACTTTAATGATAATAAAGTTAAGGATGATGACACTAATATTAATTCCATATATATTCAAGCATACCTTGATAAACACCCCATATGTAGTGTTATAATTGATAATGGTGCAAGTGAAATTTTTTGCACCATGACATTAATTATGCACTTGGGTTATACTCATCATGATTTACACCCCTCTATCAGATCAATTAGAGCATTAGATGGGACATCATAGAATGTTATTAGTGGGATTGACTTGACTTTACAAGTTTTTCCTACACATGTGGTTATTATATTTTTAGTTATCCCTTCCATAGTCATCTTTGATATGTTATTAGGAAGACCTTGGGTACACACTCTTCAATAAGTACTTTCTATAGTGCATGGGTGTGCCAGATACATTCATACCAATCAGGTAATTATAGTTTCAAAAATTCCATATGAGCATCCTCTTGAATAGAAGAAACTTATATCTAGATAACTAGATATCAAGCCTACTAAGGGTAATCCACTACAAAAGGGTAAGTAACAAGCAATCCCCTTTATTAGGAAATTGGTACTTTGAGATACTATTACATGAAAGACATATATTAGATTCCATGGAATCCCAATCCTCTATGTTTATACATCTAGAACACCTACACATGTTCCTCTTACTAATACTCTAAATAAATAAACAATAACTCAATGATGGGTTCCAAAAACCCCTAATTCAATTACTCCTACTATTAATTCATGACCATAAAGTCCTATTTTACATATGTAGAGCACCATCGATACCACAATGATAAATATTACACCTATATATGCTCCTTGGTTATGTACATAGGGTATTTCACCATATTTATAGTGGGGATATAACTATGAACATCATTTGGATGGTATCATATGATGATCTTTCCTATCTCCAAAAATACTAAAAAAAATTAAAATTTATAAAAATATATTAGGCACTTATATATTCTATTGGCTCCTTGGCATAGATTTCTTACTTTCATATTGATGTAACACATGTTCAGTTACTCTTACATACACATATATGTCACACTTATACATTGGATGTGATGTAGGCATACATAGATATATGATACATTCCTATTTTAGATGTTGGGCTTTCCATATACTCATATCATATGGACATTAGGGGAATCTGCTTTTTTAATCTTAATAGATAGGTTATATGATTTGATGATCACTTTACATTATCATGTTTGAGATTGCATATGTACTTAAACATGCCTTTATCCATGATTATATATTACATAGGGTACTTAATATGCTATAACTTGACATCCTTTTCCTAACACATTAGATTCATAGGATATTGTGACATATTTATGCTAGTTGATTATGCACTTACTTGAGTTTTTTGCCTTCCTATTCTATTCCTTATTGTATTATTTTAATATTCTCCTTTTCTTTTATCCCCCATGCCTACATATGTGTGTGATTGTATTTTGAATTATTTATAAAAACTACTATATTTAGTAATTTAAACCCAATAACACAACCACATCAAAAGGAGGGAATAAAGGAACAATTAGTCAATCAATAATGACTTCTCTCCAAGATCTTTAAGTGGATTTAAATTTCAAATTGATTGAATATGGATTGCTTACTTTGAGATTCAAAATGACTCCAATGGCTTCTTTAGATTGTTGAATGGATTGGCAAGACTGTGAAGATGATTTGAAATGAATGATTATGAGATTATAATGAGGGAATATTGATTTCTTAGTTGGTTTGTCTATGTCTTAGGCATGTCTTTTATAGGATGGTGGAGGAGATTTTTAGGAAATTTTAAATTATTTCCGAGTCTCTAGTTTAGAGACTTCTAGAATCTTAGAGACACTTCCCTAGTTATATAGGTTTCTTAGTTATTTTAGGGGATAATGGGGGGATTATATGGGAATTAAATGAGTTTTAATATTCATAGGGATGTAGGAAAGGCTAGGGTAGTAGGATAGATAGGGGGTAGTTTAATAAATAGAAATTTTAAATTGGAAAGTGGGTAGTGGGTAGATTAGTGGCTAAGTAGGCTAGTTAATAGGTCAATGGTGTAATTAATTGACTATAAAGTTATGGAAAGGTTTATGGAGTATAGGTAATATTATTAGGAAATTAGGATATTGGTTAATTAGATAAGGTTATGATTTTGGGTCAAATTAGTGGGTTTAATAGGATTATTTAAGATGATGGATTTAGGTGCATACAATTTTCACCTCTTTAAAGGGGAATTGTAATTGGATGAAGGTGGAAGGAGTAATGAATTTTCAAAGAAAACCATTTCATGGATGAGAATGTTATTAGTAGACATGATGCCCCCTTAAGGGATCATGTAGGGAGGAATGAATTGTATGGTCACTCAAAAAGAAATTCCCAGGGTGGGATAACATAAAGATGAGGATAAGGGGTTGGGATGCCCCATGTGTTGAGTTAGATATGATTTGAGATTCCCCAAGCATAAGTGTTGTGGGTTAAAGTGACATAGTCTCAAAGGATGAGTTTTAGACAATGACTAAGGTCTAGAAGGGAGGCAAGTTGATTATAATAATAAAATTGATAGTCCTGAGATGTAGACATTGTTTGAGGAGTAAAAGGATGAGATAGGATATTAGCTGATTATAATTCCCATAGTAAGGATACATTCCAGGGATACCTAAATCCCTATAAAGGATATTAGATGGATGAATAGTGATAATAATCCACTTTATGTTGGATGTGTAGCTCTATATTATATATGATCGATAAGTGACCCATAGGGGATGGGATGAGGTCAAAGGTAAATAGTGGCTGAGCTAGCCTTAGGCACAAGAACATGGATAGGTGTTGCTTACATAGTATTAAGATACCTTTGGTTGATGTAGTTTTAATTGGGATTGTAGACTTATAATAGAAAATAGAAGATTATGCCTTGGGAGACTTAGTAATGATAAAATGTGATAATAGGTTATGAAATAGGATTTAAGAATGAATATTAGTAGACAGGTTAGGATAATGTGATTATCAGGGGTCAAATAGGGTATGAGGGGTAAAATAGTAGGTGAATGAGGGGGTAAAATAGAAAAAGGTGTGTGAAAAAGGTTCATTTTGACTTTGAACTATTATTACTACTTGGATCTAGAGACTTAACCATGGATGACATTCCTCTCTCATCACATCATGAAGAGAGGGTTTGGGAGTACCAGAGGCTAGCCAATATGGGACCACTAGTGAGTAATCCATCCTTAACATGTGATTTGTTTCATTTTCAAATTTAATTTAAAATTTAATTCATGTACATGCAGCTAGGATGATTCCACAATTAGGGGTTATGCCCTTAGTGTTAGTATTATCCCTACAACTTGTGATATTACAATCATAAACTATGGTTTTACAAAACCACAAGGAACAACTTACAATTTTGAAATGCCATAGCAAGTGATTCATGATATTGAATTATTATGAGGGGATAATTATGGTTTTACACAAACACAAGGTTAAACCTATAATTTTTCAAAACCATAGGTTGTGAATAGAGATTATGATGAAGTCATGACTAAGGGATAGTTAGAGAGTGGTGATTTTATGGTAGTTACAGATAAAGGTTAGGGAATGGGTTGTGGATGGAAGGTTATAGTGATTATGGATTTAGGTGGGTGGGTTAAGATAGGTAGGTTAGGATAGGTTGGGAGAAGGATAGTTAGGAGGAGGGGTGATGAAGTAGGATAGGGTTGGTAAGGATGAGTTAAGGGTTAGTGTAATGAGGTGAGTGTGGTTTAGACAAAGGATAAAAGGGGTAGATGATTAGTGATGATAAGTAATTAGATAAGATAGGTTAGTGTGATTTTATAAAAGGGAGTTAAGAGGAGAATTAAGTAGATAAGATGGAGTGATTAGAGATTGGGTGGTGATGAGGCTAGGGAGCTAGGTTAGATGAGTGAGTTATGGATGTAGGTATTATGTTGATGGAGTGTGAAAGGATAAAAATAGGTTTGGTTATATCATCATTATTTTGTAAGATGTGTGTTGGTGTAGGAGGAGTTAATGGTCATGGCTTCTTGACTATGACATCTAGTGGTACTACACAAGATGCATTTGTTGATACTAGCTAAGTATGGAGTACTATATATGATAAGCCTCTATTATATCATGATGATTCTTGTAGTGAGGATTGATAGAGCATTGATCATGGCCTTATTCAAGATATGACACACTAATACTAACAAATTTCATTTTATGAATGGGGAGATGACAGTCATGCTTGAGGACATTCTTCATATCTTTCAACTACTAATGAGAGGCTATAAGATACATTGGTGATCACATACACTAAGTGTGATAGTTCAAAGATTGGTTGGAAGATTATAGATTGGGGTTCATCATTTATGAGTGAATATTGATAGGGCCTTGAGGGATTGATAGATTGATGCTTATGGCTATGTCTCTTGGGACTAACATACTCTTACCAAACAAGAGTGGCTAGTGGTTTTACTTAAGGTTGGGTGATGTAGTTTTAGAAATGGTATAATATTATAGAGTATTTAATTTGGGTCCCATAGTGCTATCCCACTTATATAAGGATCTTCATATGGGAACATATAGGGGATCAGTGAGCTTAGGATGCTCCTTGTTACTTTAGATATGGATTTGGGAGCATATTATGATTGAGTAACCCTTGGGTACTCATATAGATAGGAATTTCCACTAGCCTATAGTATTTTGATGGTATGTTATTCGTATAGTGCAGAGGTTTCATGCTAAGGAGATTCAATTATATAGACAGGCCTTTGATAGTTTACAACTAGATTAGATTACCTAGATGTCATATAGATAGGTCTAGTGGGGGTGGCCTTAAGATGCATATGTCACATGGTTCATGCTTACCAAGTGATATCTTACTAGACATTAGGATTATATTATTGATTAGTATAGGCCTGATTGTATAAAATGATAGTTTGGGAGGTTACAAGATGTGCCCAAAAAGGATCATTTATTTTCTTGCAATAATAGGGAGAGGCCTTAGTGGAGGAATTTAGTAGATAGGTAATTATCTAGAGTTTATTATGAGATAATTACTCTAATTGTTTGGGACTACTAGACTTTGATTCTAGAACTTGGAGTGATGATAATGTACATGACTTTGTGGGTATAGAGACAACCTCACATATTACTTAGATGGATATCCAGGGTGAGGAGGGTGGTTGTTCATATATTTTTATAGACAAAGTTCAACTAGGGAGGAGATAAGATTATAGATCATAGCCCCCGGTATAAGGCTAGTAGGATGTAAAGGAGGGACTAGATGTGATGGATGTTGATAGAGGAGACTATGGAGGTCAAGGTGGAGATTAGATAGGGGATGGGGGCTAGGTTAGAGGGGGAGTTCTGGATAAAGGGAGTGTAGGTGTAGATGAAGTAGGGCCATCCAAGCCACCTTTGAGTGAGGATGAGCGATCAATATTAGATATGATATAGAGAGAAATATAGGCATGAGCCTTAGAGATTATAAAGATCACAATAGAGAGGGACAAGATGGACATAAAATTATAGGGTTAGAATACACATAGGGATACTCATCTGGCTGGAACACTTGGATAGGTATCAAGTTTGATAGGATAGTTAGTATCCTTATAGGGGTAGATAACTACACTACATGAGTAGATCAAGGATTAGTATGCATAGATAGTCATGTTACAAGGCTAGATTGGGTAGCTATATTCTAGGATGATAGAGATGGATGGAGAGTTATAGGTGGTCAAGAAGGCCAAGGAGGAAGGTGAGACAACACTAGAGGAGAGGGGGATGAGGATGATCTTGAGATAGATTGGTTGGTTGATGTGAGGGGACTAGTATTATAGGGATCTATATGAAGTAACCATTCCAGTAGGTCAACATGTAATGACATTTAAAGCCAGTTCCTCCCAGTCTGTACACCAGCTTCTTAGGAGACCACTTAGATAATAGTGTGTTGGGATGCACTATTTGTGAGACATGTATCATATTATGGATTTGCATGTATTTTAGCACATGGATGCCCATGGGGCCCATTTATGTATTTATATATTTTGACATATAATCCAATGGACATTATGGACTATTGATATATGTGATTATGATTTTGTGATATATGATGTTATGTTTATGTGATGATTTTTATTATGAATATGTTATTGATGGATGTTTTAAATTAGAAGATTGTTAACTATAGATATATGGATATGATTTATGTGATTGGATAGCATTATTTTTATGATGTTATGTGTTTATAGATCAGATAATGATTAAGATATGTTTAGATGATTGATTAGATGATTTAGATGATGGTTATGTGTTAGATGATGCTTGTTTATTGATTATGGATAGATATTATGTGACTATATGTTGTGAGAATGAGATGAGATGTTTGGATTTTTATTATTTGAGATGATATGTAATGATGATCATGATATTATGTATTATGGATGGTAATTATGTTTTAATGTTGATAATGTGATGGTAAAATGATATGTATGTTTATTAGCAATGTGCTAATAAATAATCCATTGGTTTAATAATGTGTATCAAAAACTAATTTTAGGTAAAACCCTCCAGCACTAAGGAGATGGGGGGTGTTGGGTAGTGGATTAGGATTGTTAGGCTGCATAGTGGAAAGAATAGGGGAATGGGATGGGGGGAATTTGAAGCTATTAAATATGTAGGAAATCCAATTTACTATTGCAAGTGTGATTATAAGTTTACCAATGACATGGTAATAGTCAAGGGCACATTGGATTCACAGTACATGGGAACTCTATTTTGAGTGAATTTCCCAATTCTAATTTTGCATAGTCACTGAAGACCATCCTTATTCCCATTGTCAAAAAAGAATACAATTTAAAAAGACAAGATAACAAGACAATAAAATTTACTGACTATGACAAATATTTAAAAGACTTAATAATGATGAACAAACTTTATTAATAACAAAAATACCCATATGTATAAAAGGGTAATATAAGACATGTACAAAAGTTTCTACTTAAAAATATAAAAAAGATTAGGAAAAAGATGCTTGAATTTTACACATTTGGGATTTATAAAAGACAATTTCAAGAAATGATTAAAATGATGTTGGATGATTAATAGACTTAATGACAAGATTGTTAAAGATAATATATAAAAAATGTATTAAGAGGAATAAATTTTAGGGACATAATTAAATATGTACAGGGGTCGATTGTGCCCAAAAATGATGATTAGAAATGAGACAAGGATCAAAACTAGTCATAATAACAATGTGTATGGTCTATAGTGAATGATCAAGATTTAGTTGAAAAAGTGCATGATGGATCATAGAGTAATAACATTAGATGACCATTTGATAATTATGAGTTTAGTGGGTTCTTTTGGATCTTTGATTGGGAGTGGATATGGAGGCAAATAGGAGAAAGAATCATCAAGGAAGATATGATTAGGATATATATTAGGATGTCCAAAATGGGATAAGTAGATGTTGGAAAGTGGAATTAGATGTTACAATAGACTCCTTAATAGATATTCCCCTTGTACAATTAGAAATGATTTTCCCTAATTTGAAACACATGTCTCCTAATTCTATCTAAGCATATAAACTACACCCATGATTAGGACCAGGGTCATATGGGGAATGGATTGAAATGATGAGAGAAGTGGAATGTTGATGGATGTTCCCCAAGAGTGGGGACTCATAGATGGAGGTTATGTAGAGCCTTTTAAGTGTAAAAGTGTTTGAAATTCATAATATTCATGAGCTCATCGAGCTCATCACCATTTGGTGTAGCTAATATATAGGCTCCTAATTTGAATTTGGAAATAGTGATATAGGGCCCAAGCTAATTTTACTCAAAATTTCCTTTCTTTTCTCTTTAGAAATTGGTGTTCTTTTGATTCTCCTTGAGGACTAGGTCACTGACTTTGAATTCTTGGGACTGGATCTTCTTGTGATATTGGCTCTTGAGCTTATTATAGTATGCTTGAAGATGATTCAAAGCATTTCAACATTTTTCATCTAGTATTTCAAGATCTTGTAATAATTCTTGTCTATAATTATGATCAATTATTATGCCCTACAAAAAGATTCATAAAGAGGGGAGATCAACTTCAATGTGCAAGATTGCTTTTATGCCATAGACTAAAGTATATAGAGTAGCCTCGATAGGTATTTAGACATGGGTTCTATATGACCAAAGAGTAGGATATAGTTGTAGATGCCAATTTATTCCTACATTATTGCTAATTTTCTTAAGAAACTTAAGAAGTATCTTATTAGTTGCCTCTTCTCGTATGTTTCCCTCTAAATAGTATGGCATAGAAAAATGATGCTCAATGTGATAATGTTTACATAGATCTTTGACTTATTGATTTTTAAAATATTTTCCATTGTTTGATAAGATTTTTTCTAAGATGTCATAATGGTAAATAATTTGATTTAGAATGATCTTTTATATCTTGAGACTTATGGTATATATTAGTGACATTGCTTTAACCCATTCGGTAAAATAATATGTAGTTATTATAATGAACTTATGCCCATTGAATGGTTTCAAATTAACCTTGCCAATTAGATCTAGTACCCATATAAAAAATGGCCAGGGGATCATTATAGGTTGTATCTCTTATGTGGGGGCAAGACTTATATTACCATGTTTTTGATAGGATACACATTTGCGTACGTACTGGTAGGCATCATGATCCATTATGGGTCAATAGTATCTTGTCTAGATTAAATTCTTGTCCAAGGCCATTCCACTAACATGAATACCATAGATATCATCATGGAAGTCCTTGATTGAAAGAGTATCCTCCTCTAATTTCAGGAATCTTAATAAGATCCCATCATGCCTCACTAATAAAGCATGATTCCAAGGATGGTATAATGGGATGTGAGATGGATGAAGGATTTATGTTGGTGATGATTAAAATTTGGTGGTAGGATGTTTTCATGGAGGTAAATGTAAATATCATGATACCAGGGTAGACTAGGATTAGGTATGGCAAAATTTTGAAAATGATCCATTAATTGATGAGATGGTAATAACAATTATTCAATGATAAAATTTCATTCAAGGACATCTTTTGGAAGATCTATCAAGGACCTGATAATGGCCATAGAGTTGGATAATTTATTACTTCCCCTAGGAACTTGTTCAAATGTAATAGATTGAATTTTTTTCTTCAATTGATCCAATAGCTATTTATAGGCAAGAAATTTCTCATATTTTATTTGTAACTCTTCATTCACTTGTTTGATAATCAATTAAGAATCACCAAATACATGGAGATGCTGGATATTCCACTAGATGGTAAGTTGGAGACTAGAAATTAAGGCCTCAAATTCAAAAATATTATTTACACATGGGAAAACATTTATAAAGGCTTTAGGGATTAGTTTACCTTGTGGGGTTATCAAAAGGATTCCCACTCCCAACCCATGTGTGGTGAAAGATCCATAAAAATATAACTTCTAGTTGTTTGATTTTGTAATAGTTAATATAAACTCATCTAAAAATGCCATGATGAGAGGCTTGTTATTTGATGGAGGTGCTTCTGCAAGTTGATCTATGGTGGATTGTCCTTTTATGGCATTTTGATTTATATATTCAATATCAAATTCACTTAATAACATAATCCATTTGGCCATACTACCCATTAAAGTGGATTTAGATAACATATACTCAAGAGGATGAACTTTGGTTATGAGCTTGACTTGGTTTTTTAGTATATAATGTTTAAGTTTCTAGGAAGTGAATACCATGACTAAACAATCCTTTTTAATAGGGGTATAGTTAAGATCATATGAGATCAATGTCCTACTAAGATAATAAATTTCTCATTATTTACCTTCATCATTGTGTGGAGCTAGTAAGGCCCCTATAACATAAGGCATTGTAGATATATATAAATTTAAAATCCTTCCTAATATGGGTGATGATAATACTAGATGCTTAACTAAGTATTTGTTGAGATTATCAAAATCCTATCAAAACTATAAATACTATTAGAAATAAGCCACACCTAGATCGATGATGGGATGACCATAGAGGAGCCATTAGCTCAATTGGTAGAGCACTCTAGTAGTAAATGGAAGGTCTTAGGTTTGAGTCCTAGTTGGTCCATATGAGATGTAGCTTAGCATGTGGTATTAGAGCTAGGTTAGGAGCCCCAAACACTAGTAGTGTGGCTTAAGGGGTTTGTTGGAAATAAGCCACACCCAAACTGATGATGGGCTAACCATAGAGGGGACATTAGCTTAGTTGCTAGATCACTTCAACAGTAAATGGAAGGTCCTAGGTTTGAGTCCTAGGTAGTCTATATGAGATATAGCTCAACATGTGGTATTAGAGCCAGGCTAGGAGCCCCAAACACTAGCAGTGTGGCTTAAGGGGGGTGTTGGAAATAAGAGACACTTGGATCAATAATGGGATAGCCATAGAGGGGTCAATAAATCAATTAGTAGAGCACTCTAATAGAAAATAAAAGGTCCTAGGATTGAGTCCTAGCTAGTCCATATGAGTTGTAGCTTAACATGTGGTATTAGAACCATGATAA